>CM034155.1:497532005-497873939 GCA_019776745.2 Taxus chinensis | reverse complement strand
GCTGAGCTTGGGGCACTGGCAATGATTTGGTTGGAGGACAGGGGGCCGCGGGGTCATCCTTAGCCTTTGAACTTTTGGCGAAAACTTTGTCAAAATTTTCTAAATCCTCCTTAATCCCCAAACCCCCTACCCCATAGGACATGTGGCATTGTTTCATTAGCTCGGGCCAATCCTCCAAACTCCGCCTTTAAAAAAACTCAGCCAAAAAACACTTAGCCAAATTTTTATTGCACCTCCCCTTGTGACACGTGTCACATTCTGTTTCGTTCACGGGTCCTTCGAATTTTCGTGTCCCGCACATCCCTTTGGCCTGGATGTCCCGAATGCTGTCTCGGACAAATTTCTCCGAACCACCTGATTCGGGCTTCCTTGTCCCCTTTTGCGGCGAAGACACGTTGCAAGATTTCATTCGCTCTCGGCTCTTTCGGCTCCTCATGTCCCACGCGTCCCTTTGGCCTGGATGTCCCAGTACGAAATTCCTCTATTTCGGATGAACCGTTCGGTTCACGCACTCCGCGTACTCTTGTCCCAACTATCCTGGAACAAAGACTTAGGCAAATTTTCTTTCTTTCGGCCGATTCAGGATTTCGCATCCCACGCATCCCTACATCCCAATTTCTTCCAGACTGCCTGGCGGATTTTTAGCCGATTCACGCCCCGATGTCCCAACTATCCCAGCTGCTGTGAGGATTAGGACTTAGCTGATTTTTGCAATTTCTTCAGCACCAAGCTTGTTTTTTGCAACTTTTTCACATTTTAAAAACTTGCTGGGTTTCCTTCTTGGACAGGAGAGTTAGAAAAAATCCGAGGGGATCCCAGAAACATGATTTTGGGCCTTGAATCAATCAACTTGCTCGGGACTGAATAATCTGATGCATGTCATCAAAATTACCCTGGGGGGTGAATTTTGGATAACATTTACTTAAGCTAAGAGGTATAATAAGCATAAGGATAAGAATTCGTTTATGATTATATTTCAAATTTCATAACTTGATAAATTAGTTTTGATGATTTCTTGACCATTTATTCCATTAGCATGACTTCGTTAATCTTTTCAATTTACCTTACATTAGTTCATAACTTAATATAATTTTGTATCTCAACAAATATAAGGATGAAACGACTAACATAGGTTGAGAGTAATAAGGTATATATTTTGACAAAAAATTCCTTTTTCTTTCCACTTAAGGTCTCTTACTACATCAACTTGATTACAACCTCGTATAAAAATATATGTATAAATTTTTGAAACCATTATAAGGATTGCAATAAAATTCTATTAGGCCTAGCCTTACATTATTTCCCTAATCTAGAAGGATTTACTACTCAAAGTTATCATCAAAAATGTAACTACCTTGCCTCTTTTTCTAACATGGAAAAAAAGATCCCTTATCCAAAACAAAACCCACACCAAGGTAACTAAAAGTCTTATGTACTTGAAGTAGTTTTAATTAGGTAGAACAATATTGGTCACATCAAAGCTAAACTATCTTTAAAAACTGGAGATATATGACAAGATACTCATAACAATGAAGAGTTCATTTTACTCTCTTCACAGTAATGTTTCAAAAGTTTTAACCTCAGTGAAAAGTGACAACTCTACATCACAATTAAACAATTACACAATTACAAATGCACTAAATCCTTAGAAATTTTCTATCAAATTGTTTTCCAAGACATTTCAATAGATTTAAGCATTCGAGTAAATGTGCTTCACTATCAACACCAGTGCTAATTTTCTACTAGTCATTTCCTCCCTTTCTTTTCTACTCATAGAAGTCATCTACACAATTATTACCCTAAGTCAGTTCATGGGAACTGAGCATGATAAATACTACAAATTGGACTATAATACTACCATTAACAATATCATAAAAAAGGACCTTGTATTTAGTGAAATGGTGATACGATCAAAAACACTAACAACATCATTAATCATGCTAGAAATTATACCATGTAAAAATTGAGAAGAAGCCATAGGAACCTATTATGAACATTATTTCAAGAGAAATAAAAATTTAACCATCATTGTAGTAGGAGTCAAAGAACTGATAGTATCAAAATACAGTGTCGAGCGTATTGGGTTTTCAATCATGTAATCACATATATTATATGATTGAAATCCAATACTCGAACATCAATCAAAAATTCCCTAAACAAGTCATATTATCTAATAGATTTATAGCTATAATTCCAACATTATTTACTTAAACATTATTTACCACTTTCGAAAATAACCTCACAAAATTCCAAAACTCAATTTCTTACAAAAGGGATACAGAGTAAACTCAAATAAACAGGTTCAAACATCTAATTATCTTACGTTGCCATGCAGAATAGACATCATGTATGATCATATAAATAACCCATATTCATCTAATCAAACAATTTAATTTAATTAACGACTTCTATATTACCAAGGATGTATGACTTTTCGATTGCTACGATGAACCAACACAATACACGATTCTTACATGAGTCAACAATTTATATTACAACTAAGATAATTACATGCTCGACATGGGTAAGGTAATACTCATTTCCTTAAACTTATTAACCATATATCAACCAAATTTCAACCTTCACCAAATGTAACACCATGCCCTTACAAATGTAAACACTTTCCCCACATCATTTACTCAGCAGATTCAAGGATATAAAGGTAAATATTAATCTTCTTGAAGTTGGTCCTTTCTACAGGGTTTCCAAGTGAACCATAAACCTATAAACCCAGATCATTTTGTTTGTAAACTGTAAACGATAAGCTTTTACCCTGATAAAGTAATCAAATTACTTCATCTATTTGGTAAGGGCTGAACTTGTAAATGCTCAAAGAACAACAAAGAATTATTATATGGTAAAACATTATGTCTCCCAAATTTAATCATTTAATTATTATTCTTATTAGTGGGGAACCCCAATGGATTCATGAGATACAATTCCCATATTAAATACTTCAAATTGACCATACACAAGTCTTAAATAGTACCCAGATCAACCTCCATAATAATGATTGGTTAGAGAAAAACCCACAAATCCCAACAATAGTAGATGTAAAAAATTCCCTTTAACGTATTAAAAACAAATAGTGGCTGGGTGTGTTCATCTAACAAGAACCAAACTCATAAAATACTTGATTTTTTTTTATGAGAATAAGCTATGCTGCTATAGGAACAGTCACAACATGTTGACCGCTCAAGGGAATTAACAAAAAATTAAATATAACCTAGTTCTCCATAACATTAAAACTAAAAGTATATCTTCTTCTAATATGGATTATCGACCCAATACCGAATTTCACAATAGTCACTAACCCATATTCGAGTCATGGTTTCACTATATTTATTACCGTAGAATAACAATTTACTACAAGAAATTACTACTCAGAAAATAATACATATATATTTTCATCCAAATATTTCATAGAGCCATAGTTAAAGTCAATTATGTAATCTTCAAGGAACACAAACATACCCAAATCCACAAAAATCAACATCGACATTACCTAGAAACAAGAGCACTAAAAAAAAAGTTTCATAATCTAAACAAGAACTATCGCAAACATTTCCTTATGCAAGAAGTAAACAAAACAAGCCGAAATTTGATAAGAAATAGTTCCTACAAGCTACGATTAACTGTAAGACAACCAAAGAACCTAAGAAAATTTCCATTTCAGCACATAAAGGCAATTCATTTCATGATATTGTTAAAGTTGGCATAAAATTAGAATGGGTAGTGTTTAACATGCCTCAATAAGCTCCTGAACAAGAAAAACGTCCACCAAAATATAGCAACATTAAACTCTTTGGCAACGTTCCTTGCTTTAGCTTGTTGGAGGACCAAACTCCATTCATGACCACATTTTGGCATAGGCAGGGGAGGAATGTGGCAGCACCCATGGAGGATGGACTTGCTCCTATCCATCGCACTTGCCTAGATGTGCACTCTTCATCAACCACTCCAACAACAAAAATACCCCCCAAAGTAGCTCACGTGGCTAGACATAGCACAACCATCCACCACATTTCCAGAACAAGACATAAATAAAACAACAAATAAAGAAGATATGGCTAGTGAACAAGAAAAAGGCAATGCAACCTCACATTTACAAGACAAAGTAGATTTTTAATGAGATAGTAATAAAGGAATGATAGGTGTCCGTCAATTCCACCCACCTCCCTCCAACAAAGGACCAAAACAAGCAATATGGAGAAACTTCTTCCCCACTCCAAGCACAATTTCCACTAATGACAAGCAGGTCATAAATAAGTAATAAATGTATTGTATGTGGCCAAAAAATAGTATTAAATGGTGAGGTGCCTTCAAAAGTGACCAAGGAGGGTGGCTACATCCACTAAATTTGCAAACAATATTGCTATTAAAAAACAAGGTAATCCAACTAATTATATGCAATGATTTAAGTCTATAAAAGGGACTTCCCATAACATTAATAACATATACTAGGAAACCTACAAGAGCACCCAAATAATTCATGGTCCCAAAAATCTACAAATTTACCATGGACAACCAAAGGTGGTTTAAAAGAATGAAAATCCCAAAACACTTATTTTTAAAAAAATAATAATAATCCTTTAGAAATTTAAGAAATAATATCATTACGCAAACCACTTAACCGAGAATTTTATAAGTCTAAAAATGAGGATTCTCACAAGAGATGCTACAAGGAACAACGAGCATGTCTAACAATGGCACCAAGAGGTACGACGTAAAGAAACGAAACTAACCTAACTTGGAAACATAGTTACAATTACCTCATGATCAAAGATATGCCTTGGATCACTAAAAAATATCCCAGGCATGACCGTTCTAAAAATAAAATAGACTACGATATGTGTAACAAAACTTATTACAAGGTAAATTTCTCGTAGCTCCAAAATACTGCATCAACAAAAAATATTTGGGTTCACAAAATTGACCTTCATGACTCATCACAAGGAGTACTAATCAAACATTCAACACCGCCAACAAGGTTCAAAGGTAAGAATAGGGATCGACCCCGAATGAGGCAATACAATCTCCTCCCCTTAAGAATGCATTGTCCTTAATGTGACATAATGCTGAAGAAAGAAAAAAGGGATAAGCAATAAGGACCGAAAAATACAAGGATTCTTACTATGGTTAAAAGTTGTCGTTTAAGCACAGCCCCAGTGAAGACTAGAAAATTTGTCAAATTATTACACTTTTAATATTCTGTGAAGATTTGTAGTTTTCTTTTACTTCATTAGTTAATTAATATCTCTCCTCTTTTTTTTTAACTTATGTTCTTAAGATTTCATTTTTATAAAGTTTTAGTTTTTTAATTCTTATGGGTTACCAATAGGAATCGCTATCACAATAACATATCAGGGTCATACGGAGCATTGACGATTCATGGGAAATTTCACATACACTCACGACCAAACCACATCACAAGAGCTGGACCAAAACATGGAAAGAACATACATGATCCAAAAAACATAGTACACGTCACACGTAGATGACCGACACATAAATACTCATAAATAAGTGTACTAGAACAACTTGAAATTCCCACAATTTCACACAACGTAGAACAATAGTTATAGAAACATAGAGTCAACAAGGGATTCAAGAATGTATCTACGACACCAAAACACGTAGCCAACTCACATGTGTAACACATACATCATAACACTACTCCCAAAACATCAAAACAACTATGTATAACTCCCAAAGCATCAATCACATGCACAAAAATATCTTATTCCTCCTTCAATTCTCTTATGCCTCCCTCAAGCAGTAATATATAGACAAATTTTCCTTTTCACTCCCTGAAGAGATCGGTCACCCTATGGCCCTAGGCACATAGAGTCCAGGCACCCCTAACCTAAGTGACATAACAACTCGTGGTTGAACAACCTGCTAGTTATCTATAACTCCTTGGGGCGTACCCCCATACAAAAAAGTGGCTCCATAGGTTTATCCATTCCATGGTGTACCCATGACCCTATTACAAACATTATGATGATAGGACCAGAATAAAAATCCGATTCAAATGCCAAGTGGAAATATACAAGCCTTGGGATAGGCTGTAAATTTTTAAATTAAAAGGAAGGTCAAAATTCAAGAAAAAAATGGTGAAGTAGCCATAGTAAGTGTGAAAACCTACATGTTAGAACAACAACAAAGGAAATTTCCAAGATATAAAACATATCAACCAAGAAAACTACCATTCCTTGCAAAAATAAAAGAAAAAGTTCAATGTACAAAAAATATACATACATACATACATACATACATACATACATACATACATACATACATACATACATACATACATACATACATACATACATACATACATACATACATACATACATACATACATACATACATATATATATATATATATATATATATATATATATATATATATATATATATATATATATATATATAAGTAGCACATTACAATGAATATGTGGCCTTAAGCAGCCACCAAGGGGGTACTCAACGAGTTTCAGGCACTCAGAACATCGAGCCTTAGCTCATAAAATAACATATCAATAATACAACTATCATCATATCTATCTGAATCATCCCACAACCACTTTGACAAGGCTAAACATAGTCATAGCTGCACTTAGGTTGCATCCATACAATAACCACATAGGGAGAGAGAAAAGAAGAACAATTTTTCATCTACTAAACCAAATATTAGCTTTAGTTGTCGTCCCATGGTACACATTCCCTCACTCCAGAACATACACTTTTTCTTATTTCCCTAAGGATCAGTTAGTCTAAGGTTCACGACATAACACATATGCACATTACTAACAAAATGGTGGTTCACATAAATTAACCATAGCATCTCACGCATGGTACATAAACAAGGTAAATCACCCACATTACATTCACGGTTTACAACACACCACATTACCACATGTTGCACCCAAAGTGAAATCACTTCACGATAGGTATATACTCACCATATGTCCCTAAATCATGACATAAAACATTACATATTATAGAAGTTATACTTATGATGAGCATAAATACAAAATACAATCAATTGCAATACAACATGGTCTTATACACATTTCTTCACATCATAATGATGACATCACTATGTAATCTAGTTCACTAAAAACTAACCTTGTCATACAAGACACCAGCACAACCACACATCACAAATGCAAAAAGGATCCAACACTCCGTAATCAACAATAACATTCCTTTCACACACACAACAAGATGGTGTTTAACTCTTGTATTCTCATTGAATTCATGAAAAGGAGAGAGAATATTATCACCTCTAACACATCAACATTCCAACAGCTACGCATTAAGTGAAATACATGACATGTACGTTCACGATATCAAAATTATGACATAGTTCACATCATGCTTAAATCACATTACTCTTCCAATATCTAACACCACCATCAAGTAAAACCACTACAACTCCACTCTATCCCAAAGGTTTGAGAGCATGAACCTCTTCTCTGATACCAAGTGTAACACCCAACTAGCACACATACTAGGAAAAAATGATAAGTAACAAATAATTTTTTTTTACTTTCTTGAATTTTATAAGACACCACAAGTGATCACAATGCGCTACAACCAACTCTCGGTAGACTTTATAAAACATTTACCACATAGCCAACAAATACCATACGGCACGCATCACAAACATTTATATTTTATTTTTATCAAGACACAACATAATAGTCCAACCACAGGACACACTTATAATTAGGGTCATCGCATGGGGAAAATCCTTTTAAGGTTTCTTATTTACTAAAACGTCATTCAAATCTTAACTTACCTTCTAGAAGGTTCAAGTTGTTTTTCAAACAACTTCTCTTATACAACTAGATTTATTTTCTTTTACACTATTGAGTAATTAGCTTAAGATCATCTCTAATACATCAATTTACTTGTTGATTCATTTTATTAATAAAGGGGGTTAAAGGAAAAAAATTAGGCTCTTTAACCAAGGAAAGGGAATTTATACACGTTAAAAGAAAATCTCGCTCAAATTTTCATAGACGTAGTGCAACACGAACCCTTTTAAACATCATAAAAAGGATTAAACATAGCAAAGTAACGACCTAAAAGTACTCTTCCCCTAGCACACTGAAAGAGGTTACAAACCAACATCCTACCACCAGTCAAGGTTGATAATGTTCACAAGTAACAAAATTAATGTTACAAACATCCAATTGGTAACCAAAATGGGTAATGGGTTTAAATATGATTCCAACTCTTAAGGTGACATTCAGGATTAGCTAGTGGTCTAAGAAAAACAAAAATTGTTGGTCTAAGAGTATTTTACCATCAGAGAAGTTGGTTATCTGAGGACACTACCCAAGAAGAAAGCTTAAACCAACATTAAAATATGTGGGGGAAACAAAAAGGCCAGGATAAGGTATAATTATTCGATCCCTGATAGATGGGTGTATGGCGATGAAACCATGCATACCAGCTAAGACGACCACACAAAATTGGACTTTTATTTGCATAATCTAGAAGGTGTAATAAGCGTAAGGATAAGAATTTGTTTATGATTATATTTCAGAGTTCATAACTTGATAAATTAGTTTTGATGATTTCTTGACCATTTACCCCATTAGAATGACTTTGTTAATCTTTTCAATTTACCTTACATTATTTTATGACTTAATATAATTTTGTATCTCAACAAATCTAAGGATGAAACTAATAACATAGGTTGAGAGTAATAAGGTATATATTTTGACACAAGACCATAATTTACTTTTTTTCCACTTAACGTCTCTTACTACATCAACTTGATTACAACCTCATATACACATATATGTATACATTTTTAAAACCATTATAAGGATTGCAATAATATTTTATTAGGCCTAGCCTTACATTATTTCCCTAATCAATAAGGATTTACTACTCAGAGTTATCATCACAAATGTATTTACCCCCCTTTTTTAAACATGGAAACTGAGATCCCTTATCCAAAATGAAACCCACAACAAGGTAACTAAAAGTCTTATTCACTTGAAGTGGTGTTAACTAGATAGAAAAATAATGGTCACATCAAAGCTAAAATATATTTAAAAATTGGAGGCATACAACACGATACTCATAACAACGAAGAGTAAATTTTACTCTATTCACAGTAATGTTTCACAATTTTTAACCTCAGTCAAACACAACAAATCTAAATCACAATTACACAATTGCTAACACATTAAATCCTTGTAACTTTTCAATAAAATTCTATCTCATGACGTTTCGATAGATTTAAGCATTCGAGAAAAGGGGCTTTAGTATATTTTTTTGATTAGAATAAGCTATAGGAATAGTTACAACATGTTGACCACTGAAGGGCATTAACAAAAACTTAAATATAACCTAGTTCTCCATAACATTAAAAGTAAAAGTATTTCTTCTGCTAATATGGATTATCAACCCCATACCAAATTTCGCAACCGTCACTGACCTATATTTGATCTATGGTTTCACTATATTCATTACCATAGAATAAAAATTTACTACATGATATTACAACTCAATAAATAAATACATATATATTTTCATCCAAATATTTCATAGAGTCATAGTTACAGTTAATTTTGTAACCTTCAAGGAACACAAACATACCCAAATCCACAAAATTGAACATGGACATTACCCAAAAACAAGAGCACGAAAAAAACAGTTCCATAATCCAAAAAGAACTATTGAAAACATTTCATTATGCAAGATGTAAATGGAACAAGTCAAAATGTGATAAGGAACAGTTCTTGTAGGCTATGAATGAATATAAAACACATAAAGAACCCAAGGAAATTTCAATTTCAGCACATAGAAGCATTTCGTTTCATGATATTGTTAAATCTGGCATAAACGTTGAATGGGTAGTGTTTAAAATGCCTCAATAAGATCCTGAATATAAAAAACACCCACCAAGCTCTAGCAAAAGTAAACTCTTTGGAAACGTTCCTTGATTTAGCTTGCTGGAGGACCAAACTCCAATCACAACCACATTTTGGCATAGATAGGAGAGGAATGTGGCAGCTCCCATGGAGGATGGACTTGCTCCTGTCCATCACACTTGCCTAGATGTGCACTCCTCATTAACAACCCCAACAAAAAAAATTCCCCCCAAATTAGCTCATGCAGCCAAACATGGCACAACCAACGACCACATTACAAGAACATAACCAAATTAAAACAATGAATAAAGAAGGAGTGACCAGTGAATAAGTAAAAGGTGATGTAACCTCACATTTGCAAGACAAAGAAATTTTTTATTGAGGTAGAAAACAAGGAATGGCAAGTGGCCATCAATTCCACCCACCTCCCTCCAAAAAAGGACCAAACCAAGAAATATGGAGCAACTTCTTCCCCATGCCAAGCATGATTTCCACTAATGACCAGCAGGTCATAAATAAGCAATAAATGTAGTGTATGTGGCTAAAAAATAATATTAAATGGTGAGGTGCCTTCAAAAGTGGCCAAGGAGGGTTATTACATCCACTAAATTCACCAACAATCTTACTATTAAAAAAAACAAGGTAAGCCAACCAATTATATGTAATGATTTAAGTCTATAAAAGGGATTTCCCATTACATTAATAATTTATACTAAGAAACCTACAAGAGCACCTGAGAAATTCGCGGTCCCACAAAGCCATGAAGGCACCACAGACACCCAAAGGTGGTTTAAGAGAATGAAAATCCCAAAACACTTATTTAAAAAAAATAAAAATCCTTTAGAACTTTTAAATTATAGCGTCATTACGCAAACCACTTAACCAAGAATTCGATAAGTCTAAAAATGAGGATGCTTTCAAGAGATGCTACGGGGCAGACTCAACAATGAGATAGTCAAACAATGACACTAAGAGGTACAATGGAAATAAACAACACTAACATCACTTCACAACAAGGTCGCAATTACCTCATGATCAAAGGTATGCCTTGCATCACTGAAATTGATCCCAGGCATGACCATTCTAAAAATAAATAAACTATGGTATTGGTAACAATTTTTTTACGAGGTAACTTTCCTATAGCTTCAAAATACCATGTCAACACCAAATATTTGGTCCAAAAAATAGAGTTTCATAACTCATCATAGGGCTTATTAAGCAACCATTCAATCCTGCCAATAGGGGTCAAAGGAAATAATAAGGATCGACCCTGAATGTGGCATTTCATAGTTGGTGTTGGTAGTGGTGATCAATCAACACTATTTAATTTTTCAATTGGTGCACCTATGGCTGTATAGTCATTTCCTATGTTTGAAGGCATATTTTATGGAAAAAAATTTAGATAAAGTATGAGTACACAAAAATTGGGTATCGCTTCTCGCAGTGGTGCGGGAAACACATCTGGGAGTTGTGCAATATCATAGTTTTGGTGCGCAGTTTAGCGCGATACTGGGGACGTAAGGTGTGACCACTTCAAGACCCTTACTAGCTACAGGAGGTAGATCTAGTGGGTTAGGTCGAGTAGGAACTAGTGGACCTAGAGGATCTAGTGGGTCAGGAGCTATAGGACCTAGTTGATCTAGTGTATTTGGTGGTAGAGGAAACACCAGAGGGAATAAAGGTTTAATATTAGATGAACAAGGGCCTCAACCACTTTAGTAAGTAATATTTTATATTTCTTTGCATTTACCTGACTATAAGGCTATTGAGGATTCTACAGAGCATGTATAAAATTGTGAATTACTATGGTGGACAAAGGGGATCACTTCCCCTAAGTGGAAATCAATTTAGTTTGCAATGACTTTGTAGGGGCACACACATAGTTGGTACTAGAATTATGAACCCTACCATATAGTAGTAGATTATACCACATTGCAAACTGACTCAATTTGGTACTTTCTTAATCTAGATCATTTGATCTGGTAATTACTTAATCTGAGCCATTGATGATAACTCAGGATGAGTTAGGTTTGAGTGAAAAATCCATTGAGGTTATCATTTTTCCATTTTTTTTGCTCGTTGTGAGCAGCGAATCCTTGCTTTTTTTTCTTGATGGACATTTTTAATCCTTTCGAGCTATGTGAATTTTTTTCTTTGCTCTACAGATGATGATGAAGAAGGGTGAACTTTGGCTTGGTTCTGAAGATCCCAGAAAAATTAATTTTGGTGACCATCAAGGATTTAAAGCTTATGTTTCATTTTCAAAACTAGTGAGTGATTTGAAATCATTTTTTGGTTCATTATGGCCTTTCTTTAGCTCTATGATTTTCGAATGTGGACACCATTATTCTGCTCACTCTTGGGGTGTTGATATTGCATTTGATTTGGCAGAAAATTTTGAGTATGGTGGCCATTATTGTAATGATTTGATCTTTGTTCTCCCTGTTGGTAGTTGTATTTAGAGGAAAAGGGATTGGATATAATTTTGTACTTCGTGGAATTAAACCCTTTTTTCGGATCATCATTCCTCTATTTTTTGTTATTATTCCAACTCTGGAACCTTGCTTACTGAGATTTATATCTTTTATTGGCACCATATTTTATTTTGGGCATGTTCAAGAATGTTCTTTTTGAAATAAATCTGTAAGTGTTACTCCTTGGTAGTTATTTTCAACGTTTTAGTCATTGTCTTTCGTCATATTTTGTTTCCTCCACTAGGTAATTTGATCTCTTCCTTCGACTACTTGACACTGTATTTGTTGAACTTTTAAGAAAACAAGATCTAGGTATTGTCAAGATCTAGTTTGTTTTCATGTTATTTGAGGTTCCATTATTGTGCTATTCTATTTAATTTTGATTTCGGAAACCCCCTGTACTTCTTCAACTGGATCTCTATATTTTTAGCTAGACCTCAAAATACCCATTAATGGGTTTTTTTTCCTTTGATTATTCTCTGATAAACGTTACCGGGAAATTTATTTTGGTGTCTCCATTACAAGGGTAAGCTTCTAAGAATGTGATATTTGAGGCCTAAAATGTTTCTTTGAATGGTCGTTATTGGAACCCTGAAAGCTCCTAAGAATATGAAAAAATCTAAAATCCTGACTTGCTGCCACGGAAGGTAAAGATAAACCTCCATTTTTTTGTGTATAATTCTGGTTGGCACTATATTGCATGCTATTATTCCTAAATTTGTACTAATTTCCTACTTTTACTAAAACTTTGCCATATTTAGCTTTTCCAGTGATCTGATTGTTTTCTCTCCTTTTCTGTTGTTGGCACATTTTATTGGCTCTGTTTGTCCTTTCGTGACCTACATTCGAACTATACTTGTATGTCTGAATTCTTTGATATGGGTGTTTTCTTTAAGTTCCCTTCATTTTCCTTTTAGATATGTGGACATATTGTGCTCTATACTTGCATTTTGGAGATTTATAATTGTGATTTGAAAAACTCTATATCATCTACCATTGTTACCATTTAAAATCTATAGAAGGTAACAATATTTGATCTATACCTTGTAATTTATGTCATTTCAATGAAAAAGAAAAGATGGAACCAATTTTATGACCCATAGATATACATTCCTTCCATTCTTGAGACTTTGTTTCATTCACTCTATACACAAATCTTTAGAAGTTTTATGCTTTGTTTTTATTTGGTCATTCTCTGCAACTATATAGATGTTCCTACCATTTATTTTGCATACCTGGAGCTCTTTATTCAACTTGATTTACTTGTAAAATACATTATAAACCACATAACTCTGTGTATGATAGTTGTAAATTTATTATTCTTTTTCCTATTTCATATCATATCTCCTAGATGGATACTCATTTCAGATGCATTTTGATCATTGTAAAACTTCATAATATTGTACTTGTTTAAAAAATGTCACAGTCACATTTTAACTGTAATATGTGCATAAATTGAGAGCTGCATTTTCTACTATGTCCTTTCTGAGTTTGAATTTCTTCAAAAATTTCATGAGAACATAAAATTCTTATGGAAATTCCTTACCTTGAATATGCCTCTTTATAGAGTATGCAGTTAGTCCCTTGTGATTTATGTTATGCCCCAGTGTGCTTTCATATTCAGGATCAAAGTGATCAATGGTTATTTGTAGAATCAGTTTTCTACCATTAACTCTTGAGTTTCTGTTCCTGCAGTGAAATATGTAACTCTACTTTAAGATTGATTTATACTGTAGCATTTTATTCATGCTCCTCTATAAAATGGTAGCATTGGTGTTATGTTTTATAAGAATTATTGATGAAGATTTCTGCAAGTATGTACTTTGGTGAAGATTGTAAATATTTCACCGTCCTTTTAAATGAATTTTCATTGCTTATGTAGCAATCTGTAATTTTCTACAAGCATCCATCCAAAATCTATCTTGGTCATATGTTACTGGCATTGTATGCTATATATATAATAGTCCAAGCTGGACTGAACTTGCCTCTAAACTTGAGAGTCATTACACCACTCTTTCCTGACTGCATAAGGTGGCAACATTCATGGAAAAACCTTTGATTTCCATAGCTGATATTAATCTATTTTCTTCACTTGGTGATTGTAATTGACCTTTGAAATTTATATCTTGTCATTGATTTCTGCGAAACATATGATGAGGTGTAACTCATATAGCTTCATTTGTTGAAAAATGAACCTCTTAGCTTCTAGATTTTGTATTTGTATCACTAATGGCTAATTTTATTAAAAAATTATTCTTCTGAGCATTATTGAGTTGTCACTTGATGGATGAACTATATAATCTTGAATTTCATGATGAATTTTGCAAAACTATACTTTTCCGATAAGTTATTTTCATTTGAATTGGATTCTTAAGTGGCCTTATTTGAGCCTAAATGAATTTGTAATGAAATATAATTTATTTATTTTGATCATACATATCTTTTAAATCTGTACTTAAAAACTGCCAGTTGTTCCTTATCTTACCTTTTTAAGATGGAAGCATTATGGCTGTGATGTTGGATGGTTTTATGGTAACTTGATAAAGAATATTTGTTTTACAAGATGAAATTTTTTCTTAACTTGAAAATTATTTATTTCTTCTCTCGATTCATGTTCTGGTAAACATTATAAATCTGATTTATCATAACTGCTCCAATTGATCTTCATTGATGGCTCATAATATGAAAGTGATAAGTAGATATCCATTTCATTATCCTAAAATCATTGTACTATTGATTCATTTGTACTTGATTATCTATTTGATTCCTTTTCATAGTTGATTTGGATATCTCAAAATTTAAAATCTATGAATGAATCCTTTTATGTTGTTCTTGAATATGCTTGATGATTGAGAGAAATATATCCTTGATAGTACAAAATTTTAAAACATGTATTGATATCTTCTACTGTAACTTGTACCTGCACACTTAAAATAATAGCTACAAAATAATTAGGCTTCTAGGCCTCTCTTATGTTCCATATTCTTTCTTTCTCTTTCTTTTTTTTTTTCATGATTCTAGAAATCATATTTAATACTGTAGGATACTACTTTATCAATTGTGTATTTGTTCCTTGGATGTACCTTATGCCTCAGATATTAGGAAATCCATTTACATGTAGTTAGACAATACATGAGTACATATTAAACCCTGATCTCATTATTGATGCATTTTCTGTCACTTTTTAGGTACAATGTAGATGTTGGGTAACACAGAGGAAAGATGGAGCTAGAACCAGAAACAAGAGATTAGAAGAAAACCAAAGGCAATGATGGGTTTCCGCTATACTCTTTTACTTTTAGATTTATGCACATATACTTCTTTCTTCAATAGTCATGAGTTACATCCCATGGCTTGTGTGGGAAGCATTGAATTTCTTGATGAATAAATGACATTAATTTTTGTAGCTGAGTTGTATACTTCTTTCTGCATTCATGTGTTATGATGAATATGAATTGTATAATCGAATAAATAACTCAATCACATAATTAAATGTATTCAAACATGCATAAATAATGATTTTTTATGTACCTGTAACTTAATAATGAACTCTCCTCAATTCCTTGTAATTGCAACTCTGTTTTTTACTCATGAATTTAACATTTCACCTAAACTGTGATTCCTGCCTCCATCAAGGAAATGCATTAGTCCTTTGGGGCTTCTGTGTTTCCTTGCTAAAGACGAACATGGAATGATAGTCTATGTGAGGTGTTAAATTTTGTAACAACACACATAAATATAGATTACATATAGTTAAGTAATTGTTGTAACTGAAAACCATAATAAAAAAGTATGAATCCCCCTAGTTAGGTCCATTTCATCAATGCCTTCTATCTGAAAGAAAGTTTCGAGTTGCCCATTTTTTCACAAGTGTAAAAACTTGTCAACATTTATTGTGATCCTGTGGGGAAATCCACCTATTATCTTGTAGACTAATGCCTTTCTCTTGTCCATTGGGCATGGAGTCAAAGAATATAACCAAAATCTACCTTTTCTTTACAGCTGGCCCTTCTGAAAAAAAAAACTAAATCTGGGAAAGGATCTGGAAAACCAAATCACATGCACAAGTGCACTTATTGAATTGTAAAACATTGCTATGTGCATGAATTGCACTTATTGAAAGGGAAATCCTACCCTAACCAAACACTGTAGGATTTTCAATAACATTGTTTAAGAAACATACCATTCACATGAATTGGAAGTTCCTCTCCATTCAGCCTTGAAAGTTTAAATGAATTGTGTTCTTTGTAAGATGAAGTCATATAAGGACCACTCCATATTGTATCAAACTTCATGTGGTTTCCTAGCTTTTCACGATCAACATCCCATTCTAACATAATGTCACCCTCATTGAAGAATATGAACTTAGCCTTTTTATCAAATGTTTTCTTGATATGTATTTGATACTTTTCCATATTCAGATGAGCTTGATCTCTTAGCTCCTGCAACTCCATTAATTATACATAACGAACCTGTAATGGTTGATTCTCAAGTAGTTCCATCTGATGCAATAAATCCAATGCAGGAAACTCAACTGAGATAGGAATTATTGCCTCTCATCCATAAAAAATATTGTATGGTGAATTGCTAAATGGTATTTTAGGAGTATGTTTGTCAGCCCAAAGTGGTAAATTTAACATTAGATACCAAGATATTTGGTTCTCCTTGAGTGTTCTTTTGATGATCCTCAAAATATTTTTGTTAGTGCTTTCAAATAATCTATTACCTTATTCCATGTTTGACATCCCAAGCTATTACCTTTTCATGAAGAAACACTCAGGCATTATTTGAATTGATAGTTGTTGGATCACAAAAATTTTAATTATACCTTCATAAAATGATAAGATTAAAGTATTGTTAGCTTCTTTCAAGGCTACTGCTTTAGTCCAATGTGTAAAATAATCTATAGTTGTCAAGACCCCCTTGTGTCCTTGTGACAAAGGTGGATTTATCATTCCAATGAAGTCGAGACACCACTGCATGAATGGTTGATCCACTGAAATAGGCTGTAAGGGCAGAAAAGCTAAACGTTCCTTTCCAACAAAGAAAGGACATTTCTTAAAATTTCTAATCCATTCAAAGTAGTCCTTGAATATCTTGGGCCAATAGTAACTAGCTTTCATAATGTTTAAGGATATAGTACGTGCTAAAAAGTGACCTCCTGCAGGTCCTTCATGAAACTCGGATAATAGTTGTTGAATTCTATCATAATCAATACATCACAAAAAAATTTCATTTATATCCCTTTTAAACAACACACCATCAATGGAAACATAAGGTACAACTTGAAACCTTAAATATCTTCATTTATTCTTGTCCATACCTTCTGGATAAGTAGTGTGTTGCAAGTAATTAAGAAAATCAGTCATCCATCTTGATTTGTAAACCTCTGGATTGAGTTTTGGTTGCTGATTTTTAGGATTTAATAAGATTTTTGACTGCTGATATGTGATTTTAGCATGATGTTCTGAATATTCTGATTCTATAGCCTATTTTTTTTCCATATCAGTAATTACATGTTAACATAAACCTTTTCCTCAAAATATTTTTGCACTAAGGATGTCAACATCATACTCTATAGCCTTTGTAATCTAAATTTCTCTCTTCTCATCCAGTTCTTTGTTCAACAAGAACACCTTAACACTTGGGTGAGAGACTAAGACATATATCTTATTATTGGAAAGCATGTACTTAAATTTCTTTAATCCTCTGACTATGGAAAGTACCTATTTTTCAAGAAAAGTGTACCTTATCTCGTAGTCATGTAAGCTTTTCCCAAAGAAGGGAATTGGCTTCTCAATATTATCATCATTAACCTGAGTTAATATGGTTAAAATGGTTTCAACTTCTGCAAGTACATACATTGTAAAATCCTTATCAATATTTGGATTTTCCAGAGTAGGATCTTGTGAAATAGTTAACTTGATAGCTTCGAATCATCTTCTTCCTTCGCTTGTCCAAGAGAAAGTTTTATCTTTATTTAACATGGGTATTAATGGGTTGACTAATGCTACAAAATTTGGAACAAATATTCTAACAAAGTTGATTTTCCCAAGAAAAAATTGTAGGGCCTTCCTATGATGAGCCAACGATAGCTGTGAAATTGCTTCAATTCTAAAAGGATCAATGGCTAAACCTTGTTTGGAATCAAGATGTCCAAGTAATTTACCTTGATTGATTGAAAATATAGAATTTTTAGGATTCAGTGATATTCCAAACTGTCTGGAAAGCTAAAAAGTCTGATTCAAATGCATAAGATGATCATCAAAATTCTTTGAAAATATAGTAACTTAATATAAATAAACCAATATGCATTTATTTAATAGGATGTCAAAATCCATGTCCATTGCACCTTGACACGTTGCACCAGAAGTCAAAAGTCAAAAAGGCTTTCTTTTGTAAGAATAAGTACCCCACTTTGTAGTAAAAGGTGTTTTGTATCTGTCATGTTCACGGACAAGAATCTGATTGTATCCACTATAACCATCCAAAAGGGACAACCTTTCTGAACCTGAAACTATTTTTAAAATTTGATCCATATTGGGAAATGAATAATGATCTTTTAATGAAGAGTTGTTAAGATCTCTAAAATCCACACATAACCAAATTTATCCATTTTTTTTAACAGGAACAAGATTTTCTACCCAACTTGAATGTTTTACTAGAAAGATGATACCTGATTCAATCATTTTGGATAACTCATTTCTCATCAATGGCTCAATCTTTTGATTTAAAATCCTTTGTTTTTACATAACTAGCTTGGAATGTGACTATAACTCTATGGTATGCTGAGCTAAAATGGAATCAAAACATCTCAGATCTTGGTATTTCCAAGAAAAAACATCTCTGAATTCTTTGCATAAATGAATAAATGACTTTTTTCAGCTGAGGAAGATACCTTTTCGATAAATAATTTCTTTTCATCATCCACTACAATCTCTTCGTAGTTATCTGCGTAAGTTGAAATATTACCTTTATCCTTTCTTAATCGATCATCGTAACTGAAAATATCTTCTAGTTTGACCAGTCCTTGGGAAAATTATTTATATTCAATTGAACAATCTGGTCACCATAGAAATTTTGTAGTTTTTCTTGATTTACTGTAGAAAATTCAACTTCTTGCTACATATTTTCTCATAATATTTGAAAACTTTCCAATATTCTTCATTATTAGGTACTGAAGGTCTGATAATTAGCTTTATATGTGGTTTTACTTTGTTGTTTTTGATTTTTTCCAGCACATCAAAGCTAGCATCAATCGATCCAAGTTTGTCTGCATGTTTGTTTTTAGCTCTTGGAATAAATTTCATATTGATAGCATCAAAATATTCCATTAAGTCGAAAACTCTATGTTTATAAGATTTTAGTAATGAATTCTGACATACATTAATATTTTTTACTTGATTAATCACTAACTCTAAATCACCAAAAACCTATAGCCTGTTGATACCTCTTTTTCTTGCCCATTGTAAGCTGCGAATTAATGCTTCGTATTAAGCTACATTACAAGTACATAGAAAATATAGACCTAAAGCTGAAAAATAGCATTAGTTTATAGGGGAAGTGAGCATAAAACCTACACCTTGTCCTTTTCTATTCCATCAAAATGAAGCTTCCATATCCCTTCTACTGATTTTTCTATTTTGGACAGCAAGGGGATTGGTGCATTTTCTTCATGAAAATAATAAACGCTAAAAAAATCCTCTTCTGCTTCTTTGAAAGGATCATAAGCATGCTCTTATTGAGTTTTTTCATCCATAAACAGAATAGAAACACCATAAAATGTAGAAACATGTGATGTAACATTAAAATTAGATTGATTTATGGATGCATAGTTTGTTGCAGCATTTGAAGCATGAGGCTCAATATGGAATCTAGCCATAGGCTCTGAATTAACAATAACATTAGTTCCATACCTTGTAGTAAAGAATACAAATGACCAATCTGAAGACAGATAAACTCCTATTTTTGTTGTTGTAGACACCCTAATTTCACATCTGTCCTAAATCAATTAATTCCCCTACCCCATTCCCCACAAAAATACACTTTGAATTAATCAAATATAATTTGATTAATTATTCATTTCAAATCTAAAAATAAACTAATCCTTACCACATGTCATTATTCTCCATGTTTTTCTACTATTGAATTCAAAATTCAAAATCAAATCCTCACCCACTCTTCGTGGTCCCCACTCACCTAAAATCCTTCACTTACGATTTAAAAATCCAAAATCAAATCCATTCCCACAT
The DNA here is from genome assembly GCA_019776745.2 of Taxus chinensis. Lineage (NCBI taxonomy): Eukaryota > Viridiplantae > Streptophyta > Pinopsida > Cupressales > Taxaceae > Taxus > Taxus chinensis. The sequence goes on along the minus strand of CM034155.1, from coordinate 497,853,311 downwards.
TTTCAAACCATTATTACTTAAATTAATTTAAGTTAATCAGTTCCCTAGGCTATAAATACAGTCTTACCCTCCCCTCAAACACATGGATAATAATATTGAATGTCCTGTCTATGTTCTTGCATCCTTTGAGAAAAGAACATCCTTCTGCCTCGTCCTAATGCTGAAATAGCCTCATCCTGAAGCACCCCAAATCCATAATCCTCTTACCCATTTGGTACAAAGTAAGTGAATTATTGTTACAGGAAGGCCTTTCTCTGTCTTGAAGAAAATAACCTATATATCACGCAATTGGGGCTCAATCCATGTTTCCTAGCCTATTTTGAGGATTGTTACAGAACACGAAGGAGGAGGTAGTATTGTTATTATTTTACTTCCTTGTTAGTAGTGTATTTTTCCTAGCACACATTCTATCATACTAGGTTACTTTTGGTATGTTACCATTGATTTCCCAATTTGTGGTTTTATCCATTATTTGTTTATTATTGTTCATTATTATCTCCTTTTCTGTGCCTTATGTCCTTCTTTGGTTCACGTTCATGCTGTGGGTAGTGTTATTTTGTGGTGTCTTGTGGGGCATCTGTAGGTTATAGTACTAATGAACCTACAATGTGCATCTTGTATTTCATATCCTCAGTGCTTGGTGTTTATCAAAGGGACATCTATCATCTGATATGGATACATGTGGATCACAATAAAAATATTCAATCCTACGGTCATTACAGATGTTACATTTCGAATAGTTCTTGGTTATGGTTTTTCTATACACTCATAATCTGCAGAAGTAAATGAATTAGCCATTATCTTATCATCCTAATGTCATTAGAAACCAATCCGGAAAATGAATTTATTTATTTATTTCAGCTAAAATAATTATTTTGTAGGAAATCGATCTTATTTACTAATCACCTTTTAGTTTTCCCTGCATATCTAGATCTTAGTTTATCTAATTTTTTATTGATTTCCTTCCAATTTTTTTTTTAAAAATAACAAAAACAACCAATCGATCTTACTTACAAACACTTTTTTAACTGTTTAGTTTTTTAATACATTTCATTATTTTCTCCAAACCAAAAAATAATACTATCTCAATTAGCAAGTTTTCTTTATTTAGATCTCAATTCTCCCATATCTATCATTTTTCATTTTAACTGCTATAAACATGTATATTAATTTATTAAATAAAAAAAATTGTAAATATCCTAACCTACCTACCCACAACTCCACACCCCATTATCTCCTACATCCCACTTTTTATCAACCACAAACTTGTCAACCACCGATCACATCTCCCAACTCTTCGTTCACTTCCCCGTCCCCATTCAGACCTCTCCTATCCATTCAAATCCTCCCTCCGAGATCTCCTATTCTTTTCCACATTTCCTAAACACCCAACACTAACCCCAATCCACACCATATCCCGAACACCTTTCACACCTCACCTTCCTCATAGACCCCTCCACCTATTTCCCCATCTAGTATCCTCTCTGCCACGAGTGCATTCTCCCCTCATCGAGCTTCATCCAACTTCCCTCCCTGTATTTCCCCATCTCATATCCTCTCTGCCATGAATCCCTTCTCCCCTCATCGAGCTTCATCCCCCTTCCCTCCCCCTATTTCCCCATCCACCCACCTTATTTCCTACCCCTAACCCGACTACCCATGTACCCGACCGTTCATCCATCCCAACAGTTCCTCTCCCAATTTATCCCTCCTAGGATTCCCACATATCTCCCTCCCCACAATCCACATGTCCCTGCTCGTTCTGACCCCGGCTAGCTTGGCCATTTCCCTATAAGTCCTCCCCCCTCCATCCTCTCTCCCAAGCCCATACCCATATTATCTGATATCTAACTACCAACGCTTCCCCCCCAAACCTTTATGTCATCGTATTCTCGCACTCCTTCCTCCCACCTCTGAAATATCTTCCCTTCTCTTGCTCCCTATCACCCCGAGCCCTCCCTATGTCCCATGCCCTTGTCATGATTACCATATAACCATCCACCTCAGTCTTCCATAGACCACCATCCCCATTCCACATCCACCTGAACTCCTACATACCCATCCACTCGCCACTTCCCCTCGTCCCTCATTTTGATACTCCTCACACACTAATCCATTCATTTCCTTCCCCACAACCTCACCATTACACCACTTGGTAGTACATATTCATAGTTCATCCACCTTTCACCTACACCCTTGACATTCATCTTCATTTTATTTATTTATTATTTCTTTTTTTAATATTCACGACTCCTTTCGTGTCAACAAAACCAACTTCCACTCCACTTCAAATCAACTTTTCCTTCCTCATCTTCCACTTTTTCATCATATCAATCCATATTGTTTCCATATAAGTCCATATTTTCATCTTCAAAGTCATATAAGATCTAATTCAAACCCACCACGTTCGCACTCCCATTAAGTTTCCACTTCGAGTTATTTTCTCTTTCTCACGATCTTCATAACACTCTTATTTAAATAAGTATTTTATCGATAAACATTTTTCATCACTTTTGGTAGCTTTGTGCACCATTGTTAACAATTTTTCACCATTTAATTTTTATGTTTGATGTAGTAATTTATTGTGCAAAACTTTACGATCATAAACAAAATCACTTTTATGAGATCCATTTTCCCACTTATCATGCGATATTTAGCACTTTTTCAGTAATTATTTTTCAAGATCATTTGTAATCATGTTTTGTGATTTTTAAGTCCACATTCACCATCTCCAAATTTTAATTTATCAACATAGTTTGTTTATTTTTCACACTTTGTGCTTATAATTAATTACTTTCAGTAACCATTCTACTAAAGTTGTGTGGAGATACAAACTATTCATCATTTTCTTACAGGACCTTTTTTGAAACTATAGGACCTATTCACACCTCTCTCCCCACACTTATTAGGTTTGCATTCCCCATCATATTTTAGACACTAGAGGCCACCTAGGCTCCGCAAAACATTTTTTTCTTGCTTTACATTCCAATTTTCCATGATGACACTTTTGGTAATGTTTTTAACGCTCTTCTTTCATTGTTTTTATTTTCTTTGAGAAGATAATCATTATTACTATTTTGCAATCATGATTAATTGTAATAATTATTAGAAAAATAACAAAATTTATTCCAATTGTATCTGCATATGCTCTTTTCTTGTGCCTTTAAGTGATATGGAAAATCAGAAACGGTTGTGATTGTTTAGTTTCTTGTTCTAACATGACAGGATCCATTTCCTTATTATTTTATATTTCTAGCTATTGTCTCAATAAATTTTATTTCATCGCACTATTGATATTTTTTTGATCATTAGTTGTGTATGCTCTTTTCCTGCGCCTTCGAGTGATCTGGAAAATAAAAAACAACCACGATTATTTTTCTTCCTAACATTTTGTCTACAAGATAACTACTAATTTGTTTTCTAAAGGACCACATCACTATAATATTGTCAAAAATGCAAAACAAAAAAATATCGCGCAAAACTACCACCATTCAAAAGAAAATTTTTGAAACAATTTTTTTTAGCAAGCTCAAGTACGTAATTATTTTCCACTAGTGATTTATTTCAAGTTGGAAAGAACCTTATGTTTAATCACTTCATCATTTTGATTTTACACTTATTCGAGGTGGATTTCATCACCACCAAAAATACACCAATGACGTGGACTTGACTACCACGCACCAACACCATTCACATCTGCACTACACTTGGAGACATAGTCTCATCACAGTGTTTGGTATTTACCTCACCCCTACTCTTCACTTACAGGTAATGTTGTTGTGCAGTGCATGCGAGTCGTGCCTAAATATCTATAACAACAAACCCTGGGCATCGTCCCTATAAATATTCGGGGAGTTATAAGGACACCATACACATTCATCCCCCCATCACCTTCCACCTTTTCACAAAACCTATATTAGACGTGGTGATTCACTCTGAAGCAGGTAAGTAAGAATTGGTGAGTCTCTTCCAGTGCTCTAAGGGTTCCTTATACCAATTTTTTCCCTGTATAGAATTAGGTATATTAGGACTAGGGTATATTGGAGGAAATATATTTTGGAGTGATAAGATCTTGCATCCATCATTCCATGGCATACTTGTATGATTGCATGCAATAATGATCATTCCTAAAGAATTTACCTCCTGAGCCAAAACAATTTGATACACATGACTGCTTGGTGATTGTGAACAAAATAGTTTAGCATTATGTTCTATCATAAAACTTGGCTGATATTAATGTGTTTAATGTAAAGTTCAAACCCTAGTTGTGTTCCACAAAAAATCATTTCTCGACCAATTCAATACCAAGAAAAAACGTCCAAGCAATCCAACAATGAAAACCAAAACATCACACTAATTTCATTAGCTTGCTTCAGCTAATCCTCCATAGTGTGTTTTCAAGCTATATCAAATTGACATTGGGTGAATTTTGTAAGTTCACTCATTATTTCATCAAATGTTGAGTTTATAAAAATTGCATCCAACACAAATCCCTTCAGAGCTCATTTTGAGTTCATAATTGTGTTTAGTCACTTGTTTGAGTTATTCTTCCTATCAAAAATCTAGAGCTTGTTTTAAGCCAAACCAATCAACATATTCATCATATCTTGATTGAACTATATCCTACTTGTATCGAGTACATTTTTTGAGTGTACTCCTTATATTATCACCTATTAAACTTGTTTAAGACAAATCTAAACCGTTTTCCTTATATCTTGTTTGAGCTATCACATATTTATCTTGAGTAGTTTGTTTAAGCTTACTCCCTATATCCTTGTTAAAAATCGATTGATCCAAAACAAAGATCAAAATCAATAGGTTGAGTTATTCATCGCACCTTTCTTCATTCTCCATCTCTTTCAAACACAATGAATTCATGAAAAACATCTCACAATGAGCTATTAGAACAAATTAATAAAATGACAACTCAAATCTCTCATATGGCTACCCAAATTAGTGAACGATCACCCAAAAAGCCAATCACACAACCTAACAAAGACATCACTTCACGTAAATTCCAACGTTAGTTTACCCCACTTGGATAAATTCTCTCAATTGTTTTTCATCAAATAAAAGAGTCTAAACTGATAATATATTCAATTTCGAAACCCTTTTTCTGAAGGGGAATCTAAGCCATGTTGGTACAAACCTAACACATACTGTGACTTTCATTGCATTGATGGTCATCACACATATAAATGTGTGAAATTAGGAATTAATTCCAATACTTTATTGATGATGATATCATCTCTATAGAACTTGATGACAACACTATTACAACCAATGACACATCCAATACCAAAAATTTCAATGAAGAGTTGACTACTTTCAAAATTTCTATACATACTAAAATTCCACGAGATCATGATGAAAAAATTCAAGATTCTCTAATTCCCAACCAATCCATATCTTCTTCAAATTTTCTTCCATTAATTCAAACATACATTGAACTTGTTTTCGACAACAACATTCTTCCAACATCTACTGAGAACTTGAACTTATTTAAAGACTCTCTTTTAACCCAAACATGCATTGAACCTGTTTTGGGTGACAACATTCTTCCAACATCTACTGAGAACTTGAACCTAATTCAAGAATCTCTTTAAACCCAAACATGCATTAAACATATTTTGGGCAATAACATTCTTTCAATGTCTACTGAGCACTTTGACTTATTTAAAGAATCTCTTTCAACCCAAACATACATTGAACCTCTTTTGGGAAACAACATTCTTCTAACATCTATTAAGCACTTGAACTTATTTCAAGACTCTCTTTTAACCCAAACATAAATTGAACCTTTTTTGGGTGACAACATTCTTCCAACATCTACTAAGCACTTGAACCTATTTCAAGACTCTCTTTAAACCCAAACATACATTGAACCTATTTTGGGTAATAACATTGTTCTAACATCTACTGAGCACTTGAAATTATTTCAAGACTCTCTTTTAACCCAAACATACATTGAACTTGTTTTTGGGCGACAACACTCTTCCAACATCTACTGAGAACTTGAACTTATTTCAAGACTGTCTTTCAACCCAAACATACATCCAGCCTGTTTTGGGTGAAAACATTCTTCCAACATCTACTGAGCACTTGAACTTATTTCAAGACTCTCTTTCAACCCAAACATACATTGAACCTGTTTTGGGTGACAACATTCTTCCAACATCTACTGAGCACATGAACTTATTTCAAGACTCTCTTTCAACCCAAACATACATTGAACCTGTTTTGGGTGACAACATTCTTCCAACATATATTGAGAATTTGAACTTATTTTAAGACTCTATTTCAACCCAAACATATATTGAACCTATTTTGGAAAAAAACATTCTTCCAACATCTATTGAGAAATTTAACTTATTTCAAGACTCTCTTTCAACCCAAACATACATTTAACCTATTTTGGGCAACAATATTCTTCCAACATCTAACGCGATCTTGACCTCTCTTCAAGACTCCCTTTCAACCTATGATATTAATATAGACACTACATAAGAGGTTCCATCAACAAGTACCATTAAGCTTGATTTTGTTATTCCAATATTTTCTCTTATGCCTAACATCTCTAGCCTTGTTGTCGAAATAGAACCACATCAACTTTGGACACTTGCAAAAATGCAACCTGTCATTTCCATTATGCTTTCAATGATCGATCTTGGAATAATTTCATCACTAATGATTCTCACTTGTCAATACTTCTATGTGCATACATTCTATGAGGTATGTATACCCAGGAATATCCTAATATAACCTTTCCATCTTTAATTATGAATCTATCCTCAAATCAATTAATTAATGGAAAAACAGAAGAAACAAACCAAATAATACAAACCATCATGGAAAATATTATCAAACACACATGGAAGATATTGGCATACTCAAATTTACCCCGCTCTTTGTGCTTACTGTACATCTTACCGCACACCTATCGGAGCCACCCCATTTTCCCTCATTTATGGTTGTGAAGCCATTTTACCTATTAAGATAGAACTCCCATCCTTGAGAATCCCCCTTAAATATGTAATTAATGAGGATGAATACCGATAGTTACGGATTCAATAACTTGAGCTTCTCAATGAAAAATGACTTAATGCGCTCAATCATCTTCAAGTATATCAAAACTAACTGCAATGCAGTTATCATAAAAAGGTAAGACCTAGAGAATTAGAAATTGGTGACCTCATTTTAAAAATAAATTCAAAAGAATAGCACTAAAGAGAGAGAAAAATAGGGAAAATTTGAGCCTAATTGGTTAGGAACCTATGTAATTACAACCAAATTTGGCTCTGGAGCCTATACGTTGGCCATTGACATAGGCCAAGTCCTTGACGAACCCATGAATGCAATCCATTCAAAGAAATTATTTTCTTGAAAGCACTCTCTATTCTGGGTGACAACCACTTGTACATTGTTCCTTCTATCTTACTAATCTCTGAATCATTTACAATTATTCATTTTCATTGGAAGATATTCTCATTATCAAAATCACATCTTCATCTTTACCATCATGAGACAGGTGCTAATATAGATCATATTAAGTTTGTGAGCATCATAATTCTTATAATATCTCCCATTTTAATTTGTTTTCACCTATGGTCATACCTAAAAGCTTACTGATGGTAATATATTCCCTTCAAAGACATTATCTCTTTCATAACAAAGCTCTAAAATTTTTTACCCAGTTCGTTTGATCGTCCATCTCAATATTCAGGGTTGAACCCTCACGTCCTACTAGTTATGTGGGGATAAGATTGGGGGCAGGCGTTCCTTCCCAAATACAAATCACTATTGTAAAATTCCATCAATTCAATAAATTATTAATAATTCATCATCACATATTTTGTCCTTCATAGTCTTTGGTGTTGAGCCCACACTTCTTACTGGTAGTGTGAGACTGGGAATGGAGGAAGGTTCCCTTACTCATCTACATCTTTTCTTCAGTGATAAAACCTTTCCTCTTACAGGTGGCATGGGGAAAAGTGTAGAGGGTCATTCTCATAAAAGTATTGTAAAAACATTCAAAAAAATAAAAAAACATTCAAAATAAGAAAATAAAAAACAAGACAAAAAGGGAATTCACTCGCCTATGTTTTTCCTTCGGTGATGAGCCCTTGCTTCTCACTAGTAGCATGGGGCAAGGCATAGGGAGTCATTTCAAAAATACAAAATCTTACAGTGCTTAAAATTATAGAATCCCCAAAGAAGTAATTTTGATGCCTTAGTGAAGAGAGAACTATCTCTTCACCTCATATCTTACCAATCAGAAGGCCATGTAACTGTCTAGGTCTAGCATGTGACTCATAGAGTGAAATCCATTTTTGAAACTAGTTCAGTAACGTTAAGAAGAATTGAGTCACAATTTCCCAAAGGGATTTTCATTAGCATTTGTCTCTATGTTCATTGTCTACCTCTTGTTTCCTTCTTGATTCTCGGTGATGAGCCCTCACATATTACTAGTTAAGTGGAGTCAAGAATGGATCTGGACTTCTTTTCATCATATCATCACCAACATATCTTGCCAATGGAATGAGAATTTGTGTTATTCCAAGCATGAGTTACCATGAGGAACACAGTACATACAGACAATATCTTGGTTAATCACCTCTCAAAATAAGTCTGCAGTCTGGTCCATAAATTGTCAATAACAGTGTAAAAATCAAAAAATCCAAAAACATTAGAAATAATCGACCAAAATTCAAAAAAAATCCAAAAAACATTGGAAAATATCCAGAAAAATAAAATCCAAACAAAATAAAATAAAATAAAATAATATATTTATATTAAACAAAAATAAAAATATTGTAAACTCCACACAATCGTGAAAACTCTAAAATAATCAATACAATTCATCCTTTGAACTATTATCCCCAACGAATGATCCAATCACCTTATGACTACCAAATTCAAACAACTTCTCCTCACGTGAGTCCTCACTTGGCGTAAATTTGGCTCTCATTGTTACTTTGTTTAAGGACAATGATCCAATCCTTTTATATGTCTTTATACCCCTTCTTGGGGGCACATCCAATTAATCCTCATTTTGGAACACGTTAGGGACATGTTTATTGGTTCTTGTGTTGAATTATTAGTTACAAATTATTAATTGTTATCTTGTATCTTGATATATTACAGGGGCATCTTTATTATATGTATCCTAGTGTTCTCTCTAATATATTTATGTTATCTGATTGCATATCATACTGGGACATCATAATTTCTGGATGGCCTCTTTCAATGCTCTCTTCCTCTTGTATATCGTATTGGGGCATCAGACCTTTTTGTTGGCACTTGTCTATGCTATCACACATATTACAGTCTAGTCATCATGATATTTTATATCACGATGCATCCTGTTATTTTCTATATTAAAATTAAGATTCTTTTCATCACATGAGTATCTTCCTACATGATCAACATATTACTTTGCACCCCCTCCATTCACCCATACGAATACATTCTATAGTTTGGGAATCCTACTTGATTACTGTTGCAGTTTTTGAATCCTACTGGAAGATATTTCTCAAGTAGCATTCACTATCAAGAAGATCCTCCTCCCCCACCATGATCACCATGTATTTGATTCATTCATCCTCGCTCCTCATTTTTACTCCTCCACCAATTATCCCCATATTACCCTTCTCACCATTCCTATCCCCTCTCACCCATTTGTATTCATTCCTTTCACTCTTCTGCTTCCGAATTGACAATCTTACTTAATAACCTCTTCTATATGGGATCCTCAATGGATTTTTACCCTTTCCCTAATATTTTCCCATTGTAGAAGCTTCTCCACCACCTCCCCTCTCATCAAACAACAATCACCACCACACACATCTTCCCATTCCACCTCTTCTGCTTCTCATTCTTGTACCATTACTCTCACCACACAAGAATCACAATTAAGTATTCCCCTCATACTCTCCACCCTCCACTACATATATTCCTTCATCCATTCATGTTACACTCCTTTGTTTCCTTTCTTCCTTTTTATCACCTCCTCTCATCTCCTCTTCCACCTAGGCATACATCACTCACTCTTTTCTCATCCTTCCCCAAATATTTCTTCTACCTAGTCATCCTATTTACACGCTCTTATAGTATGTAAAATTCACTTGAGGGTTCCCCTTCAGTCCATTTTTTCATACCCTATTCCCACCAACTCTATCATAATTATTCTTCTTCTTCATCTTGGTGATCTTACTTAATTATTTCAGCCGCATGGAAATCTTACTTAAGAATTCCTCTTAAGGTTGATCTTCCCTATGGGCCTCCCCCATCCCATCATATTTCCCCCTTCTTATTTATCCTGCCTCTCTTCACGATCATCTTATTCAACCAAACTTTCCACCCATGTAATGAATATAATTTTGTCTTTCTCCTTACATATCATCCTTTTCAGTTTGTCAGTCTTACGAAACCACTCTGACAACATGATGATCTTACTTAAGAGTATCTCTTAATCATGACATGCCATCTTGCACTTGCCCATCACTCTACATTCTCATCATCCATATTTTCTCTTCATTCTCCAACATCACATATTTTACCACCGCTATCACCATTCTCTGCTTAGCAATCTTACTTAACTAGTCACATGGCATGGAAATCTCACTTAAGAGTCCCTCTTAAGGATGATTTGTATTCTTTCCTTTCTCCATCATACACATCCTTCACCCTTTAATTTTTCTTAGCATTCCCAACTATCACATCATCTCACCTCCTCTTCCATCCTCTCAAACACCACTTCTTGCTTGGCCACTTTTCATCTCCAATTTCGCTCGCTTGGTAATCTTACTTAACCACTTATGTTGCATGATAGTCTTACATCAGGATCCTCCCTACACTAAACTCATCATTTTGAAATTTTTCCTTGGGGTAAGTGTACGAAGTTGGTGGACAATTCCATGGATATAAAAAACATGAAATAAAGGAACCGCAATCGCAGTTCCTGAATTCTAGGTTCGGTAATTACCGAACCTAAAACTGCGATCGCAGAACTCTAAGACAAAATTTAACAGTCCCACGACTCATTATTTTCCTCATTTTTCATTTTGAACCGCGACTTTTCCTAAATGTTTTTCACTCGCGCTCTCAATACCATCTCAAAATTGCTCATTAGACTTCTGGATAGCGATAGATTCAACCATGCCACCAAGATGAGGAGGTAAGTCCCCGATTGTAATCATTTTTTTGCATTTTAGGTTTTTCTTTTTTGCATTTTAGGTTTTTTTTGCATTTTTGAAATGTTTTTTTTTTGCATTTTCATGGGTTTTTTGAAATCTTTGTTTATGTATACAATTTTCTTGTTTTATCAGTTGATCGGCAAGCTCAAAATCATGTAAATTGTCAAAAAATTCCTCAAAACCCACCAAACATTCCTCAAAACCCTCTAAACATTCCTCAAAACCCTCCTCCAAACATAGATCTGCCTCCTGTGGCTCCTTCTATCCCCACTGAGCCAACAGGAATGCAAGATAATATCATTGGAAGAATCCAAGAAAATAAAATTTTCATTGAGAACCTAATTCAAACTATAAGACAAAATCATGCTACAAATCCATCCCGCATGACTTTAGCCAATACATTGCAAACATTGATTGGTGAATTCGAGTCCGCAACCAACCAAATACATAGATGGAACACCTTTAGAAGTGATTGTAGGTGGTGGTATGTGGATAAACTATCCCATGCGGTAGTAAAAGACAAAAAAATTGGAAAAGACCTCATTTGTGCATTATTTACCGACCCTAGAACCAATGCCCCCCCTGCAGTTACTTGTAAACGGTTCCCAATCAATTGGTGCCATGATGATAGAATCAAAAACAATTTTTAGGACCGATGGTGGATGGTTTTTGATTATCCACCATGCAACAACAATGAGGTTCCTCTTTATTTTTTGAAGAAATTATATTGTGATTTCGTGCTCAATGAGGTCCCGAATTATTTTGACTTTTCTGACTTTTTTGGTCGAGGAGGTGGCTCTGTACAGAGCAGACCTGGTGCATGCGTAGGTCAGCCTAGGATCCCCCATGCCCCAAAACCTCCACTTCCTTCAGTTATCCCTCCTACAGTGAAGCAGGTTGTGGAGATTGATACATTGCATGCATTGAGGGTGCTCGCTGACACTCTCACCCAGCATAGCACCCAGATTGCATCTGGTGATGTTGGTGGAGGCGCCAGTTCTAGTGTAGCACACCACTGTGGATCATGTGGTGCCATATGCACTGCAGGCGAGACATCATTTGCTGGTTCACAGGATTTATTTTCTATAGATGAGATGCTGGGGAATGTTTTTGGAACTGGAGCCACTAATATTGGTCTTTCATAGGTAAATTTTAAATAAATTTAAATAATATATATACAATAGTTTAATTCACATGTTTGATATATATATATATATATATATATATATATATATATATATATGATTGTATGTCATGTACATACATGTAAAAAACTAATTTTTTATTTTATTTTAAATAGCAAGAGTCGGTGAAGGAAACATCCGGTGTCGACATGCTAGCTATTGTGGCTGGGCGTGTTTCAAACGTAAGTTTCAAGTTGTACAAACTTACATTTTTATTAAATCATTTAATTGCACTAGATTATTATTATAATTTGTTTCACGTGTATGTTGTACATGTATTAATATTTTTCTCTTTTATACACAGGAGCCTGGTGGGTTATCATCTACTCAGGGAACTGAGGCTACTGGCATGCCTCACATGAGTTTTACGCAGGTTAGTAAATCTCCTTACACTTTATTTCTAATTACTGGAAGTTCACGCACTGATTGCATGCTTTGGACCTCTGTACATGAGTTTCACTTTCTTATACTCAAATATAACTAGCCATGTATGTAATCATATATTGGTTTTACATGTCTCGGAGTACCACCACACAAATATCCAGACCATGGAGGGTTTTATGTTTCTCTATCTATATATGTTTTGTTTTGTTATGTTCATTTAAACTATTAGTACTAAAGTTATTAAAATGTATTTATCAAAGTTATGATAAAGAATGCTTGCAAACATACTTGCAATAATTCTAAGAACAAACTAACAAGAAATATAATTTATGAAACTAATTTTACAAAAAAAAATTAAATGATGCTAAATAAAAGAACAAATCAATAGCTCTAACATGTGTGCACAAATAGGATAGTGATAAGTAACTCCTCCACAAGGATAATGGTCAAGAGTATAAGAATGGGAAGGGGAGATGCTTTCCTAGAATAGTCGGTCAAATGTAATTCATATGAGACACTACATGATAGTATATGACATGTAAAGTAACTCGTATGAAACAAATAACATATAATCAAGATGAGTCACCATATATCTACACGAAATATTCTAAGAAATAAATAATTATAAGGAAAATCTATACTTACACGAAAACACCCTGAAGTGTAGCTTAGGTTGGTAAAAATGAGGGTCCTTGAAATAAGACCATATGAGCTACCCAAATTACAATGAAACTCTCCAAAAGTAGAGAACATGAGAAAAACCAATGGGAAAAACTCCTTTAATTTAGAGAAAAGAAGAAAGGATGGATAAAATTCTCCCTCAGAAGATGATGTTGATATAGACCACACCCTTAAAATAGATCATAAGTGAATAATATTTATGTTGGTGAATGGTTTGGTCAAGATGTTTGTAATATAATCCAATGTCTAGCAATATATGAGATAAATGACCTATCCATTGATCAACTCCTTGATGAAATTATGCGAATCTATGTGTTTGGTCTGGTGATGTTAGATAAAAGTCCTTCAAATTTGAATGATGCTCTAATTATCATAGAAGATGACTATGGGTTACCTTGATTAAATACAAAACTTTGTCAAAATCTTATGATGATAGATGGCCTTCGTGCTAACATTTATAGATCCTATGTATTTAGCCTAAATAGAAGATAAAATAATAACATTTTTAATCTTTCTTGACTAACTAAATAAGCCAGAACCTAGCAAGAAATTGTAACATAAAGTGGACCTTTGTTATGAACATAAAGTGATTTTAGATTAATCTGGATTTTCTAAATACTAAAACATGGATTTCTTGACCTAACGAGGATTATGAACTAGAAAATGACTTGAATGTACCACCTAGGGTAAGATTGTATAGTAGGGACGGGAATGAATGTATAGTTTCCCTCCTTTGTATAGTTTTTTTACCTTCTTATAATCTCAACATGTGGATTTTTGTATTTTTAGCTTATTTAATTCCCTTCGCCACTATTTTTCAATCAATCTTTATCACAATGTGATGTATCTAGATACATTTATCAAACCTCAAAAACCATAACCATGGATGACGTCATCCTATAAAATAAACATTAGCTAGCTTGTGGGAACCCTTATACATTTCCTACATGAGAACTTATCTAAAGATGCCTCAAACCACATGTTATTCTCCACCTAACATGTGTTATCCAATTTTAGTGTAATCATATTTGACATATTATATTTGAAAATTCTTGACTTGATTTTTTTATCTTATGTAATATACAAGTTCAGCAGACAAATTTGAGCGCTTGTAAATGTGGGAAGCAATTCCCTAGACGTAGTGGGAAGTTTCATACCTATATATAGATGACCTGTTTCCTTGATGAACAAGAAAAGATATATGTTTAGAGTGTAGGGACCTTTGAGTTCCTTTACTATTATCTTTTTCAATAGGTTTTGATAGGAGTGCTAAGCTCTTAAGTAGATTTTAATATTGATTTGTACATGTTTTTTGTATAGCTTGTGACTGCTAGAGAGACTCCTCCATATATGTAGACTGTGGAGGCTGCTGTAGATACTACCATAGCATCTGCAGATCCACTAACTGAGGTACACAATTTTTTAAATTTGTTAAATTTTAGAGGTTCATTATTTCTTATTAAACTTAAATCTACAATATCAAATTTTGTAGGTATATATGTGAAATATTTAATTTGAAAATTAATTATTTGTATGTAGCTTACCTCTCGTGAGTCTATTGTTGTCCCTGCGATGCGTCATCAACAAATTGATAAGGATCATGACATTGCGGTAAGATTTCACATACATTTTAACTAAATTGTACAAGTTTCTAAATTTTGAATGTATTTTAAAATTTTGGGTGTTAAAAAATTGTTGTTTATGAATGTGCAGGTTAGGTTGCAGGCATGCTTAGAGACACCTAGGACCACACGGATGAAATCCGTAGTGGCATCTCCCTCCACTACATCCCCGGGTCGTGGACGTGCTACTTCTAGCAGGGCAAAGAGAGGGAAGATATTTCATGAGTAGATTTATAGTCCACCTGGATGTACATATGTGGTCATGAGTAGATTCACAGTCCATTGTATATATATAGCCTTTTGCGACTGCATGTGGTCCTATATGTACATTATGACACGTGCTTAGTTCGAGATGTACACATACATTATGAACTTATGTACATATATATTTTCAGAGACGTGTGTCTGGAGCACACTTTGTTTGATTCTTATATATATATATATATATATATATATATATATATATATATATATATATATATATATATATATATATATATATATATATATATCCATGTGTGTTGGTTAAATCATATTTATTTTGGTTATTTTGGTATTATTGCTAACTCTGAGAAAGTGGTTTTTGATCTCTGTTCGTTGGAACTTGTAGATGCCCCGAGTATTCTCTATCTGTGAATTTATCTATACCCAAACTAGGTTAATAATATTTGTATTGTTTATTAAATAAAATTTAGTGTGGTCCTAGCTAATGAAGCTTATGGAGAAGAAAATAGAAATATTTCTCCTTCGAACAATTGTATATATGGTTTGTAGTCTTCAAAATCCTCTAGATCCTTGAGAAATATGTATCCTTATATTTAAAGAAAAATTATACATAGATCATAGTTTTTTTTGTTGATAAAAGCGATTCCTCCATATATGGAACTCCTATGGATATCTCTGCTACGTGGTTTTGTTTCCGAGGCTATAAATTTGAACTATTTCCTCTTTTAAATCTTGAGGTGGATTTAGTGTATTACTTCTAGTTATATATTTTATAGTATCTTTCTGATTATTATTTGTGGTATTTTTCACCATGGGCATTTTGAATTTTTATTTTTCAAACTAAAACAATATTGTTAGCTCTATTTCCAACTTAAGTATTAGTAACTAAAGCTTATTTGAGTTATGGTTCACATCCCTCCATCTTTTAACAACTCCCAAAATAATAATTCCATAACCTATGGATTTAATGGAATTCATCAATATAATCCTGTTGTATTTGGAAAAGTGTGCTTAAAACTCTGGTGTATTTGACTGTATCTTGATAATATTACAGGTATACCCAAAATTGGGTCTACATTGTTTGTAACTTTTGTGTACATATGAGTTAATCCTTGAAGTAACTGTATTGATTTTCCAATCCTGTATCCATATTGTTCTTTTGTAACTCATAATAATCTTGAAATATTGTTAAATCTGAATGATATGTGGCTGTATCTTTATATTATTTTTATTTGCATCATAAGCTTGTACTGTTAGATGTGCATTACTGAAACATGTCATTATAGTTGCAATCTTCTTCTTCCATATGAAACTACATTCTTTCAATTTATCTACAACCTAGAAGTTATTTTCAAATGTATTTGTATTTGTTTTAGCTGATTGCTTCATCTATTTTGAGTTCCAAAACTGTGAAGACTTATTATTCTTGTGTGGTCAACGATTTAGCACCATATACTCTAGCTTGATAAGCTGGCTATAACTTTATTTTCCTTCTTTCCTAGACTTCATGTATTGAGAATTATGCCTGAGATAATCCCTTATTGGAAGAGGCATTCTGTAAATTTGTAATTGATTGGAAATATGTTCTTTTACTATAAGTACCTTCCAACATGGGAATTGTTGTATTTTCCTATGCATCATGGATATTGAACTTGGCAGTTGAAGATGGTAGTTGATCATTTTGATTACGCTCATAGTAGACATTAGAGTTAGATAAATAATATCAGTAAGAAACCATATAGAAGATAAGGGATAATATTAAATTTGGAGTATGTTAACTAGTGAAAAGGAGTTGTTTGAGTGATCAAAAGACAGATTTGAGTTTTTTAGGGAAACATAGAAACCATTGAATGTATGTTATAAATTTTTTGAACTGCAACATGTGGTATCATAGCTTGAAGATCAAGGAAGATTAGCTAAAAGGATTTGAGATAAGGTTGATACAGTGACAAGAAGAGAGACAAAGATATAGATGAAAATGATGGGTGAAGTAAAGAGTGACCATGGTTACAAAATGCCACATTGGATGGAGAAGTTAGTATCAGAGAGATAAGATGCTAGACTAAAGAAATTACATGAAAGGATAAGAGAACAAGAACATATGTGAAAAATAGAAAAGATGATGGAAACAAGGAAGAAACGTAGAGAAAGATAATTGAAGGTTATTAGGCCTCATGAATCAGACTTGATATATGGTGAAGAAGAAGAAGAACTAGCAGGAGATGTGATTCAAAGGTTGATAGAGCTAATGAGGTACAAGAAGAGAGAGAGAGAGAGAGAGAGAGAGAGAGAGAGAGAGAGAGAGGAAAAGGAAAGAATAAAGGAGGAAGAGAAGATAATTATGGTTTCACAGGAGGTCAGAGAGTTGAATCAAGAGGTAGCACAACTGATGGTCTTCATAGAAAGAGAGAAAGAAGAGAAAGGAAAAGAAAACCGTAGAACAATATTACCCAGAATATTATAACAAAACCAAATGTTAAGGACAAGGCAGAAAATAAGATTCATGAGCCCCATATATCATCCTACCAAGGACAAGATGACAACAAGAGATAACATAACAACCAAGTCATTGTAATTTAATTTAAATAAATAAGGAAATGCTATATTTTGCAAATGGTGGGTCGTGGCACTGAACCGACTACATCGACACATCTGGGTGGCTAGGTGAACGCTAGAGGAGGTGGTGTTTTGGTGCGCGAAAGGGTCATTGCTTTCAGGCTACTTCGTTCGGGCATAGTCCCTTAAGAGCCCTTAGACCAAAATATCGTTCAACTTCGACGGGTGACTACTCGGACTCCGTGGCACCTAGAAAGGCCTTGTATAATCGGGAACCTCAGTGTACATACCCTCTATAATATCCTCTCTCATTTTTTCCTTCTCATTTCGGTGCTCTCGCCGTCCTACTGTTTGCAAATGCGTGAAATAGTGCAGTTGGAGCCAGTGTAAGGTTGTCAAATGCTATATTTTGTAAACAGTGGGTCGTGGCACCAAACTGACTGTGCCAACATGTCTAGGTGGCCAGGTGAACGCTAGAGGAAGTGGTGTTTCGGTGTGCGAAAGGGTTGTTGCTTCCGGGCTACTTCGTTCGGGCGTAGTCCCTTAAGAGCCCTGAGACCAAACTATCGTTCAACTTCGACGGGTGACTACTCAGACTCCGTGGCACCTAGAGAGGCCTTGTATGATCTGGCACCTCAATGTACAGACCCTCTACACTAGCCTCTCTCAGTTTTTTCCTTCTAATTTCAGTGCTCTCATTTTCCTACTATTTGTAAATCCATGAAATAGTGTAGTTGGAACCAGTGTAAGGTTGTCAAACGCTATATTTTGTAAACGGTGGATCGTGGCACTGAACTACCTACACTGGCACATTGAAGTGGCTAGGTGAATGCTAGAGGAGGTGGTGTTTTGGTGCGCAAAAGGGTCATTGCTTTCGGGCTACTTTGTTCGGGCGTAGTCCCTTAAGAGCCCTGAGACCAAAATATCATTCAACTTTGACGGGTGACTACTCAGACTCCGTGGCACCTAGAGAGGCCTCATATAATTGGGAACCTTGGTGTATGGACCCTCTACAATAGCCTCTCTCATTTTTTTCCTTCTCATTTCGGTGCTCTCGTTGTCCTACTGTTTGCAAATGCGTGAAATAGTGCAGTTGGAGCCAGTGTAAGGTTGTCAAACGCTATATTTTGAAAACGGTGGGTCGTGGCAATGAACCAACTACGTCGGCACATCTAGGTGGCCAGGTGAAAACTAGAGGAGGTGGTGTTTTGGTGCACGAAAGGGTCGTTGCTTCTGGGCTACTTTGTTTGGGCGTAGTCCCTTAAGAGCCCTGAGACAAAAATATCGTTCAACTTCGACGGGTGACTACTCGGACTCTGTGGCACCTAGAGAGACATTGTCTGATATGAAACCTCAGCGTACGGACCCTTTACAATATCCTCTCTCATTTTTTTCCTTCTCATTTCGGTGCTCTCGCTATCCTACTGTTTGCAAATGCGCGAAATAGTGTAGTTCGAGCCAGTGTAAGGTTGTAAAACGCTATATTTTGCAAATGGTAGGTCGTGGCACCAAACCGAATATGCCAGAACGTCTGGGTGGCTAGGTGAACGCTAAAGGAGGTGGTGTTTTGGTGCACTAAATGGTCATTGCTTCCGGGCTACTTCGTTCGGGTGTAGTCCCTTAAGAACCCTAAGACCAAAATATCATTCAACTTTGATGAGTGACTACTCAGACTTCGTGGTGCCTAGAGAGGCTTCGTCTAATCTAGTACCTCAACATACGGGACCCTCTACAATAGCCTCTCTCATTTTTTTTCCTTCTCATTTCAGTGCTCTCGCTGTCCTACTATTTGCAAACACGTGAAATAGTGCAGTTGGAGCCAGTGTAAGGTTGTCAAACGCTATATTTTGCAAACAGTGGGTCGTGGCACCTAACCAACTACACAGGCACGTCCGGGTGGCCAGGTGAATGCTATAGGAGGTGGTTTTTTGGTGTGCGAAAGGGTCGTTGCTTCCGGGCTACTTCGTTTGGGCGTAGTCCCTTAAGAGCCCTGAGACCAAAATATCGTTCAACTTTGACAGGTGACTACATCGGACTTCGTGGCACCTAGAGGAGTCGTTTTCAAAATTTACAACATTTTCCAAATTTACTTGACTTTTTCAAAATTTACAACTTTTTCAAACAATGTTCAAGCTTATCTTATCTTCGAGAATTTAAAATTCTCTACTAACAATACTAACCACGTGAAGGTGGAAGCTTTTCTGGCACCACTAACCTAAACATAAAATTGTTAGTCAAAGAAATTTAAGTTTCAAATCAAAACCATATACTATCTATATACATGACACACAAAATATACAAATTTAAAATAAAATATATTCAAACTTAAATCTAGATCTTTAAAGTAGCAAAATTATATATATATAAATTGAAACTTGAAATTAAATATATACCAGACATGAGCATTGTAAATTCATTTCAATGAACCATCAGGATTGGATCTACTCTGAATAGCAGATAAGATTGCTTCATAATCTGACTCTCAAACCTTCCAAATAATCTTGTTATTAGGTCTTCCTCGATATCTATACAACTGAATATTTGTCGCTAGAACTAGATGTGAATATAAGAGTATTTTCCTGTGTGTCTTAAAGTCTTCAAACACCCAAACAGAGGAGTTTTTAATGGATACCGTCGAAGCCAAGTTCCAGTAACTACCATTGACCCTGTAGGATACTCAATCTCTTTGCCATCTATAATAGGAGAAGTCAACTTCTTTCTTTCCGCGATGCAGTGACATAAGAAATAGTCTATTCCTTCTTCATTGTCTTCTGTCGCAATTACTGCAAACACATGTCCTACAAAAAAATAACCAAGGTTTAACAACTCAAATTTAAATTACATATTAAAATTTCAATGGACATAACTCAATACAAAAATTAAATAAATAACCATAAATACCCTTTCGCACCAAAATCAAAATTTCATCAAAGTCCTAGGATGTTGTAACTTCATCTATAGAAACAAGTTGTAATGCTTGTGGAGGTTGATAACTAGGAAGCGGAGTTAGAGGCCTACAAATTCATCCTTCCACCCATTCTTGTGAATCACACTCAGCAGTGACAAATTCGATACAAGATGCACAAAAACATGTCAACTTTCTTGTCCATACGGCCCACGAAGTAGCGTCTGAGCTACAAAATGAGTGCATATCACTAGACCCAGTGAGTGTCATACAATCCTCGTAGTTAGCAA
The DNA here is from genome assembly GCA_019776745.2 of Taxus chinensis. Taxonomy (NCBI): domain Eukaryota; kingdom Viridiplantae; phylum Streptophyta; class Pinopsida; order Cupressales; family Taxaceae; genus Taxus; species Taxus chinensis. The sequence goes on along the minus strand of CM034155.1, from coordinate 497,832,269 downwards.
TATGTTTTTCCTCCATCAACCAAAAATATATACAAACTGTGGAATTTTCTTGAGAACCTCAGGCCATGTTGTCAATACACCGTTCCACTATGCTCTTTTCATATTTTAATTTAGCACCATCTTTGTACTTCAACTCTTTTCTTGTAAGAGCTCTTTTCACACATGCCCCTGCACCATCATGCTCTCCTTTTCCATGTCCAGCCTCAGTGAAACTCCAAATATGTTGCACACCCATCTTGACATGCATTCTACTCATCCAATAAAATATTTGTGCATTCTTAAACTGAGACGTGTAATTATCTGACCATATATAATGTTGTTTGAAGTGGATGTCCCTATCAGACAAGTTTCCATAAAATAGCTGGAAACACCCTTGCACAAATTCAGTAGAATGAGTACGATCATCACTGATATAAAAGTGGTACTCTCTTAAAAAAAATTGATCATTCTCTGTACTATCAGGAGAATGTAGAAATGCTATATGCACAAAAATGGCAACTTGTATTGAGTTGTAATATTGCGATTGAACCTCCATTTGTGGTTGAAATGTGTAATTATCTACAAAATCGACCACTGAAACAATAGTACCAATAGGAAATGTGTCTTTGCATAGCTTGAATTGTTCATCCAACCATCGAGCTCTGTGTATGCCTCGCATACTCATAAACAATTTCATCCTTAAATTTTCTCATAAATTGAAAAATGGGTATTTGTTCTATAACTAACTCACACCGTTTCGACTCTTTTCCATCTTTTAACTGGTCTGAAACTAATTTATATTTATAAAATTCAACTAAATTATGTCCTATTGTACCTTCAATTTTCTCATGGATGCAACTTTCCAATTTAGGTAATCCGCCGCATGTACTGCAAATTCCATCTAAACAATCCTGACTATAAAAAACATTGTCCAACTTCTTTTTCACAAAATATAGTAGGAATTAAATCCCTGGAAGATATTGGTGGATCTTGAACACCACATTCACATAACATAGTTTTAGAATGAAAATTCGAACGAATACGTAAAAATTTAGCATAATGCATCGCAAATTCAACATGTTGCCTACAACAACAAGTGGTGCGAGCATGGTTGATTTTCACATAGAATGGTTTCAACATTTCAAAAAAATGTTGACTATTTTTAATTTCCAGATTCTCTTGTTCAAACTTACGAAAAAATTGAGTTTGAGTCATATCTAAGAAATGCTTTGGATGTGGTTCATGATTAGTAGAACCAACTCTCCGTTTTATAACATCTCTTGTATTAGGTGAAACTCTAGTGTTATCATGCCAAAATTTAATAACAACTTCTCTTATAGCATCAGAATTATTTTTGTCCTTACGCGGTGCTCTAGCAGAAAATGCCCAAAAATTGACATTATTGAGTGATTGAAGGATATTACGTCTTTCAATTGCTTTCATTAGAGTTTTTCGATTAACTTGCAACATTCGACTTGTTTGCGTAATCAAACGTTGTTTTTTTATTGATTCACTTACAACACTAGTAGCAAGTACATGACGCACAATATTACTATCCCTAGTGTGTCTCTTGACACCAACAGTGTGATATGCATCATGAAGGTTTTCAACAATTGTAGAGGTTTGACCACGTATGTTAGATGTTGTCAATCCTAAGGTGTTTAATGTAGGTCTCATTTTAATCAATTTCATCAAACCAACCAACAACTGACATCTTTGGGAATCATTTAAATTTTCAAAATGATTATCCCAAATTTTAGTGGTTTTTCTTCTGATTTTTCATTCAGAAAGTTTGTCAAACATTGGTTTTAAAATGTTTTCATCAATTTCAATAAAAAAATTAGGTTTCTTATGTAAAATCCTAGGAGGTGTTTTTGTCAAATTTTTCTTGTCTACATTTTCAACATGAATTTTCTTATTCACATTTTCATTGTCTCCTTCAATTTCAACATTTGCTACATCATGAGTATTTAATTCTTCTTCAACATTGATAGTAAAAAATTCTTCATCACGAGTATTTAATTCAACTTCAACATTGACAGTAGAAACATTACCTAGTTCTTCATTGCTTACAATAGTTGGGATTGAAGATGAACCTCTTCTAGATTCACGAAATTTCCGCATTCGCTTAGCATTTTGAATTTTGTTGGCTTCTAATTCATTTGGTGTTTTTTTACTTAATGACTTCCTTTTTTGACTTCATTTTTTGTCTCCCATGATGTTTTGCTTCCGGTGATAAGAAAAATGTGCCTGGAAAAAGACAGAATTTCACAATAATTCGTACGGTAAGGTCAGAGAGTAAAAATCACATGGTAATTCAGACATTGGGATGTGTGTAAATATGATTTCTGAACTGCGAGCGCACTTTATGAACCGCGAGCGCGCTTTATAAAGTGCGCTCGTGGTTTATAAAGCACACTCGCGGTATTGTTAAAAAAACCGTGATCGCAGATCTATCTGCCGAACCTAAGCCTCAGAAAATATTTGTTTTTCCCCAACCAAAGCTATGGAAGGTCATTATGAAGTGTAAAAGGTCAAAAAACCTCAAATCTGCTCTTCCAAAGACTTGAACCATGCTAAAAAACTGAAAACATTTCACAAAAATGGTGCCATCGTGTAGGGTAGACTCTTAGCTTTGTAGAAATATTGTTTTTAAAGTGAATAGAATAAGATAAATATCATTTTATAATTTCTTACTAACAATAGGTCTTTAAGACATTTTTTCCTGTGAATGTTCATGTCTACGTTTAAGACTTTAACTTTTTTTTCGCTTATCAAAATATGATAAAACTTATACCATCCCAAGCGTGGACAAATTCTATATAAGTTAAAAAAAAAAATGATTTCGATATTTCTTGATATAGTTATGGCGGGCAAACGGAAAGTGCTCCATTTTCTAAATATTTTCAGACCATTTTCATGGAAAAAATCATAAAAAAAAATATTGCTAAAAAAAATACAAAATAAAATCCATCCCAAGATAGAAAACTACATCTAATTTTTCACCAAAGGAAAAAAAAATAACAAGATTTGGTCATCCAAAATGCGGGCAAACGAACTACAATCTTATAAGTTTTTTCAAAAAAAAAAAAAAAAGTCATACAATTTTAAGTGTTTAATATAGCTAAACTTGTCCGTTTTTTTTTTAAAAATTAGTATTTTAGAAACTAGATTCCTAATTCTACGATTCATATTTATATAAATTTTTTTAATTTAGAGTGCATGTATAGCTAATAATCCCTACAAGTTGAGATTTCACTGTTTTTTGCAATATGACGTCCACGGATGACCCTATATTTGTCCATCAACTTCCTACACTTACCCCTTGCCTAATTCTTCCTCCACTTTTTTTTATCACTTACTCCACCTGGTCTCTCCTACCAACCACATTTTCGTCCTACCATTATCCTTTCTCCACCTATCATATCACAACATACGTCTAATATCTTCTGCCTATAATCACGTTCTTTTCCCCCATTTTCCCCTTCTTGATCCATCATCCTTCATATTGTTTCTTCCCGTTATTTTCATGTTTTATTTCTTCATCCTCACCTCCTTCGTCCTCATCTTCAACATCCTCTCCTAGATTTCACCTAGTCCCAACTCATCCCTCACATGTTTTTTACTCTTTCCATTTCATCTTCTCGAATTCTCCCACACACTTATTCACCATTTTTGTTAACATTCCTCTATCATTCTTTCATCATCATTTTCTATTCCCATGCTAATAATTGTTAGTGGAATTTCCCTAAAACTCATCAATCCTCATTCCACATGACCTCATTCACTCCCTTGGACCTTCTATAGTTTCCGTTCATTCCTTCCTTCCTCTAGGCCCACCACTCATCCTTCCCCACCACTTATTGTTAGCTGGATTTTCACTAATGTCCCCTCATTGACATTTCCTCTTCTAACCCCCATTCTCTTTTCTCTTCCATTCTTTTCCCCCACTCCCACCCTTTCTTGTCTCTTCTTCCCTACTTCTTCATTTTCCCTTCGCCCTTTTCAATATCTTTACTGTCTTCATCATACATCCTTTTCCTATTTTCTTGTAATCCTAGTATCCTCATTTCATGCATCTCTGCATCTTTTCCAATCAGTCTCATTCATCCGCTCTTGTTTCTATTTACATTCCTCATACTATTCACTTTACACTTATTATCCCCATTATATATTACCTTCCTTGTACATAATTTTCTTTATTATCCTCTTCTCTCTCCCACCCCTTATCTTACTTCACTTCCTCTATATCATCTTCTTCCCCTTTTTACGTTATGTTTCCTCCTTACTTCCCCATCGATAACCTGGATCTTCAGCATGTCTCATCTTTTTTGTCATCCCACCCTCCACATGTATCTCCATACGGTTTGTTCCATATTCTTTGCCTTGATATTCCTCGTGAAGACCCAGTTACTTCACTCTTCTCCCTGTATTCGCTCTATCCTCATTTCCTCTCCCATAATTTTCACGTTTCTTCTAACCACCCCCTCCTTTTCTCTACCACCCCTACCTTTTCATTCATTCTGTACACGTTTCTCTTATTTTATCTACACTTTTTTCACACTTTCCTCACCCCTCATAGTTTCTTTTTTTCTCCTTTCCACTTCTTCTTTCATCGATTTTACCCCCTACTCCCACCTGGTCTTCTCCTTATTATTTATATTTCCCCATTTCTTTCACTTTCATGCATCCCTCTTTATTATCTTTATTGCTTCCTTCATTTGTAACATTTCTCTATTTCATAACTTCACCCTCTACTCTGTCATTTTCCTGTCTTCTCTGTATTTGTCTTTCATCATTCCCTTCTTCCCCTATCATCCATCTCTCTTATTTTCTTCTACCTCTTTCATTCCTTTTTGTCCTTCCCCTATCTCCATAACCCTTCACCTTTCTTAATATTCCCATAATAAACCCCCAATTCTATCCATTCCTTTTTTTCTTTCCCATTGCGTCTTCCCACACACCCTCACACCTAACATTCAAGGCCGATTGAATCATTTATCCATTTGCGTCGTGCGGTCATTCTAGGCTCTTCCAATCCATTATTGTCCTCTTCTCCGCAGAATTCATCTCTCCTCTTTTCGAGAGCTCTTTCATCACTTCCATTCTCGGTAGCCCTCTCGAGGGGGCATAATCATATCTATCCATAATCAAATCTTCTCATGAAATTTTTATCTTATAGGATACCATGACATCCGTCACTCACCGCCTTCTATTATCTTCAACAAGTATTCACTCTACTTTTTTCTTAAGAAAATTAGATTGAATTCTTCCCCATCTCGTTTACTTTCTTTGAAAGGACATTACTTTCATGGTACCCTTCAAAAGAGGGGAAAATGTAGACACCCTAATTTCACATATGTCCTTAATCAATTAATTCCCCTACCTCATTTCACACAAATATACACTTTGAATTAATCAAATATAATTTTATTAATTATCCATTTCAAATCTAAAAATAACCTAATCCTTTCCACATGCCATTATTCTCCATGTTTTTGTACTATTGAATTAAAAATTCAAAATCAAATCCTCACCCACTCTTCGTGGTCCCCACTCACCTAAAATCCTCCACTTATGAATTAAAAATCTAAAATAAAATCCTCACCCATTCTTCGTGGTCCCCACTCACCTAATCTTTCCCACATTTTCAAACCATTATTACTTAAATTACTTTAAGTTAATCACTTCTACAGGCTATAAATACAGTCTTACCCCTCCCCTCTAACACACAGAGGATAAGATTGAATGCTCTGTCTAAGTTATTGCATCCTTTGAGCAAAGAACATCCTTTTCCCTCATCCTAAAGCACCCTAAATCCATAATCCTTTTACCCATTTGGTGCAAAGTTAGTGGATCGTTGTTGCAGGAAGGACTTGCTCCATCTTGAAGAAATTTACCTACATATCACACAAGCTGGACTTAATCCATGTTTCCTAGTCCATTCTGAGGTTTTCTACAAAACGCAAAGGAGGAGGTATTATTGTTATTATTTTACTTCCTTGCTAGTAGTGTATTTTTCCTAGGTTACAGTTGTAAAATCTCTTGACAAGCATAAGAAAAATTAGGAAGGTAAATCTACAACAGTAACATCTTATAAGATAGTAAAATTTGTACAAGCATGTAAAGTTACCTCCAAATTTATAATGATGTTAATTGTGTTAGTTGTTATTCTGTCTAGCTGTAACACACTTTTCTCTAAAGGTTCATACTACAGGCCTCAAGTTTTTGCAATTGCTTTAGGCATTACTGTGTTGCTTGTACCATTTTCAACCATGCAGTGATGAACCAAATGATCTCCAATAATAAAATATAGATAAAAGGGTGGTGGTTTCTTGATATCATGAGTATTTAATTTTTTTTGAAGAATCCACTTAACCTCCTTCATATGATATTGCTCCATTGTACCAAGAACCATGTCTTCTTTGTGAGCTTCCTTTCTTGATGGATTCGAAGAAATATGCAACTTAGTAGGCTCATGAGCAAGTAACTCTTACTATCCTAGAATACTTGGGGCATCCCATAATGAAATATTACTATTATGATTTTTAATTACCTCAATAATATTAAAAGAAGCAACACTATTCAAAACAACTTCTATAGTTTTAGCATAAGATTTAACTAAAACCGACTTTGCTTCAACAACTTTTTAAATCTAAGGTATGAATAATCTTCTGGGATCATGCTGCAATTGGTTTGGCTTCTCTTTATAGGATGAATTGCTTGCTGGTTTTGAAGGAACAACATAATTGTTTGCTATTTTTTGACCTGTACTTGTTGTTTTATCAGTGAGTAGGAAAAACAAGTCTATTTTGTTGTTTTTCTTTATCCCGAGCCTTATCTCGGGACCTAGTTATGACTAGAATAAAAATTTCTCTCCAAATCTGACTAGATTATGTTCAAGTGGTTTCTGCCTGTGATTATCTTGTTTCCCACCCTCTATTTGAGGCATAAATGATTCTTTAGACTAAGGTTGTGCAACAAGGCTTACATTCAGGAATGCATTTGGATAATTGGCTGCTAAATGAGACTAATTACAAGGTGGACATCATTCTTCTGAAACCATATTAACTGGAACAAGAGTGCTAAATGAATTAGGAGCATTTTGATCGAATTGTCTTGGTTGATATGGATGTTTATAGTTCTAATTTTGCTAGTAAGGCTTCCTATTATGTAGATTTTGCTAATAAGAAGCCTGGTAAGGCCTGCTAAGCTGAGCTATTTTTTTCTCAATTGATGTTAATTTATTCCCCATAGTCTGTAAAGACTTAAATACATCATATGATGGAGATATAACAACAAGATCTATACTAGTAATAGGTTCTAAATCTGCTACAAGAGGCATTTAAGGATTTGGTGTTAATTTTCCATCTTGAATAAGGTTTTTTTCATCCCTAATGGCAATATCGTATGTTGTTAGGAGAGTCTCTCCTCCCATAGACTGAATCATGGCTGAAATATCACTGTTTAAAGCTTTGAGAAAATATAGAAATGCATGATCAGATTGAGGCTTAACACTGGCTGGATTTCTTTCCCAAGTTCTAGCAAATCTTATGTTAAAACTAGCCTTAAATTCATGAGGATCTCTTTTGATTATAGATAGTTGTTCTATGGGAGATAGATGATCAGAATGGTCTTGAAATTGCTTAAGTAACTTCTCTCCTAACTCATCCCAAGTTGTTATGATCCCTATCTCTAATGTTTTGTATCATTGCAAATCATTTTCTTTAAATGATGTAGCTAAAAGTCTTAAGGAAACATCTTCATGAGTTATATTATGGAAAACAAAAAGTGCTACAACATCTTTAAACTTCTATGTAGGGGTAGTTTGATTTTCACCAATGAATGATGGAAAAAAAATTCGGGAAGAAGCAAGTATATCATGGTAAACTGGAATTACTAAACGACTGCCATTAGGAAAGGTCACAATATTTCTAGGTGGTTGTATAGTCATTGGAATAACAGGTATTTGAACAACAAGATAAATATGTGGTGAAGGAAGATTAGGAGGGTTACCAAAACCAAATGTATTATAAGGTAAGATATTTCCAACTCTTCTTCTTCTTGTAGAATTCAAAGGTAAATAAATAAAACTAGCATTAATTCCTCTTACTGATGATCTTGGAGTCACATTAGGCATGGAAAATGCTGCAAAACTAGTCTGAAATCAACCTTATGGAGTTGTAAAATAAATATTTTGATCTTTGGAATAAATTTTTACAGCTTGCTTCTCCAAAAGTGGTTTTATTTGGTTATAAATATGGTGTAAATACCTATAATCTACTATAATCCACTGCATATCTGATATGTGTCCCACCTGGTGTGCCAAAAATTGTTATCTCTCAAAAGCACACCCTGATTGAGAGATGACAGCAGGGGTTCAAATATTACTTTGATCTCTCACTTTCATAGATACAATGGAAACACCTCAAGTCTGTGGGTATACCTATTTTTGAGGCGAGTCTCTGGTATCAAGGCCGGTTCCTTACTAGTGTATCCTAAACTAATTTTTTGGGGTTTTGAGGGTAAAATGATGACTGTAATTGAAATTTGTAAGGGTGATACACCAAACTTGTTGAGGGATTTGACTAAATATATGGACAATAAAATTGAGAGTCAATTTTAGATGCACGAACCAATGGTTTTTCAGCATAATATTAAGGAAAAACACTTATGTATTGAGGGATAAATCACAATGACACAACAAGATATTTCAATAATTCAAATCATGTAATAATACTATATTTTAAATTTTGCAAAGGAGCGATGGAGGGAGCGAGCAATAGAGGGAAAGTTAGCGTTGTTTCTATTGTACTGGATGCAAAATGTCTACTTTCTCATCCAAACCTAACTGCGAAGGGGATGAACACTGAATTGAATCAGGTGGTTGTTAAGCTGCAAACACAGTCCACTTCCTCATTGGGATCCACACCTTTAGCTTGGAATAAGATTCTTCAACACCAAAACCCTCCGATTAAGAATGTGGGTCTGTAATCTCCAACAAAGGTGCAATTCACATGGGAGAAGGATAAAGAAGGTGTAACCTTCCTTATTATGCCAGATGGTTGTATACATCAGGCCTTAGACAAAGTGAATCTTTCCCTTGTTGGTAAGTTTCTAACATCTAGACCTAATATTGATGTCATTAGAAAATGGACCATTAGAAAGTGGTAACCAAAAGGTGATTTGAGCATTACCACTATGTCACGGGGTTTTTTCTGGCTAAATTTAATCAGCAGATTGATTTGGAATCAGTGCTTCTAGGAGGCCCATGGTTTTTAGGAAATATGGGTATTTTTCTAAAATGATGGTATCTTGGGTTTGATCCTAATACTGATTATATACACACCATACCAGTTTGGTGTAGGCTCCCAGGACTACCCCTGTAATTTTGGGATGATGTGATTTTGTTAAATGCTTCTAAATCTCTTGGATCTCTGATTAGGATTGATGGACCTACAAGGAATAGATCTAGATTAGATTTTTCTAGATTCTGTATTTCTTCTTAAATGGATCAAGAGTTACAAGAAAATATCATTATGCAATCTAAGTATAGAATTTGGCATCAAAATATTGAATACGAAACCTTTCATTTGAGATGTAAGAAATGTCATCAAATAGGACATTTCACCAGTAGGTGTCCTAACAAAGAGATCTCTCAAGACAAAAAAAAGGGATAAAATGATAATCTTGAGGAAGACTCAGATAAGATACATGAAGCTACGTTGGAAAATAAGGATACTGGAAAAAATAAAGATCAAGGACAAAGGGAAGGGATATCCCTTAACCAACCAGAGCTGAAATATAAGAAAGGAAAAAGGGGTTTAGAACTCCAATCCGGAAACAACTAATTTTTAGGAATCTTTGGCATCCTAAAACCCCAGCAAAGAGAGAATCATAAGTAAACCCAACCTCAAAAGAAGATTTAGATGTACAGACTCCAGTAAAGGTGATTCTAGAGGTTGAAGAGAAAATTGGGACAGTTAAAGTGAATCTTCTTTTTAAGGAGTTAGCTCAGACTAGACTTTTGGATAATAATAAGGACACTAGTGTTGAGTCAGGGACAAAAGAAATTGAGAAAGTTCATCCTAATCCATTCTTCATCATTGAGGAAGATCTAAATGAGGAAAAAGAAAATGCAGAATCAAAAGCCTCATTGAAGAAAAATTCATCGTTGATTAAAAAATTTTCACCTAAAAGTGGAAACACCCTACCCAGTAAAAAATCAGAAACTTTACAACTCATTGAAAATAAACAGGGAGAGAAAGAGGAGGGGGAAGTAACACCACTAAAAATCTATGCTTTTTGATGTAGATTCAAAACTGACCAGGTTTTTTAGAGGTTAACTCTAAAAAAAAGAAAAGATTGAAGGGATTTGAGAAGATCCTGGATTCACTTTATAATGAGAAAAAAGAAAATTGATAAATATGGAGCTTCAACATCCAGAACTACTCGATCATCTGCTAGAAGAATAGTTGATTTTGGGAGAAGTTCTAAAAGAGGAATAGCCTCAAAGAAGACACTCAGAACCAAAAGAACAGAGGAATATATTACAAATGGAACTCAAAGCCAATTAAGCCATCAGGAAATTTCAACACTTATATCATTTAGATGAAGATCATCTCCTGGAATATCAGAGGTCTGAATGGGAACTCTAAAAAAAGAACAATCAAAGAGTTAATAGTATCTAGTAGACCTAGCACTCTGCTTCTGCAGGAAACCAAGATGAACTCTAAGGTACTTGAAAAATGTAAAAATAATTTCTGGGAAAATTTGGACATGGCTGCTATGGATTCTCATGGAGATTCAGGTGGCCTGGCTAATTTTTGGGATTAAAAGCATTATACTGGTATGATTCTATCTGAAACTAGTAACCATCTTGTTGTTAAATTCCATGCTATTGAAATAACTATACGTCGATCCTTTCTAATATCTATGCACCTAATACAGTTATTTGGAGAAGGAAACTATGGAATGATCTAAAGATTTTCAGAAATAAGCATAGTACTTACAATTGGATTATTATGGGTGACTTCAACTCTCCTTAAAATCTAGGGGAAAAACAAGGGGGAAACTCTATTTTTTCCCCTAACATGGATGAATTTGTTGATTTTGTTGCTGATTTAAATCTCATGGATGTGGATCTTCATGGAAATCAGTTTACCTGGAAAAGAAGAAGGTTGGGCAAGGATATTATTTAGGTCAGAATGGATAGATCTCTTATCTCTATTAGTTATATTCTACACCAAGACTTTCATCTCACTTCTCTGCCCAGAATCTAATCTGATTACAATTCGATATCTGTAAATGTTTTCAATTGGGCTAAGCCCACCAAGAAATCCTTCAAATTCAAAAATATGTGGATGGAGCATGATGACATCTTTGATAATATTAAGGAATGGTGGAATTGGGATGGTGAGGGAACTTCTCAATTTAGACTTATTCAGAAGCTTAAAAATGTCAAAAAGTAGGTTAAAATCTAGAATAAAGAAATCTTTGGGAATTTTTTGTGAGAAAAAAGGAATTAAAACAGAAACTCTAGGATTTGGAAATCAAAATAAATTCAAAGGGGAGGTCTTTAGAGGATCAATCAACAGAAATTTTTTTCTCTCAGAGCTACACACAGTTTGTAGCAGGGAAGAAGCCTTATGAAGACTTAAATCTAGGGCAATTTGGTTGAAAGAGGGTGATAGAAATATGAAATTCTTACATATGACCACTTTGAAGAATATAGCCTGCAATAGGATTGCAAACATTTCTAAAGGAAATGGAATCATTGTAAAATATCCGCAGATCATCAAGGATGAAGCTCTCAGATTCTATGAAAAAATTGCTTAATGAGAAGAGTGCTACTAATGATGAGGCTGCCTCTTTTTTTAGAGGCTATTCCACAAGAAAAACTTGAGGAACAAATATTTAAAGACATTACTAAATTCGTCACTTTAGAGGAGCTTTAAAAAAAAAATTTTACTCTTGAAGGGGATAAGGCTCCAAGACCTGATGGCTTCTCTGTCAATTTTTTTCAGAAGTTTTGAGAAAAATTTTCGGATGATCTCCTTAGGGAAGTAAATGAATTCTTTAGAATTGGTGATTCATTTAAAGAGCTTAATAATACCCACATTGTGCTTGCTCCAAAAAAATGGATGCTAAATATTTCAAGGATTTCTTACCCATTAGCCTAGTTAATGTTGTCTATAGCATTTTTACTAAGATTTTTACTACTAGACTTCAGTTCATTTTGAATGATTTAATCTCAAAACAATAGAGTGGGTTCATCAGAGGAAGGATAATTCAAGATGGTGTGATCATGGTGCATGAGATTATACATTCTATGGATTATAATGAAAAAGCAAGCATGGTGCTTAAACTTGATATGAATAAAGCCTTTGATAAAGTCTCTTGGTCTTTTCTTGACAAGGTTCTGGCCAAATTTGGTTTTCTCAACAAATTTAGAAGAATTATCAAGGATTTCATCTCTATAGCTAGATTATCTATGGTGGTCAATGGTGAGCCGATGGGATTCTTTACCAACAATAGGGGTTTAAGATAGGGGGATCCTATATCCCTTTTTCTCTTCATTATTATGGTGGATAGCCTCAGCAGAACAATTGACAAAGCAGTTAAAGATGTTCTTCTTGAAGACACTAAGCCTACCTCTACAAATCAAACATCTTCTCATCAGAAATTTGCAGATGATAAAATCCTGCTTTTAATGGCCTCTATCCTCGAAGCTAAGGCGATCAAGTCCATTCTAAAATTTTTTGAGTCTGCTTCTAGGCAAGAGATCAACTTTGATAAAAGCTCAATTTTCTTTTTCAACACTCCTATGGAAAGACAACTTAGAATTTCTAAAATAATGGGGTGTAAAATCAATTTACTTCCCACTACTTATTTGGGACTCCCCTTGGTACTAAAAAAGTCTCAACCAAAGTCTGGAATGATCTACTGGAAAGATTCCAAAAGAAAATTGTTGGTTGGAAAGGGGCCATACTTTTGAGTGCTGGTAAATGTCTACTTATCAAAAGGACTCTTCAAAATCTACCTATCTAAATTATGTCTCTTTATAATATTCCTTTTGCCTTCAGAGAAAAAATTTAAAGGATTCAGAAGCACTTTTTATGGCAGTGGCTGGAGGAAAAATTCAAATATCACCTGGTAGCTTAGGATCAAGTGTGCACTCATAAAAGAATTGGGGGACTGGGCATAAAAGATATCAGAAAAATGAATGTGGTCTTAATTATAGAAATGGGTTAGAGAATGCTCCCAGAGGAATAACACTGGATTGATCTAATTAAGGCCAAGTATCTTGATCAACAAACAACTATATCTTTCCTTCATGATGAACAACTTCCCCAAGGTTCCATTTTCTGGAATAACTTGATTCAAGTTAGGAATTTCATCAAGAAATAATGTAGATGGAATGTGGGAAATGGAATAGACATCAATTTTTGGGAGGATAATTGGTCTAATTTTATCCTCAATGATAGATTTGGTGCAGTCAAAGATAACCTTGAACATAAGTATGGTACTAAGGTCATTGATTACATAGAAATAGATGGTAACAAGAAGAGATGGAAACATCTCTCGGCCGATAGGAATGAACTAAAGTTCATGATGTCCTCTTTACAAGAACAATTGGACCTCATTCCCTTGAATAAATTGGAATTTAAGGATGAAATTTTCTGGCACAATTCTAGAGATGGCGATTACACGGTCAAATATGGTTATAACTCTTACTTTGAAAATATCCAGAGTGAGTTTAATTGGAGAAATATTTGGATGAATGAACTAACCCCTAAAATTATTTATCTTTTGGCTTATTCTCATAGGTAGAATTATTACTAATGATAACCTAATGAGGAAAGGATTCATAATGCCAAATAGATGTCACCTTTGCAAAAAAGAGTCTTAGGATATTAAGCATCTTTTTGTCCACTATGAGTATGCTTCAATGATCTGGAGTTATGAATTTTCTAAATTCAAAGTGTTCTAGATTGTACCAAAGGATTTCATCTAGTTTTAGACCCAACGGAATCCTCCTTTTAAGCACTTTGTTGTGAGAAGACTTTGGAAACTAGTCATGCCCCATATTATCTGGAGGATCTGGAAAGATAGAAATGACATCATTTTTCAAAAACAATAAACAACATTGCAATATTATCTTTGTTAAGATTGCTCATGCTATTAAAGAAAATATTGAAATATTCAAAACTCCCAAGAATAAGAAATATCCTAAGAATGAAGAATATATTCTTTCCAACTGGAAGATTGGAGTTACAAATCTACAGAATAGGAATACTTCAAACATTGATAGGTCTTTGATTCATTGGAACCCTCCTGATATTAACTAGAACAAAATAAACTTTGATGGTGTTGTTATCAGCGAATCACAGCACCCCTATGTTCATACAAGTGCATATACTTGAACTCATTGTGTGATTGGATAACATGGGTACTATCTCCAAGTTGTGGGACTTGCTACTTGAGATAGAACTCTAAAGAAAGCTGGTTCTTGCTCCTAAACTACCTGCCACAATCTACTCTAATGCAGGGTAAACTAATTATTCTACTCTAACTTTCCAAGGGACTAGGGAGAGAGAATGCATAAAATGAAATCCTACACTAGAGTGGTGATACACCAGAAAAGGGGGTGTGAGAGTAGTCTTCCAATGCGTGAAATACATAAGCAAAGTGCACACTAGAAGGGGTGATGACAGTTCTCCATAATCTAGAAAAATGCATTCACAACAACATTTCAAACATACACAATGATAATGGATCCCTGCAAGAACATAAAAATAGACACAATATTCTTGTAATCAAGGTGGAAGGAAGAATGCAAGAAAATACGACAGGGGAAGATGCATCCACAAACTTATATTTTATTTCTTCCTGATATGCACAGTTCAATCGGTTACAAGATAAGGGCCTGAATCACCATGCAAGGAGTCCATAACAAGGGCCTGTAGCACATTAGCTTCACAAAGCAATTTTGGCAGAGCTTTGCTACAAAAACTACCCCCTTCACAATGAGCCCAACACTCTAATTTACAAGAAAATGAGAAGAGAGAGAGAGAAGGGGAAAATGGAAATCCTAAAATCTGTCCTTCAACCACTTGTAAGAGGCATTAAATGGAGTGAAATTATTGTGTGTTACTTGAAAAGGGATCCCCATACTTTCCCAGGTGCTGCAACAGAGAAAAAAGGATGACCATGCCTCTTAATTGCACTTTCAACTACCAAATAAAACACTGTTATGAACCCGGCCACGTTTTATGAAAAATACTCATAAAATCTAGAAATTTTTTATTAATATGCATTAGGCTTGGAGCCATGATTCCAACAGTACCAATTTTGTGCGATTTCGTTGAGAAATGCAAAAGTTATGGCCTTCTAAGTGCGGGCAGCTATTCTGGGTCTGGCAGGCGTTTTCTATCATTTGATGGGAATGAGAATTAACTTAATGGAGCTGAATATGTTTCTTTTATTTAAATATATCTACCCTCATTAAAAATAATACGTCGTGCTCATTCCAGAAAGTCCAATTTTTTGAAAATCGGAGCTCGGAGTCAAAAGTTATGGTCATTTGAAGTTTTGGGAGTCAAACGTTGACTTTTCTTTTGAGTTGCAGATATTGGGGTAAAATCAGGTCCGCGTGTCCCGGCTGTCCCAGACACATTCTTCCGCATCAGCCGATTCGGGCCTCTTTGTCCCCCTTCGCAACCTTTTCACCTTTGCGCGTCCCGCGCGCACTTTTGTCCCGACTATCCCGGATGAAAATCTCCACACCGCCTGTAATTGACTGACTTGCAGAAAATCAGCTGATTCGCATCCCGCGCGTACCGATGTCCCAACTGTCCCGCGAACTTCCTGGGATAAAAGGGTCTAACTTATCTGATTTTCTTTGTATTTTGGCCGTGAACTTGGTACGACGAACCTCGGTACGACCCACACTAGTACAATCTGCACCCTTCAGACCCATAATGCTTTAAAACAATCCTGTGACCTTATTTTTTGCATTTTTTCCATTTTTTCTAACTCATTGGGATTTTTTCTTGGATGGGAGAGTTAGAGAGAAGCTGAAGGGGACCCAAAAACATGGTTTTAGGCCTTGAATAAATCTACTTGCTCGAGACTAAAGAATTTGATGCATGTTATCAAAATTACCTTGAGGGGTGAATTTTGGATAACAGGTGCCTCCAAGGGTAATCCTGGGATTGCTGCAGGGGGAGGTGTAATCCATGATCATAAAGGCTTCTTAGTTGTTTCCTATGCTAGAAAAATGGGGATTTAGACAAACCATTATGCAAAAGCCCTAGCTGCTCTATGGGGACTAAGGGTTGCTAAGGATTATAACATACAGAACATCATTCTGGAAGGAGATTCACTAAACATTATCAATCACCTTAATCAGTTTTCTCCTCCTAGCTGGACTATTAAGGACTTCATTATGGAATCCATAAATATTTTTCAAAATTTCAAGAATATCAACATTAGGCATACTTATAGGGAGGGGAATAAGGTATCAAATACCTTGGCCAATTTTGGCATCAATAATAATCTAACCATTTGGGATAATGAAAATTACATCCCTAAGGAGGTACTTAATTGCATTAATGTGGATAAATATGGGCAATCATGCATGGAGTAGGAATTATAATGAGATGGCGTAGGATTTAGCGGGTGTGAAAGATCACACATGTGAGAAATATAATCCTAACTATGGCCATAATAACTCCCATGATTCTCGAATAGGTGGTCGGGTTCTTAAAAACTAAGACAGACATAAGGAAAGCAATGATTCAAATGAGGGTTTTAAGTAGAAAATTTGTTGGAGTAGCAACGAGAAGGAGATGGGAGGTGCCTCGTGCCAACTGGAGCCTTACAGTGATCCGGCTTGGAAGAACAATGAGGAGATATGGAACCTCCTTCAAAATGGAGGCATTTCCAACTTCATAGAGCGCATTCAGGGGCACGACCAAAATATTTCAGTTCATTTTGCAATGGACTGGAAGGATAGAAAGGTGGAGTATGGTGGTCACTGAGTAATTATAAATGAAGAATTAATAGCTGAGTCAACAGGACTCAAGTTGGAGGGATATCATTTTTTCAACAAAAGGATCGATAAGACTGCCGAGGTGAAGAAATTCTTTGAAAATGGTGAGGAGCTAAAATTTGTAACTGCAGGTGTTAGGGTAAGCTCTATCCCCAAGCCTTTTGATGAGATTACAAAAATGATGATAGGTACATTTCTTTAGAAGGACACTACATAACAGTACTTGTCAAGCACCTGGTCTTTCGTAACCACTTTAGAAGATAATTTGTGGTCTGCTTCCCACATTACTTGTTAAATTCCCTTGAGCACTCCATTTTAGAATTCCAGAAGAACTCTCGTTCCATTCCTCTTCACCAAGGCCTTATTTTTCTGATTCATAAGTTCAGTGTCTCTAAGTTCCCCAGATTCCCACCCTCTCTCAGTGATCCGCACATACCTACCATCACTGCTCCCACTTCCATCCTGAACACCTCTTCCAAACCCAAGACTAAGAACCCAAAAATTCCCAAAATTGACATCCCTCACTGTGCTCGGGTTCTTAAAAGAACTAAAGAGTTGGAAGTTATGCATAATCTACTGCATATTAGTATTTTTGTCTAGGATATGACCTTGCAACAGGAGCGGAATAATATTCATCACAGGATGTATTATTTGGAAAATGAGATGATGAAGTTAAAGAAGGACCTACAGCACATTTCCAAACAGAAGGGAAAAAGAAAGGTTGATTATGAAACTGATAATGGGAATGATTAGATTGTAGACATGTACAAGAAATTGAACTCTTTGGAAAATAGATTTGGGAGAGCCAAAGACATGCATGACCACAACAAGGCTATCTTCAATTCCATAAGTGAATTTTTGGAACAACATGTTCGTAGCATTTCCATGCTTAGTGCAATCCCTGAAACTATTTGGGGGACTAACAAGGAGAGAAGTCAAACCATATCAAAGTTAAATGCAAGTGAACCCACACACATCACCACTTTGGTGTTGTTCACTTCACTACAAACAATCAAATTCAGGATTGACAAAGCTTCCAAGAAATAATCTCCCTCGGGATGGAGGGATTCGTTCTAGACGCTACTATATTTTGGTCTTTTCACTGTTCTTTTGCTGTCTTGTTGCAGTTTTTGTTTTGTTTCGCTTTCTACTAGTAACTATATTTTTGGTTACTACTGGGCATAATGCTTTATCTGGATTTTGATCCTTTTTTTTTGTCCCTCTATAACTTTATTTTTCTTTTGAGCCCTTCTTGTAACAGGGTATAATCCCTTCAAAACTATTTACCAATATCAATAAAAAAAATGTACACTAAGACTATGTAGAAAATACTGGAGTTATAGAAAGGTCAAATGATTAATCAAGGAATTAACATTCACAAGGATTAATGGAAAGATACACCCCACTGCAAATAATTGGAAAGGAAAAAATCAGTTCTCATTCAAGGCAAAACTGGTAGAAAATTGCTTCAGCGCTCCTATGTCCAAAAATTCATCTTTTGTGCCTTGCCAGTGCACACAATATATAACAAGATTATTCACCCAACCCATCCTAAAAATATGCTAAAATTTGTACTTTCTCATGCATGCTAATTTTACCCCTTTATCATGAATAAATAGAGAAATAAAAATAGACATGTTGATTACAATGAAGCATTAATAGCCTTAGTTATAAAAATCAAATCAAATCAAAGTGTAGTTGACTGATCTATTTTTAATAAAACTTGGATGAATAATTTAGCTAATAATAACTCTTTCTTGTTGCGCAAGTATTATCCAATGTGCATGAAATATTTGTCTTCTTCTGCTTGATGTGACACCTGTAATTTGATCCACTTGCAATGATAAATTTGGCACTTTTGCAATTCTGACCCCTTGGATGCACATGCAAAAATAATATCCTTGTGTAAGCAAAATAATTCATTTGATCTTCAATGCTTAGCATAAATATCTAACACTAGTATGGGGACCAACTTTGATGTGCAAATGTTCAAATTTTGTCTTCTTGCAGTCTTTGGGGACCACCTATATGTTGACCACCTTGAGGATAAGAGGTTCTTTTACAAAGAATAATTTATTTTTTAAGTTTTAAGGTAGTGATTCACACTTGGTTTGAAAGTGGATCCATTCGAATAAATTATCTTGGTCTTCTTTATTTGAATATACACCATGATTTGAACATATTTAAAGGTCTCTATCATCTTTTGATTAATCATTGTGCATATATTGATTGGCCAAATTTTGACTTGGTTGGTATCACATAGTTTTTGAACCTTAATCATTCAAAACAATTATGAGCTCCCTTTAATTATTTTGAGGCATAGACTATTGTGGGGGCATCATCATTTGGTTTTTAATTAATCATTTTGTAGACAATAGTCTAAAGGCATAATGATTGACTTGGAAAATATGTCCCCTCCAACGATGCTCTGACCCTTCATGTTTTTTCAGTGGAAACTAGCCTAACTTTAATTAAATTGTGATTACTTGGAGGGCTTGAGTTGGAATTGGTGATTTGGTCTTATCCATTTGATCATTGTACATTCACATATTTTTCATTGATTCCCATACCATGGTAAGTAGGGTAGTTGGACTGTGGATTTAATCTATACTATTTGATCTTTTCCTTTCAATTTACAACCATTTATTCTATGACCATGGTGTTTGCATTTATTATGGGTTACATGGATCCTGCGACTATTCCTTGGCCATTTTGTCTTTTACTGGTTTGATTTTGAACGATTGATCTTACCACCATGGTAAGTAAGGTAGTTGGCACTGGTTTTCATATGGATTGTTTGATCTGGTACTTTCTTAATCTTAGTCATTGATGTTAACTCAGGATGAGTTAGGTTTGAGTGAAAAATTTGTTGAGGTTATCGTTTTGCCATTTTGTTCGCTTGTTACGAGAAGGGAAGCCTTGCTGAATTTTTTCTCTATGGCCATTTTTTATCCTTTCGAGCTCTGCGAGTTCTGTTATTTTCTTGATGGCTAATGATGAAGAAGGGTGAGATTTGAATTGGTTTTCAACATCTTAGAAAACTTAATTTTTGTGACCATTGAGCCTTTGAAGATTTTATTTCCTTTTCAAAATTGGTGAGTGGTTCGAAAACATTATGAGGTTCATTAGGGCCTTTCTTTAGCTCTGTGATTTTCGAATGTGGACACCATTCTTCTTCTCACTAATGGAGTTTCAATATTGTGTTTAATTTGGTTGTAAGTTCTGCGTATGGTGGTCATTATTGTAATGATTTGATATTTTTTCTTCTTGTTTGCAGTTGTATTTGGAGGAAAATGGCTTGCCTATAATTTTGTACTTCATGTAAGTAAAACCTTTTTCTAGATCATCAATCCTCTATTTTCTACTATTATTCCAACTATGGAACCTTGCTTGTTGAGATTTATATCTTTTATTTGAACCATATTTTATTATGGCCATGTTCATGAAGGTTCTTGTGGAAATAACTCTTCAAGTTTTATTCTGTGGCCACTATTTTAAACATTTTGGTCTCTGTCTTTCATCATATTTTGTTTCCTCAACAGGGTAATTTGATCTGTGTCTTCCATTACTTGACATTGTATTTGCTAAAATTTTAAGAAAACAAGAGTTGGGTTTTGTCAAGCTCTGGTTCATTTGCATGCTATTTGAGGTTCCATTATTGTGCTATTTTCTTTTAAAAAAAATTGGGCAACCCCCCGTGCTTCTTCAACTAGATCATTATATTTCTAGCTAGAACTAAGAATACCCATTAATGGGTTTGTTTTCCTTTGATTATTCTCTTATAAACGTTGTTGGGTAATTGTTCTTTGGTGTCTCCATTACAAGGGTAAGCTTTTGGGAATTTGAGATTTGATGCCTAAAATTTTTTTGTGAATGGTCATTGTTAGAACCCTGAAAGCTTATGAGAAGCTGAAAAACTCTGTAAAACTGACTTGCCACCATGGAAGTAAATGATAAACCTCCATTTTTTTGTGTATAATTCTTGTTAGCACTATATTTCACGCTATTCTTCCTGAATTTGTATTGATTTTAATACTTTTACTAAAACCTGGCCATATTAAGATTTTCCACTGATCTGAGTGTTTGCTATCATTTTCTGTTGTTGGCACGTTTCGTTGGATCTATTTTTTTTTTCGTGACCTACATTCAAACTATACTTTATATGTCCAACTTCTTTGATTTGAGTGTTTTCTTTAAGATCCCTTCATTTTATTTTTAGATATGTGGACATATTGTGCTCTATACTTGCATCTTGAAGATTTATAACTGTGCTTTGAAAAAGAATATATCCTTTTCCATTATTACCATTTGAAATATGTAAAAGTTAACATTATTTGATCTATATCTTGTAATTTTTTTCATTTCATTAAAAAAGAAAACACTAAACGAATTTTGCAACACAAAAATATACATTCCTTCCATTCTTGATACTTTTGTTGTTATTTGGTCATTCTCTACAACTATATAGATGTTCTTTCCTTTTATTTTGCATACCTAGAGGTCTCTATTCAACTTCATTTGCTTGTAAAATAAATTGTCAACTTCATAATTCTACGTATGATAGCTACAACTTTATTATTCTTTTTACCAGTTTCATCTCATATATCCTAGATAGATACTCATTTAAGATGCATTGTGATCATTATAAAACTTCCTAACATTGTACTTGTTTAATAAAAATGTCACAATCACCTTTTAGTTGTAATATCAACATAAATTGAGAGCTGCATCTATTACTATGTCCTTTCTAAGTTGGATTTTCTTAAAAAAAATCATGAGAACATAAAATGCTTGTGGAAATTCCTAACCTTAAATATGCCTCTTTATAGAGTATGCATTTAGTCCCTTGTGATTTATTTTATGCCCCGATGTTCTTTCATATTCGTGATCAATGTGATAAATGGTTATTTATAGAACCAATTTTACAACCCATAAATATACATTCCTTCCATTCTTGAGACTTTGTTTCATTCACTCTATGCGTTAACCTTTAGAATTTTTATGCTTTGTTGTTATTTGGTCATTCTCTGCAACTATATAGATGTTCCTACCTTTTATTTTTCATACCTAGAGCTCTCTATTCAACTTCATTTACTTGGAAAATACATTATAAACCACGGAACTATGCGTATGACAATTTCAGATTTATTATTCTTTTACCTATTTCATGCCATATCTCCTAGATGGATACTCATTTCAGATGCATTGCGATCATTGTATAACTTCGTAACATTGTACTTGTTTAAAAAAATGTCACAATCACCTTTTAGCTCTAATATGTACATAAATTGAGAGTTTTATCTGTTACTATGTCCTTTTTGAGTTTGAATTTCTTTAAAAATTTCATGATAACATAAAATTCTTGTGGAAATTCCTTACCTTAAATATGCCTCTTTATAGAGTATGTAGTTATTGCCTTGTGATTTATTTTATTCCCCGATGTTCTTTCATATTCAGGATCAATGGTTATTTGTAGAATCAGTTTTGTACCATTGACTCTTGAGTTTCTGTTCATGCAATGAAATATGTAACTCTACTTTAAGATTGATTTGTAATGTAGCATTTGATTCATACTCCTCTGAAAAATGGTAACATTGGTGTTATTTCCTTTTAAGAATAATTGATGAAGATTCATGCAAGTATTTACTTTGATGATGATTATAAATAGTTCACTCTCCTTTTAAATTAATTTGCATAACTTATGTAGCAATATGTAATTTTCTACAACCATGCATCGAAAATATGTCTTGGTCATATGTTTTTTTTTATTATTGGTAAATAGTTTTTTGAAAGGGACTATACCCTTGTGAACAAAACAGGGCCTAGAAGCCAGAATAGGAATGAGGACCAAAACAAAAAGGATCAAGATCCATTCGAGACATAGAAACCCCAAGCAATCTAAGAGCAGTCACCCCAACGAAAAAAACCAGAATGAACACTGCTGAAGCGCAACCAAAAAACAACAAAAAAAAAGCAAAAATACATAGAAGTGCAGTAAGAGTATCCACAATTAATTCATGGCGGCCTTGTCAATTCTATTTTTGATATTCTGCCAAGAGGTGAACATAGCCAAATTCTTCATGTGGGTAGAGTCAGTAACATCCAGCTGTTCAATGGTCCTTTTGCTTTCCTCTTCCGTACCCCAAAGAGTTGCTGGAATTCTGCTGAGTTTAGAGACACTGCGGACATGCTACTTAATAAACTCTTCAATTGCATTAAAAATAGCCATATTATAATCATGACGAGTCTTGGTCTTCCATAAATGGTTATCTAAGGAGTTCATCTTTTTGTATATGTCTTCAACTTGTTTATTATCAATGACAGCCTCCTCCTCCTTCTTCCTCTTACTGTTTTTCTTTGTTAAGTTTTTTACCTCTTCTTTTATCAGCATCATGTCGACTTCCAAGGATTCTAGCCTTGTTTTGGAGCTCTCAATGTGTGCCTCCTGTGAACTAGTACTACTAATATGCAGGAGATTATGGACAATTTCTAACTCCTGAGGAACATTCCCGACAATAGGGGTATCAAGTTTTACCCTTATAGAAGACATAGTAACAGGTTTGGACGAAGTGGAAGCAAATGGGGTGGGAGAAGAGGTGGGGGATGATAGAGGGAGCCAAGAAGGTAGGAAGAGGGGTGACAACAGTGGTGGAGGGGGTAGAAGGCAAAGAAATGGGGCTAGTGGCAGCTGCGCTGGGCAGAGGAGGAACAGAGACAGGGGAGGAAGGGATACCAGGAGACCTAAGAAGACAAATCTTATGCAACAAGAAGATGATACCCTGATGTACCGGAACCAGGAGACCATGTCATGGTCATATGTTACTGCTACTATATGCTAGATATATAACCGTCCAGGCTTCTATGAATGTTCCTCTAAACTTGGGAGTCATTACACCACTCTGCCCTGACTGCATAAGGTGACAACATTCATGGAAAATCATGTGATTTCCATACCTGATATTATTCTATTTTCTTCGCTTGGTGATTTTAATTGAGCTTTGTAATTTATATCTTGTCATTGATTTCTATGAAACATATCCATAGTTGTAGCTCATATAGCTTCCTCTATTGCAAAATGAACCTCTTAGCTTTTGAAATTTGTATCTATATTAGTAATGGCTACTTTTTTTGAAAATTTATTCTTCTAAGCATGCTTGAGTTGTCACTTGATGGATGAAATCTATAATCTTGAAGTTCATGATGAATTTTACAAAATTGTACTGGTCTGAAAAGTTATTTTCATGTGAATTAGATTCTTCGGTGGCCTAATTTGAGCCTAGATGACTTTATAATGAAAGATAATTTATTTATTTTGATCATAACTTTCTTTTAAATATGAAATCTACTTCATGATGCATCCAAGTTGATTAACAGGATTGTACCTTCATTTGAACTTTGTACTTGAAAACTGCAAGTTGTTTCTTATCTTACTTTTTTAAGATGGAAGCATTATGGTTGTGATGTTGGACTATTTTCTAGTAACTTGATCAAGAATCTATATTTTGCAAGATGAATTTTTTTCTTATCTTGAAAATTATTTATTTCTTCTCCTGATTCATGTTCTGGTAAACCTTATAAATCTGATTTATCATAACTTCTCCAATTAATCTTCATTGATGGCTCATAATTTGAAAGTGATAATTATATATCCATTTCATTATCCTGAATTCATTATAATGTTGATTCATTTGTACTTGATTATCTATTTGATTCATTTTCATAGTTGATCTGGATATCTCAAAATTTAAAATGTATAAATGTATCATTTTTTGTTGTTCTTGAATATGCTTGATTATTGAGTGCAATCTATACTTGATAGTAAAAAATTTTATAACATGTATTAATATATTTTGTTGTAACTTGTACCTGCACACTTAAGAAAATAGTTAGAAAATATTTAGGCTTCTTGGCCTCTCTTATGTTCCATAGTCTTTATTTATCTTTCTTTTGTTGTTATGATTTTGGGAATCATATTTAACACTATAGGATACTGCTTTATCAATTTTGTATATGTTACTTGGATGTACCTTATGCCTTTGATATTAGGAAATCCCTTTGCATGCAACTAAATAGTACATGAGTACATATTAAACCCTAAGCTCTTTATTGATGCATTTTCTTTCATTTTTTAGCTACAATGTAGTTGTTGGGTAACACGGATGAAATATGGAGTTGGAAATAGAAACAAGAGATTAGAAGAAAACCAAAGGCAATGTTTTGTTTCTTCTATACTCTTTTACTTTTAGCGTTATGCACATGTACTTATTTCTTTAGTAGTCATTAGTTACATCCCACGACTTGTGTGGGAAACATTGAATTTCTTGATTAATAAATGACACTAATTTCTGTAACTGAGTTGTATAGTTCTTTCTGCATTCAACATTTATGATGAATATTGATTGTATAATGGAATAAATAAATTAATCACATAATTAAATTTTTTAAAACTTGTATAAATAATGAGTTTTGATGTACTTGTAACTTAATAATGAACTCTCCTCAATTCTATGTAAAGCAACTCTTTTTGTTGCTCTTGAATTTAACATTTCACCTAAACTACGATTCTTGCCTCCATTAAGGAAATGCATTAGTCCTTCAGGGATTCTATTTTTCCTTGCTGAAGACGTACATGTAATGGCAGTTTATGTGAGGTTTTACATTTTTTAATAGCACACATAGCTGAAGATTACATGTAGTTAATCAATTGCTGCAGTTGAAAAACACAACAAAACTCTGAGTACACCTAGTTAGGTCCATTTTATCATTTCCTTCCATCGGAAACAAAGTTTCAAGTTGCCCATTTTTGCACAAGTGCAAATATTGTCAAAAAAACCATTGGATCCTGTTTCCAACAATCCATGTATCTCTTTTGGGGATGAAGTCAAATCCTACTATCAATACCACAACCTAATATGTAGATTCAAGGTCTTTTGGCCTCGTCTACTAGTTCTTCATGATTGGATTTCAAAATAATGGATTCCTCTTCTAGATAACAAGTTATATCTTTATCCTTGTGTTAAATTAAAATTTATTATAGTATTTTACTCAATAGTTGATAAGAACACCATAGATGGGAATTTATGGGTATGTCAATCAGAGTACCTTGTAATAAAACCATGGTTTCCCTAATTTAACCCAACCATTCAATCATTTTCTTGCAAACGAATATGGATTAAAATGGATCATTTAATTCTGCAAATATGGGACCATGACTGTCTGGTCTCCATTAGAAATGCTCTGGGTAAGATTTTAAACATTGACTCAAAAACAACTAATTTTACTCACACAACCTATGCAATAATTCTTGTTGAGTTTGATACCTCAAACAAACTTCCCGCTAAGATTGAGATTAATGTTCAAAAAAAAATATGGACACGTCCTCTACACTATGAAGTTTTACCTTTCACATGCAGGAGATGTTTCTCTTTAAGACATACTTTTACTAATTGTGGGATGGAAAAGCGTAAAAATGAGAGAGGTAATTGGTATAAAAAACCCCTCCCAGAACATTTGGTCTTTAATACTAAGGGAGATCTAGATTCAAATATTGATTTTGAGGAAGTGGCCGAATCAGTACTAGAAACTCCTCTAAGTGAAATTCCAGCTAAACAAAACAAGGGGAGGTCAAATGATGAAATTAAGACGATAAAAAATGTTTAGGAAAAATCTTGTAGAGCGGCTAAGGAAAATTTCCCTCCTCGCTCTCCTTTTAAAAAAACGCATACCTTCCAATTGATGTTGTTGAAGTTATTATTCTTGTTGAGGAAGATTTAGAAGAGTAGAAAATGGTACACAACAAGAAAAACTCCATTCCCAAGAAAAAAATTTCTCCTGCGTAGTTATCTCATTCATTGTTGGGTAGCTATTTCTTTTTGTATCTTGGTGTGTTAATGTCTTTATCTAGGATTTCAGGTGTTTTTTACCTAACAAGGGGCCCCAGTAAAACAAACTTCATCCTTAACAAAAATAATTATTTATTTAGTGTATAGTTTGTAAAATATAGTAGTGTAAAATAAAATTAATTTTTAGAAAAAAAATCAGTTTTAATATACTATCATACATATCTTCGATAATTCTATGTAAAATTTTCCAAGAGATATCATTCTTAATGTATCTATCCTCAATTTGTGACATAAGTAAAATAAACTCCTTGATAATGATACCTCTCAGCATATTTTCCATTTATTTATGTAAGATAGATATGTAATTTTCATCTAACACTTTATAGTGTGCCCTAACAACTTATGAACATTAGATTATTTCCTTAATTTCACATATTAGGATGAGCTAATAACGTAAACATTCACTTATATGCACTAAAAACCTAAATACTTGTAATTTTTCTTCATTGTCTACATATGACTAATATAATGCAAAGAGTGTAATTTTGCATTCGAGATTTAAATCTAGCATACCTATGTTAGGTATATCTATATAAATTGGTTATTAAATGATAATAATTCTATCAAATTAGTTAGTGTTAGCATTTTACGAGTACTTTTTAAAAAATTACAATAGTAATAGTATTATAGTTTTGTGTTTTTCGTAGTATAGTCTTACATTATTTTATATATGTGTCAAATAGAGTAAATGTTTGTAATTTGGTATTCATAATTTATATTTGAACCCAACAGGGTTAGATTATTATTTTTAGATTTACATAAGGTTATCATTACATATTTGATGGATACATTTGTTTGTTATATATCTCAGTCTTTTTTAGTTAACAAATTGAGTTTTACACCATTAATTATTAGCAATTCTCCTTAATTTATAAAAGTATAATTAATTTTGTAGCACCTTTTCTACATTTTTCTTTAATATTTCTTAAATTGATGCATAAAATTGAAATTATTTTTTAACATAAGTTCCAAGGATGATTTGTATATTGATTGGGGTATTAAAGTTTCAGTTAGGTTTAAATATTTGTTGATATGTGTTAATATATAGTAAATGTTTATTATTTTCCTTCCATTATTTTTTAATTCTCTATTGAGGGTTTAATTTTGAACTGTAGGGATTATATATTTTCTTATTTTTACTCAAGGTTTGACAATATAATTTTGTAACGCCCCCAAAATTTAAGCACCAAACCCAAGACAAACCAACAATTGATTTAGAAAAATTACCAAATATTGTTTTTAAAGTAAAGTCAGTTACAACGTTTAGCAAAGGTTTTGATTAAAAATGATCATTTCAAAACTAATTAAAAAATAACATTTAATCTTCAATTAGGTTTACAAATTCCATTCCTATAATCCATAATTAATTTAGTAATGTGGTTCCTAAAGTCATATAGTAATTTACTATAAAAAGGTCTAGGTCTAATTTTCCCTTCGATTCAAACAATACTATTAAAGTTAATTCTCAATTATAAAAGTTGTCTGAATTCCTAAGGGAATGAGTTTACTTAATTTTCACAAGGTCATGGCCTCTTTATTTTTAAAAGTTACTAAAATAAATCATAATGAAATACAAAATTAGAGTTAACTCCAACACCACTTAACTGGCCCCATTCAAACTTGACCCATGTGCTCAAATGTTGATTTCACCTAACTCTCACCTAACATTTGTAGGCAACAATCTTGTCCATTAAATGAAACCAATCTAGGCCATTGGATCAAGAAATTCCAAAACAACCCTAATCATCTCTATGGAGAGTTTCTTTTATTCTTTTATTTGATTTATCTACTCATTTTTATTTTGCAGGTTTAGGGAAGGAGGAAGAGAAGGAAGCTATGGAAGAGGAAGATAGAGCTTGAGGATGGATTCACACATCTCTAAGCTTATTCCCCTTTTTTATTGTTTTCTATTTTATTCCACCCTCTCCTAGGGTTGGGTTGAAAATTTCATTAGTTGTAAATTTGATTCAATGAAAATACCCATTTGGGTATATGCCATTTGCCCAATAGACCTAGATTTTTTATATTTGTTGTAAACTTATTTTAATTTATTTTCCCTTCTTAAATATTTGGGTATTTTACCCTATTATGATAAATCTTGTTTTTAAGTTGAATATACATTTATTTTTCTTTTGGGTATATAAACATAAGTATATATATATATATATATTCATACACAAATTTCTTTTAATCTTACTATTCCTAAAAAAACCCAAAATTTATTGATTTCGAAGAATGTATATAAATAAATACATGTGTGTGTGTGTACGTCTAAGGAAAAAGTCACGGTTTAAAAAAAACCAAATGTGCAGACTGCGGAATCAAAAATCTCAGCCGCATGTTTTAAAAACATATTTTAGTGGTGTTTGGTGGGGGCTCGGCCCCCACCCATATGTTTTTTGTTTAATTAAAAAGGGGGGGGGGACCCCTTCACACCCCAGTCCCACTCAAAAAAATTTACAATACCATGGTCGCATGGCATTTCAACCACAAAAATAATAAGTCCTTTCCTTTTTTCTTTATAAGGTTTAGTGTCTCTTTTTTATAGAATTATTTTTTTATTAATAATTACATATATATATATATATATATATATATATATATATATATATATAAAGTCCCTATCATTGATATAGGAAATATATTAATTTGTTAATATTACCGAAAAAAATTTGATAAAGAAAACTAAAATTAGTCTAATATACATAAAAGAAAATAGTAAAACTTTTCCGTATAATTAATTTAATCATAGTTGCATTTAAGTAGGAATGTGTATATGTATTCTCTTTTTTTTTGTTTATTCCATTTAAATTTAAATTTGAAAGAAACAAAGGGATTTCTACTAATTTAGATGAAAGTAAACTTGGGGAAGATTTTTGTAGCACTTTCTTATTTTATTTAATAAGATTTGTGAGTGACAATTTTCTATCAACAAGACTAGAATGCATCCATAGTTTAATCAATCCAATATGACTTCCTTTCAAATAAAAGGAAGCAAGAATAACTACCCCATTTTGCCAACTAAAACAACAATAAGACAAAACATTCATTTTTAATACATCTTGGTTCCTTTCCCAAATATACATGTATATAAAAATAAAAATTGCAACTATGAATGCTTACAAATTTTTGAAGAATTTCATTTGAAGACAAATAAATGACTTAACTTTTCCTTTCATTGTAGCATTTCAACACAACTAAGGAACTACCAACCTCCCAAGTCATTATTTTACAATGCAAGGTTTCAATTAATGTTCTTTCACTAAGAATAATTCCTTTGAATAAGGTAAACAATCCAAGGATCCTTCTACATTCACTAACTCATTCAATTCATTGAATAAATGAAATATTACATCTTTCATTCAAGGATAAAATATTACAAACTTCCACTCATGGCGGGTATAATAATATTATATATACAACAAGGATATTCTCAACAAGGTCTAGCACAAATCTTCTTGCATGTCTCCTCCCAACTTGAACTTCAATCTAGAATTCCTCAACCCTTCAAAACTAGGATCACAAAACAAAGGAAGGGGGAATAGGTTGCACTCTCCACCAAACCTTTAATCCATTAAGAGGATAAACTATCCCTTTAATGGCCCTCAAGCCCCAACCAAGGAACCAAGAGGGATCTAGAGAAACGTTTTGACAATTTCCAACAAATATGGCTTCCACAAACAACATACATTCAAGACATAATCAACAATTTTACAACTTCTCAAACAAAAACAAAGGTTTGAAATCAAACCATATGGATCAAGGATTATGGGAAACCACCTCCTTATTCCTCCCAAGTAAACTGAGTGTTTCACCCTAAGCCTCCAAGTGCACAAAAAAATAACACAAAATCCTTATCTCTCCCTTACAAGTATGCAACAATATAACTGTGATTTCCTTTTCACTCCCCATAGGTGAAACTCCCAATCACACTCCCACCAAATGCATGTCTCAAAAAAATCCATTTTACCTCCCCAATGGTCCCATAAGTCCATCTCCCACACCCAAACGAAGGCATGCTACCCAACCACACACAAGCACATGCACAAAAATTCAAACAACTTAACAAACACAATATTTCCACATCAATAAACATAATAAACAAAACCAAAATGGTGGAGAGCCTACCTCTCCATAAAATTTGAAGGAAGCTTCAATTCATAATATTTTCAAACCTCATGGGCAAGCAATTTCCCCAAAATTAACTCCAACAAGATCCCAATTTCAAAAATTCAAAAGGAAGAAAATGAGCAAGTAACCCCCATTCGATCAAAAATACTACAAAAAAAATAAATAGAATGTGAGGATGATGAGGTGTCTCCATGTAGGATACCACTTCATAATTCCTCCATTCTCACACTCAAGTAAACACACCATGCCCAAGACAATAAATGTGCATGTAAGAACTATGGCAACCCACATGACACACACACTTGCACACCATGCCTTCTAAGGAAAAAAAATTATTGTGACAAGAAGAAGGTGGAATTATTTTCACCATTTACACTCCAAACAAAATAAATAAGTCAAAAATAAACTCTCCAACCCATAGGTAGGGTTGTTGGGTAAATTTAAGAGGCATGAGATAAGCTTAGCTTGTTCCACAAGCCTCCAAAAAGGCCCCCAAGTCAAAATCCAAATTTTGAAATTGGGGTGGAGTAAAACACACACAAACTAACATAAATATCACTTATAAAAAGGACCACCTAACTTCATAATTATTTATTTGTCACATCTCTATTTTTGTTAATCAAAAAAGAAATATTTGCTTAATTAAGACACGTTATTTTTTTATTAGATAGGGTAAAAAGCAGATTTTGAAGGGATCGGGAACCCTGAACAAGACCAAAATATAACTAAAAGAAAGGAACAAAGAAGAAACAATAAATAAACAAGGCCCAACATGTCCTAAGGAGAAACAAAACCAACAAACCAAAACCTCACAAAAGGAAGCACTAGACGAAGAAAGGGTCCCTAAAAAGGGAAGTCAAAGAGGCTTGACCACCCCCAGGGAACAAGCTAACTACATTAGAGCTTCCCTTTATGGGATCTAAGGCTCATCTTCAAAGAAGAATTTCCAATTTGTCCTTTCTTTTTGCTGATCACAGTCTTCCAACCATTGACCACATTCGGATGCATATTCTTGTCAAGATGGATAGGTAATCAAATTTCAAGAACCTCCTCATTTTTAGAATTATGAGTAAACTTAGGGCTCATAGATCGAGGCAAGGAGTCCCCCCCTTACCAAAATTATGATTTTAAATCTTATCCAAATGAGTGGGGGAAGGGGATTCCTCCTTATTAGCCTTAAGATTTATTGAAGCATTTTTTGTATCATTTTCCTCAAGTCCATAAACAATAATATTTTCTAGATTAAAATCCTTCCACCAAGAAACCCTTCCTTTACTATGTTTTTTAACCATATGACAATCAGAAGCCAAGTGTCCCAAAGAAAAGTAACTTCTGCATCTAAAAGGGAACCCTTCATAATCTATATTTTGATTCCATTTTGAATCCTTAACATTGAGTTCTATAGTGGCCAGAAAATTAGCAGTCATGTCCATATCCACCAGTATGCGGGCATAAGTGGTATGATCAAAGGATTCATTTTTTTATCAATATCCATGAATTTACCCAAAACAGCCCCCATAGCTTTCAAGCAATCCTCACTCAAAAATTGCAAAGGAAGATAGGGTAATCTTATCCATACTTGTCTGGTATTAAATCTCTCAGTCGAGGGATCAAACTGAGGAAACCAAGGCTTCATGAGAAGAAGATGTGATTGGTAATCCCAAATTTTCCCATAAATAATCTCCTTATCTGAGGAGCTGTAAAAAATTGCAACAAAATTGACACGGGTAGAAGGGTAAATATTAGATTTACCTTCAATGTGGGGACACCATTGTTCATAAATCCAACTATGCAAAGCAGGAAGCCCAAGGCATCTATTACTAAACCTAGAAATCAATCCCCTCTTTTCAAAATATTCAATAGTTTCAGTAACCTTATCTCTAAAAACTACCTTAGGTGGATATTTTTCATAAGCCATGGGTTTAGCGGGAGGTATATACCCATATTAGGTCACAGTTAGGTTAGAAATAGCTCCAATCGAGCCACCCCTATTTGAGCTTGCATGATCCTCACCACCGCCTCCCCCTAAAGGTTTGGCCTCACTTGAGACAGTACCCCCCAACCCCCTAGCATTAGCCACCCCACCATCACTCAAAGGAAATAGTTTCAAAGTGTGGTGAAGATTTGAAATAGTGGACTTTGTCACACCATTCTTCTCCAAGATCTCGACATGCAAACCACCACTAGGACTAGATCCGGATCCCCCCAGCCGAGAATCAACCCCTCCAAACCTCATAGCATGTGAAGGGAAAGAATTTGGATTGCTACTGACAGAAAATCCCCCTCCGCTAATATTCTGGCCTCCACTGCCAAGAGTTTCATACTCCTGCGAATAAATAACACCTTCCCCAAACAAGAAAGGGCCTAAAAAATTTACATCTAATGGTAAATCTAAAATCTATTTTAGTTTTAAATCTATTTTAATGAATGAAAAAATCTTACTTATTTTTTTGGAGTTTTATGATTGTAAATTTAATATTAACATAACCTTTGATTTGGTATTTTTATTTTATTATTTACTATTATATACAAAAAAAATAATTATTTATTTATAACTAACATAGAATAATTCTAAACATACCAATGGGTTATTCTCTTATCTTCTCTTGATTTTTAAATCTCGAATTGGGTAATGTAAAATTATAATTTTAATAAAGTAATATTTCACTGTATACTACTATTATAGAATATTTCTCGACATAATAAGAATATTTATTTGTGTCTATTATACGTATTTCTAAGTAAAAATTGTGGGTTATACATGGTATAATGAATTATAGAAGAGAAAAAAGAGTACATGTCAAAATATGGATGAGTTACATGTAGTGCCCGCTTCCCTTCGACACCTTGTGATATTGATCCTGATACTACTGACTATATTATAGACATTGTTATAGTTTAATTTATTATGATGTTACATGTTAGATAATGGTTTATTGTGGACTTTGATTCAAATATGGTGTATGATGACTATTAGAGACATTTTAGATATTGATGTGGATATATTGTTTGACATGGTTATATTATAGATGTTGACTGGACTTGTGATATTTGGATATTTCGAGTAGACCTAGAAAATGAGAATTGAATTAAAATTGATGATGAGATAGTTGTGGATGAAATTGTAAGTGATACTGCTGATTGTCTTGATGATTGTGGTGATGCACATATATGTTGATGATCTTGAAATTATATTTATATTCATTTGGATGTTCTAATATGGCCACAAGGCTGAAGGAGGTATTTGTATTTTACAGGTTTAAAACATCACAAAAAATATCGGGGGATTGGAGACCAACCACTTTGGAATTCTAGATGAATTCAACAAGGTCAACATGGCAACTTTATTGCTTGTGTGTTTTTTATTATGTTAGGGATTCCCATGGGGGATCACCTTTAAATGTGACCAAGGGGTTTTATGTATTTTCTTGTATTTGGTTCCTTTTTTAATGTTTCTATGCATTTTTTTGTGGTGGTTTGACCCATTTCATTATTTATTAAATGGTGTGTAATATTGTGAGTAATCTTGTTGTTAAGTTAATTAATTAAAATATGTCATAAGAAAGTAATTAATAGAGTTGTTGGCCTTGAGTTAAAGTGTTGTAAGAAATGTGTAAGAAATGTGTAAGGGATATGGAAGTTTATTTTAGAGTATGAAACAGTCCACCTTCTTGGAAATTCGAATTTTTCCTTAGAGGCTAATTCTGAGGCTTACGAGACAAGTTAAACTTGTCCCATACCTTTTAAATTTATTTACCAACCTTACCTATGGTTGGAGGGTTAAATTTAGACCTTCTTTGTGCATTTTTGTAAGTCAAGCTGAATGTTCTAATTGTACTTTCTTACATATTTTTAATTTCAGTCCTTATGGGGTGTGGGGTTGTCTTGGAGTGTGTAAGTAAGTTTTCATATTATTCACCAAGTTATTTATTTTGATTTGGAGATTGAAGTTGACTTATGAGTTTGAGTTGAGGATGTGTGATGTGGCATCCCACTTCAATTCACCTCATCCGCTTATCTTCCCTCTTTATATATTCAAATTCCATGGCTTGTTTTTGGTTGTTTCTTCACTTTTTCATACTTCATTTGGGGTGAATTCTTTTGATGTTTGGAGCTCTTACTTTTGGAGAAAGTTTGTAGAATTTTTACAGGCCTGTGTTTCATTGATCTTGGGTTATTTTGCATTGGAAAGATTGTTGTTTGGAACTTGGAACAAAATCCATTATGGAGAGGTAAGATCTTGGCTCTTGAAATTCTCTTCTTTTATTTGTGAAAATGTTATTATTGTGAATGTTTTGGCATGTGTGTGGGTTTTTTGGGTAGATGGCCTAGGGATGGTGTAGGAGAAGACTATGGAGTATTTTTTTGGGAGGCATAAGTGTTTTAGTGAGGTATAAGTGTGGATGGAATTGGGATTTGGGTTCCACCTTACAAATAAATAGCTTGCATTTATTTACTTGTTATGGGGTGCCATAAGAGGTTGGGGAGGCATAAGGAAATGTGAGGAGTAAGGGGTACTTATGGGAGGCATAAGGGCATGTTAGGGAGTTGAAATGATATATATATATATATATATATATATATATATATATATATATATATATATATATATATTTGGAGGTTGTTCTCAATTGGTGATATCCATTTCCCCTTGGGAGGTATAAGCAGCATCCCCCACAGTTTCTTGCTCCTGTGGATTTCATGAGGAATCCTGGATGTTGTTTGTTGTCTTTTATCAGTGGTTGCAAACTGTAGTTTTGTTTTGGACAGTGTTTTAAATGTGAAATTGCATGTGTGTTGTGGAAGCCTATTATTTCCATGAGTTAAAACACATTCCTTATTGCATTGTGGTTGGGTCTAGTGAACCAATGAAGAAGGATGTATTCTCCTTTTCATTTGATGTCTTGATTGGGTGGAGAGTTTTGCCTTTCCCCTACTTTTGTTGTGACCAAATTGGAGAATGATGGATCTGCATGTTGCTGTTCTTGAGCAAGGAAAAAATACAAGTTTGACAGTCCTTGTGGAGATTATTCTTATTATAACCCCTTTCCACTTGAAGTGAATGACCTTGTACATTATAGGTGATGGAATTATGTTTTGTATTGGCCATGAAAGTTGCAATTCAAAATGCGAAAGAGATATACTCTGTTTTCTTGTTTTGAATAAATGTGGAAGAAATTGTATTTTGTACATTATAATTGAGGAGGAAGACAGAGTTCTGAAAGTCCCTTGTGAAACTTCTTTTATAACATTTCCCACTTGAAGTGGATGATCTCTTATATTATTGTGTTGGAAATACTACTTTGTTTTAGCTATGAAAGTTGTAATTGAATATAGAAGAATATATCTAGTATTCAGTTCTTTGAATAGAAAGGAAAGA
Source organism: Taxus chinensis (assembly GCA_019776745.2). Classification (NCBI taxonomy): domain Eukaryota; kingdom Viridiplantae; phylum Streptophyta; class Pinopsida; order Cupressales; family Taxaceae; genus Taxus; species Taxus chinensis. Next base: position 497,795,821 of record CM034155.1, on the reverse strand, counting down.
TATGCATTTAGTATGTTGTATTTCAAAAATAAATGGGGAAGAATTTGTAAGAGATACCTTTGAATTAATAGAAGTATTTTGCCATGTTCATATGATATATTATCCATTGGAAATTTGTGTTGGATATACAGTAGGAAATCTCTGTTGTAAAAGTGAAAATGAAGCACGTATGAAGAAATATTGCACTGCTCTGTCTCATTTGAAATGTTTAAATTTTAAAAAAAAAAGATGTTGCATTCTTCTCTCTATCAGTTGATTAAAGGAAAGAAAACTATTTAAAACTAGCATGGAATAAATTCAATGTTTTTATTGCATGACAAAAAAGATAGTTTGATCTCTGTTCTTGAAGTGTACAAACCTCATTTCTACTTCACTGTATACTTCACAAATTTATTTTTATCAAATTTCCAAAACAACCCTACAATTTTATAAGAGACAAATGAAATATAAACACTGAAGAAATTTTTAAATAACCTTTCAAATCAAGTGAAGGTGAAATTTCTGGTTTTCTAATGTGTAAACATTGTTAATTTTTGAATGCAAACTAGTCAAGAAAATGTTAACCTTACAATCTATCCTAAAATTTTCCACGTAAAATCCTTCATTCTTGTTTGGCAAGATGAAGAAGAATTAATGGAAAATTTGAACAAAATTGATAAGTTAAAAATACAAGTTCACTTCTAAGTGACAGAAAGAATTTTTCTCAAAATTTACCCTTTAAATTTTATCAAAATCAAATTCTTAAGGTTTCTGTGCAAAGAGGATGTCCAGAGCTTTCCAAAAATTCCTTGTTTTCCAGACACTGAGTTCCCTATTAAAAGTTACAGCCTTCTGAAGTTTTTACTTCGTTTGGTTTCAAAAATAATCTAACTCACAAATTTAAATGAAAAACATATTCTTGGATGGACCCGCGGGCTAAAACTTTCTTTTTTTGCTTCTTACCAAAATATCGTAAATTCATGAAGTTTCCCACCACTCCGCTGACCCGCAAGCCTTCATTTTGTCTAAAAATGATCCAAGTCCAAAAAAAAAAATTTGGCAATTTTTCCTCCGCGGCCCCACCACCCCACAGATAATCCTTAATCAACATGTGGTTTCGTTGGGTGCCGGCAGATGTTCAAATTGATTTTAACCTTTCACACTTTCAAAAATAAATTTGGAAAAAATTGTAAGTTTCCCCCACAACCCACCAGTCTGCAGCCAATTAGATGCTACCACATGGCTTCACGAGGTGCTGGTGGAGGAGCGGATATTTTTTTTAGCCTTAATGTTTTAGAAAACTTTTGGGAAAATTTTCCAAAATATGTCTGCCATCCCTGCCAACCCGTAACCAATGGTTGGCTAACATGTGGCATCTTCTCACGTCGGTGGAGGCACGGGTGAATTTTATCATTTTCACCCTTCGAGGTGATAAATTTATTTTATCCCCACCACCTTTCTTTCTCCACGTTGGCTTAGGAGGTGCCATGTGTCCCTTGCGGTCTTGCAGACTTGCAGGCGTGCGGGAAAATATCTAAAACTCCTCCCCCGCTTCACCAACCCACGTCTAGGAAGAGATTTCCTCCCCAACCACACCAACCCAAATCCTCCTCCTCTGGGAAAAATTTCTCCCCACGGCCCACAGACCCGCCCCTAGGGAAAATTTTCTCCCCTAGGCCCGCCGGCCTGCCTTGGGAAAATTTTCCTCACAAGGTATGTCGACCCATAACTTTTGAAATACAGGGAGTTAGGAGGACTTCTTTATATCAATGGAAAGGTGAGAAAATTTCCTATCTAATGGGAATGTTTTTAGAAGGTTTCAAGTGTGTTAATTTTGAGAAAAACTAGGTTAAATCTCTTAAGCTAGTCAAGGGGTGGGAGAGTGTGAAATTTCCCTCTTAATCTTAATGATTATTCTAACCCTAAGTTTTGGCACCGTAAATTTAATACTTTTTTTAATGGGAAAACTATGAGCTAAGATTTTAATTTGGCCTCTAAGCCTTGCTTGTGGCAACTATTTTTTTGTAACCTGGCAGCAGACACTTTTAAACAAAAAAAAATTATCCCATAATTTTTCTGACTAGTCCTAGGTTGTTCTTGGGTCCCAAGTGGGTTGTTTTAGTAGGCGTTACACTTGGTATCAGAGCATGGGTTCAAAAACTTGGACCCTTGGGCACACTAGAAAACTTGAGACATGAACTGTAAACCTAGCACACTTTTAAAATTAGAAAACAACCCTTCTTGAAAAAATGCATATTTTAGTAAACATGAAAACCGAATAAAACTTGGAAAGATGATCTAACCCTTGCCTTGGTCTATGCAGGAGGTGCGAACAAGACGAGGGGTATTTTCACATAGACCTAGACTTACCACCACCAAATTATACTATAGCAACTATCCTACCATAAATTTTGCAGACACTCCAGGATGTTAATGCCGCTCTATGTGGAGGGACCATAGGAGCACATTCAGTCGGACATGATAGGGTGACATCCATTGAGGCTCATGCATCTCCTTGACATAGCAGGGAGCATAGAGGAGAGAAATCCTATGTGGAGTCAGTTAGAGTAGAGTCATCATAGAGGGGATAGGGAGACCAAGTTTTAGGACATAGAGATAGGTCTCAAATCCCTAGGCTTAGAGATGAGCCTGCAGAGAGGCCTAGGGGAAGTCCGACTACAGTAGCAGATCACATCAGGCTGATCCTGAAGCTATAACCAGCTCATTATTCTGGTGACATAGGTGGATTTCAGGAAGAGGATTGGTTGGTGATCTTGAGTGGATGCTTCAAGCTCTTCCCTTGTTCTAGAAACACGAAAACTCGTGTTGTGATCCATCTGTTGAGGGATGGAGCAGGTGTCTGGTGGAGGACAGAGGAGCAGAAGCTCCATGTTGATTCTGAGACAGTTACCTAGGAGCTCTTTGAGGAGTGGTTCAGGAGCAGATATTTATCTCGGAGGTTCATACAATAGAGGATTGATGAGTTTCATGAACTCTGACAGGCATCTCTTACAATGCCTGACTATGAGAGTAGATTTCTGGATCTACTCCAGTATCTTGATTACATGCATGATGAGTGGGTGCAGATCCACAGGTTCTTCTGGGGCCTAAATCTAGACATTGGAGGTGCAGTGCGGATCCATTGTCCACAGACATTGGCTGAGGCCCTTGAGAAGGCCTATACAGCAGAGGAGACTCGAGGAAAGACCCAGCAGGCTAGAGACCGAGTCTAGAGCTGTATACAACAGATGCAAGATAATAGATCAAGGGGGTAAATACCTCCTCCTTGTGGTGGATAGGGTTCAAAACAGTCATATTTTAGACCATAGCAACAACAACAACATTCTCACCCACCATATAGACCTCTACAGAGATTTGATGCACAAAGGGGTTAGAGTATGTGGCCTCCTCCTAGGGGTCCCATTAGGACATAGGGAGAACCTAGAGCTCATTCAGAAGGAGCTCGCTAGTAGAGACCTCAGTAGTCCATAACCGAGTCATCAGGATCCACAACACACCCATGTAGGGCACTGACTAGAGCTGCTACTCAGGGGAGAGGATCAGGTGGTTGTTCTGGGTTTGGTGTTACTGGACATTTTTGGAGAGACTACCCACAGAAACCTAATAACAAGGGTAAGACACATACCTTAGAGCCTACTATTGGTGACATGGGTGCATAGTCATAGGATGTACATAATGGTCAAGAACTACCAGACAGAGCATAAGGGTACAATTATTGAGACTACAGGTAGCATTGGGTGGTATTCCTACCTCCATTTTTAAATCCTGGTTCTTCTTATTCCTTTATTGCACCATCTTTAGTAGAGTGATGCAAGCTGGTGGTAGTTAAGAAGGATCATAGTTGGGATGTTGAGATGGATTTTGGAGCCAAGATATCTGTATACTACTTAGTTAAGGAGTATGTAGTGGATTTCCTCTATCTCGGATCTTCGTATCCTTCCATTGGGATCTTATGGAGTCATCCTGGGCATGGACTAGTTATCTCCACATAGAGCCAGAGTGGATTATTACCAAAAGATCATATATTGTACATATGATCTAGGATTTGAGGCAGTGATAGCGGGGGTCAGGAGACTCGTTTTTGCTCGCACCATCTCTGTTATGTAGCTTAAGTGGTGTGGTGCGACGGGGGTAGTTAGATGTTTTCTGTCACAATTAGTGACCGATCATAGGATGGGTCTAGTGGACCATCGCTAGATTACCATCCCATTTTGAGAGAGTTTTTTGATTTCTTTCTAGGGGAGCTACTGGGGTTACCGCCCCCACGTGAGATAGATTTTCTTATAGATCTTATTCCGGGAGCAGAGCCTATCTCACGAGAACCTTATCAGATGACTACCCCTGAGATTTGCGAGCTCAAGTTGAAGCTTGAGGGCCTTCTGGAGAAAGGCCTAATTCTTCCTAGTGTATCCCCTTGGGGGTGCACCAGTGATATTTGTAAAGAAGGACGGATCCTTGTGGTTGTGTATTGATTACCACTAGCTTAACAAAGTAATGATCAAGAATCGTTATCCCCTTCCGTGCATTGATGATTGGTTTGATCAGATGAAGGGAGCCACAGTTTTCTCTAATATAGACCTTAATTCAGGCTACCATCAGCTGAGCATTTCAGAGGTGAATATTCATAATACCCGCCTTCCGTATGAGATATGGCCACTGGGTAAGTGCACCAAGTTAGGGGGCCAAAAGGGGGTCTTAAGTGGATGCATTTTTCTGAAAAAAAAACTTCAACTTGTATGAGTTTTTCGAAATAGTTACACTCAAAATTGGAAAATGTTCTAGAAATATGAATCGTATCATTTTGATTCTAATTTCTAAGATACTAAATTTTATTGAAAACGGATAAGTTTAAGTGGGTCAAAAAACTAAAATACAAAAAAAATTCTCTTGTTTTTGTTAAAAAAACATAAAAGAGTGACTTTTGTGCCCCCCCACCATTTTTTGAGCACAATTAGTATTTTTGAAAACCCTTTGGTAGAAAGATAGCTAGGAGCATCTAGTTTGGGCTCCATTTTAAAAAAATAAAATAAAATTAGCAAATATTTTTTATTTATGATTTTCCTACTAAAATTTTTTTTTATGTTTTTAAAAATAACGGAGCTCCAACCGTGTCCCCTCCTAACTACCTATAAAAATATCAAAAATTAGTTTTTTTTTTTAATATGTATATAATTATGCCTAGTTTGGGCTAGTATAATTTTTTTAAAATTTTCGATCACCCAAAAAAACTATACTCCATGAAAGATAGACATATTTACACTTCAAAAAATAGCTATAAAAAGGCATAGTTAGAAAATAAATAATATAGAAACCTTATATTAGTCAGAAAATTTGAAAAATTATATTTTTTAGAAAGAAGAGACTCTGCTCTATGTCGTGGAAATTTTTTTTTAAAATGGATCGATTGTTTTATTTTGATTTATCATAGAGGAAGTGAAATTTTTACATTTTCTTGTAAAAACACGTTGTTTGTTGTGTTTGTGCAGGTCCATGCCTTAGGCTTGGGGATCCAAACTGGATCCCAAGCCTTGAGGCATGGCTTAGGAAAAGAGAAAACACAAAACACGTATGCATTACATAACGTGTACGTGTTATAACACATACACGTTCTGTGTAGTATAAACATTATGTATACTTTTGACATGCCTCTATTCATGTAAATAAATGTTTAAGTATAAGAAATAATAAAATATAAATAATAATAAATGAAAAAATTATACTTATTATTTTTATTTATTTTTTTCATTTATTATTATTTCTTATACTTTAAATTTATTTATGTAAATATAAGAAATTAAGGTCACTTTGCACCTTATGGAATTAGTCTCATAGCTCCATGAGTCATGGTTTAAGAGATAGTTTTTTAAAGTATAATCTGGTCAGTACATAGGTAATTTTTTAGTATTTCAGCATTCATCCTAAATATTTTAGCATTTAACTTCTACAATCGAAACCCTAAACCATAGGCCATAAACATAAACACTAAATTATAAACCTTGAGCCCTAAACCCTAAACCCTAAACCTTTAACCATGATCCCTAGACCCTAAAACCTAAACCCTAAACCTTAAACATTCATCCCTTACCCGTGATCCCTAAACCCTAAGCCTTAAGCCCTAAACCCTAAGCCATAAGCCCTAAACCCTAAACCATGAACCATGAGCCCTAAATGCTAAACCCTAAACCCTGAATCATAAAAACTAAATCCTAAACCCTAAACCCTAAACCTTAAACACTGAATCCTAAACCCTATACCCTAAGCCTTGAACCCTACACCCTTATCCCTGAGCCTTAAAATCTAAACTGTAAACCCTAGACCACATACCCTAAGCCCTAAGCCCTAAACCATAAACCCTAAACCTTAAACCCTAAACCTCGAGCCCTAAACCATAAACCCTAAACCTTAATCCCTAAACATTAAATCCTAAATCATAAACCATGAACCCTGAACCCTAAACCCTAAAAAACCTGAACCATAAACCATAAATCCCTTAATCCCTATAAACCACTAAATCCTTAACCTATAAACCCTAAAACCTGAACCATAAACCTTAAACCCTAAATCCTTAAACACTCGAATCCTTAACCTAAAACCCTAAACCATAAACACTTAAACCCTAAATCCCTTAACCTCGATCCGTAAAACCTAACCATAAACACTAAATCCTAAACCATAACCATAAAACCTTAAACCCTGAATCGTACACCTAAAACCTAAATCCTAAATCCTAAACCATAACCATAAAACCTTGAACCCTGAACCTTGAACCCTGAACCTTAAACCCTGAACCATGTGCCCTAAACCCTAAACCCCAAACCATATTTCATCAATATTTCCTAGTCTTGTGCCTAGAACCATCATTGAGTATTCTTATAGAACTACCTTTTTTATGAGAGGTGGGACAAGTAACTAAATGGATATTACATCTACCTTGTGCCTTATAATGCATATATTACACATCTCTTCCAAACTTGTTTCTCCCCACATATACTTGCGCTCTTGAATGTAAATTTATTCACTCTAAAACAAATTTCAATTTTCTCATATTTCCATGTATGGTATTATGCAAGCCACGATGACCCATTAGAAGCTGGAAAAAATAACCATCACAACAAAAAAAAAAAATCTTAAAGGAAACAAAAGAAACATAGAGAATATATCAATGTAGAGGTGTAGGATCATAATTGAATTTCCTATAGTATCCTCTTGTCCAAAGAAAGATAAATTTCAAGTGTTCTACTGGAATGGATAGTAAATGTGACTGACCTTCCTAAAGTGTTCAAAATAAACATAGAAAGAGGGGAATAGCTAAGAACACTAAGGGGTTATCAATCGCCTAGTAAATATTTCTTGTTTAGTTCTAAATGGGAGTTACCTGGCCTACAACTTAGTGACCTTCCATTCATTGATAATTCTTTATATGATAAACCCATGGATGTTTTCAAAAATACCCTGAACAAAAAGATAGGGGTAGTCATTAATCCTAGTGAAGGGTGTGATGTGATTTCCAAGTAACTTGAAATTCATATAAATTTAGAGGTCATAACAAGAATTTTCAAATATCTCTATCATTATAAATGGAAGTCAAGTAACAGTGTCTCACTGTACATCCAAGGATTGAGGACTGCTGGGGTCTTTGGAAGTATTGGAAAATCAGGAATATGACATTTCCCTCCAAAATATAGACAGATGAAAAACATCAAATTTTTATGACTCTCTTTGAATTTTTACCTACAAATTCGATGAACCCTGAACTCTGTGACCTAAACCCTTAACCCTCAACCATGAGACCTAAACCTTAAACCCTAAAACCAAAATAATAAATCCTAAACCCTAAACACTAAATACTAAACCCTAAAGCCTAAACCCTAAACCCATAACTCTAAACCCTTGACCCTAGACCCTAAACCCTGAGCACTAAGCCCTAAACCCTAAATAATAAATCCATAGCCCCAAGTTCTAACACCCAAAACTTAAACTAGTAACTCTAAATCCCAAACCTTAAGCCATAAACCATGAACCATGAACCCTAAACCCTAATACCTAAACCACAAACCCTAAACCTTAAGCCTTGAACCCTACACCCTAATCCTTGATCCCTAAACCCTAAACCTTAAACCTTGAGCCCTAAACCCTAAATCTAGAGCCCTGATCTCTATCCCCGAAACCTTAAACCCATAACTCTGAACCTTGAACCCTGAGTCATAAACCTTAAACCATGCACCATAACCCCTAAACCCTAAACCCTAAACTATAAACCTTAAACCTTAAGGCATAAATGTTAAATCCTAAATTTCCCTAAACCCTAAACCCTAAACCCTAAACCTTAAAAAATAAATCATAAACCCTAAACCCTCACCCCTAAATTGTAAACTCCAAACCCCAAGCACTAAACCCTAAACCCTAAACCCTAAACCCTAAACCCTAAACCCCGAACTCTACTACCTAAACCCTTAACTCTAAAACCTAAACCCTAAAATTTGAGCCTTAAACTCTAAACCCTGAACCCTTTCCCCTAAACCCTAAACCCAGACCTTTAAACCTTAAACCATAACTCCTAAATCATAAACCGTAAACCCTAAATCCTCAACCCTAAACCTTAAACCCTGAGCCCTAAACCCTAAACCATATACCATAAACCCTAAGCCTTAAACCCTAAATCCTAAGCCCTAAATCCTAAACCTTAAACCCTAAAACCTAAAGCTTGACCCCTAAACCCTAAACCTTGAGCCCTAAACCATAAGCCCTAAGCCCTAAACCCTAGGCCCTAATCCATAAGCCCTAAGAAAAAACCCTAAACCTTGAACTTTTAAACATAAAACCTCAAACCTAAACCCTGAGCCCTAAACCCTGAACCCTCAACTCTCAACCCTAAACCGTTAACCCTGATCCCTAAAACCTAAACCCTAAACCCTTTTCCCTAAACCTTGAACCCTAACCTTTAAACCTTAAACCCTAACTCCTCACCCTTAAAACATAAACCCTAAATCCTCAACCCTAAACCTTAAACCCTAACTCCTAAACCCTAAGCCGTAAACCCTAAATCCTCAACCCTAAACCTTGAACCCTGAGCCCTAAACCCTAAACCCTATACCATAATCCCTAAGCCTTAAACCCTAAACTCTAAGCCCTAAATCCTAAACCCTAAAACCTAAACCCTGACCCCTAAGCCCTAAACCTTGATCCCTAAACCCTAAGCCTTAGATCCTAGGCCCTAAGCCATAAGCCCTAAGACAAAACCCTAAACCTTGAACCCTCAAACATAAACCCTCAACCCTAAACCCTAAAAACTAAACTATGAAACCTAAACCATGAACCCTCAACTATTAACCCTAAACCCTTAACCCTTAACCCTAATCCCTAAACCCTAAATCCTGAACTTTGTGCTATAAACCCTAAACCCTCAACCTTGACCCTTAAACCCTAAACCTTGAACCTTGAGCCCTAAACCCTAAACCCTTAACCCTTAACCCTGAACCATAAACCCTAAACCCAAAACCCTAAACTATAAACCCTAAACCGTGAACCCTAAGCCCTGAGCCCTAAACCCTAAACCCTAAAATATAAACTATGAGCCTTAAACACTAAACCTTAAACCCTAAACTCTAAACCTTGAGTCCTAAACCCTAAACCTTGAGCCCTAAACCCTAAATCATAAACCCTCACCCAAAGGAAAGTCCTAAAAATATCATTTAGCATGTTTCAGTGTGTAAAGAATAGTTTTTAAGGTGATCGATTGACTCATTTATTTTTTATGAGAGACTACTTCCTTTGAAGGCGTAAAAACGCATTTTTGGCCATTTTGTAGTTAATTGAACACCCTTAAGAACAAGCTAAAATGAGCTAGTCATGTCACTAAGTTATCAAGGACCATTATTTGTAAAGTATTAAGGCATCATTTATCTCCGTAAGAGACATGAGAAAAATCATGTATGAGAATCATGAATTTGATTCCATGAAAGGATGCTTTTAGAGCTAGGAAAGGTGAGGGGATGATCTTTATATGGAGCACCATGTTTCTAAGAATGAGAAATCATCTGAGTTCAATTGATGAAATTCACTTGGTACTATTCGTAACAATTCATTCAACACCTAGTATTATTATCACACCTTAAGGAGGAGGCACATTACAATCACCTCATTTTGGTCATAGGATAGGAATCCCATTCAGGGAATAATCCTCTACTACAAAGTGAGGATCTCTTTTTAGTAAGAAGTAGAAAAACATCATAGAGTTAATTCATGGTCACTAAAGTCAATTATGGACCAAATTTAAAAATTAGTACCAATTCAAGCAGTGTTAGGGCCAAAATCCATTTTAGAAGGTCAAAAAACCTAAAAAATGACTATATGCTTTCCTTAAACAAAGACCAACTACAATATATATGCCCTAAAAGTTTTAAGTGGTTTGCTGAAATCCTGAAAATGAGTAAGTACTAACCAGATTATATTTTGAAAAACTGTCTTTTGGATTATAACTGTTGGAGCTACGAGACCACTTCCATAAGGTACAAAGTGACCCTAATTTCTTATATTTACTAAAATAAATTTAAATTATAAGAAATAATAAAAGAAAAATGCGTACGCATTTTTACTTATTTGAAACGCATACGCATTATAGGTTCAATGATTCCTGAGCCAAAAAAATCAAAATGTGAGCACATTTTAGAAAAACACATACATGTTTTGCTTTTTTCAAATTCTTGTCTGCATTTTGGGACCTCAACTTCATGCACTTACCCCAAAATGAGTTCACAATGGTACTTTTTGGCTTCACCAACGCCCCTACAATGTTTATGAGTTTGATGAATGGGGTATTTAGGACCTTCTTAGATCACTTCGGGCTCATCTTCCTTGATGACATTTTTATTTACTCATGTATGTGTTAGGAGCATGAGGGGCACCTTCACTAGGTTCTTCAGTGTCTTTGGGAGCAGCAGCTTTACGGGAACTTAGAGAAGTGTGCATTCTTTCAGAAGAAGGTGTAGTATTTGGGTCATATCATTTATGGAGAAGGTATCACCATCAATCCTTCCAATATTAGAGCTATTATGGATTGGCCAGCACCCACTACTGTGACTGAGTTGCGCAGCTTCATGGGATTAGCAGGTTACTACAAGATATTTGGTTAGGACTTCTCTCAGATTGCATACCCCATCACTTCCCTTCAGTAGAAAGGGAATAATTTTGTTTGGTCAGATAGGTGTGAGAAGGCATTCAGGACACTGAAGATATGTCTCACTACAACACCTATTCTTGAAGTGTCGGATCCATAGGGTGATTTTTTCATATGCACAGATGCTTCTTTGGCAGGACATGGAGGTGTATTGATGCAGGAGGGCAGAGTGTTAGCTTTTGAGTCTTGCAAAATCAAAGATTATGAGATTAATTACCTAACTCATGATCTTGAGCTTGCAGCAGTTATACACACTTTGGTTTGATGGAGGAACTTTCTTCTTGGTCGGAGATTCACACTTAGGACAAATCACTTGAGTCTTCACCACCTCTTCACGTAGCCCAATCTCAACACTCACCAATGGCGTTGGATGGAGTTGCTTTATGAGTATGATATGGAGGTAGAGCATGTGAAGGGGAAGGAGAATGTGGTTTTATATGCTCTTAACATATGGAGACATGTGGTTATGGCCACCGCAGTGAGCACAGATTTGTGGAGCAGGATTCTACAACAGCGTCCTCATGATAGCTTCTACATTGTAGCCTGAGCAGAGATTGAGTCTCAACTACCCTTGTAGACACCAAATTTGTGTCTTACGACCCCTTGTGATCCGCATCTCATTTCGCAACCTAACCTCATCACCTAAACCTTACACAATTATTTATTAATTACCTTGTAATTGATAAATCCACATCACCTTACCTGCCACCTCATTTTGCCACCTCATCATGACCTAGTCCTAACCCTAAACTAACCTAATTAAGACCTATAACTTGGTCCACATCCACACCCATGACTAATGACCCCTTTCTCGCACCCAAAAACGACCTTCTAGTCACTTGACCAAGCCCGCAACTAATCTCTCGGGAGAAAAGCAGGGAAAGTGGGCTATTTTACTAAAAATACCCTACTTTTTCCTTACTGATACTGGTTCCTACTCAACCGACGTCAGTTACGAAACCGCCATCAGTTCCCTGTAAATGGGCTCCCCTAACCAGAAACAAAGGGTCGAAGGATTTTTGGATCAAGGCAGATCATGAGAAGCGATCAAGAGAATCCGGATCTTTACTTTGCTGAGCGGAGACAAGGGAACAGACAAGAAGAGTTTGCAGCAAAAGGAGATCAAGCCCAAAACTGCAACTGGATAACCAGAGCCCTGTGATACTCAGCTGATCATCGTGAGGGAGATATCTCATCTTCTATGTGTCAGGCCATCCTACCTGAGTTCTGCCTTTGTCATCAGAGTTCTTGGACCTGCATCTTCGTCAATAACCAGTAAGTTACATCTTGCATGTCCTCTTTAATAACATTTCTTAGACTTTTTGAATCACATTCCTCATAAATCCATTCCAAGATCCACTACCCAGTGTGCCATTGCATCTAACTTTCATTCATTTACGTCTCATCACCTCATTACCTAATATCACTCATATACTTACCTTACAAACAACACAGCTACCCTACAACACAACCACCCCACAACACAACCAACCTACAGATCCTAGACCCTACCGATATCGGTTATCAGTAACCGGTATCGGTTATTGTGATTCAAAACCAGAAATTAGCCTTTCCTCTACCTGTTTCAACAAAGCAATTTAATTGATATTTTACAGTCTTTGGTGTTAATTCATATTAGTAGGGAAACTGACCACCTTCGAAAGGAAGTTTTACATTTCCTGGGCCCAAGGCAGTTTCCTCATTTATTGTCTAATCAAAATCTTGTGGTCTTGTGTTCTTATTTGTAGGTAGTCCTTCCAAGACAAAAAGGATTTCTTCGCAATCAGACTGATCTCTCTCTACGGTACGCGCACACCATCTCGAAATTCAACAGGTATTCCTCCTAGCCCTAACCCTTATCTGTTTCTAAAAGGAATGAAAGGATAGAAGCAACTCTATTCCCAGAAGCCGAAACATTCCGAGCGAAACATTTTGGCACGCCCGGTGGGACCCATTTTGGGTTTCTTTCTTTCTTGCTTGCTTTCATATAGGGAGCATACTTGTTGTTTTCTTCTTCTAAAGATATTCACAAGGTTTTGTATTATTTTGGTAAAAGAAATTGCTTTGCTTTTACATCTTGCATTAGTGAAAGTCATCTCTTTTGCTTCATCGAATATCATTTTCGATTTGGGTATAAAACACGTGCATCACATTCTTGCTTGTTGTTTTCAATTCTAGTGAACATAGATTAAGTAACAGGTCGTACACGTGGGGGTGATATCCACGGTATTGACAAGAAATTAATCTTACATTCACTGCGCAACACATACCGAATCACTTCACAATTAACTCAATAGCTCAAACATCCCCCCTTTTCCGCGGTATTCCTCCGCCCGATTGAGGTAACCTTATAAGCCAAAACAAACTTGACATTTCCCCTAAGTCTTTTTTTTAGGATTCTGACATCATTCTACGTCTAAAGGCATAAGCCCACGATAATTAAAATTAACCCTAGGGTTAGTCTCTAGATTTGCGTGTGCATCTTGCTTGTTTTTCAGTTCTGTTTTCTCTGTCATACTCTGTCTTCTGTGATCAATAATTTAATAAGTATACTAAATGTTGTTAAAAATCAAATTAGCAGCCTTTTATATCTTGTTATACCAATCTTGTTACACCGGCATCGGTTAACTGACTGACATCGTCTATGCTCTGACCAACATCGGTTATTAGACCGATATCGGTTACTGTCTTTTACATCCCCTGACAAACCAGCAACCTGCCAATTTCACCATTCTGAGGTTATTTCTGTTCCCGGTAGATTGAAACCCTACTGTGTACTCTTGTCCATGGTTGTTATCACTCGGAAGCAAGCCGCCACCATGGTTTCACATGCCTGCTCTGTGCCTTTGCCTGAATCACCCCCTTCACATTCTATACGGAACCCTACGGACACCAGTGAGGTCCCCAAAATTCCTGTAGGAGATAAGGAATTTGAAAAATTTCTGGATGCTAATCCTAGTGTTGTACAATACTATTTGTCTCATACCCCTGACTGTACGCCTGATGGTCAGCTCCTTGTTGGTATGCCTATTAGTATATCTGCTCATTTAGCTCCCACTCCGCCTGATAACACCGCCTTGCTTCCCGCATCTTTAGCCCCGTCTCCCAATCTGATGGCTTCAAAGGTTCATACGACACAGATTGGCTTTCGTTTGGTTAATCTTGGACCCCACATATCATTACCGCCGTCGGCTCCTACCTCATCTCTCTTGCAGACTTCTCCGTTCATGACTTTCTCTCTGCCACCTATCCACACGAGCTTTCCTTCTCAAGCTCCGCCCACCTTTTCATTCCCATACATGTATCCAGTGACCTCAACATATTATATGGGACATCCCTATTCGGTCGCCTCAACATATTCATCCTCCATACCTTATCAACACTTAACCTCATCATTGTCTAGCAGAGGCCCTTGGCCCAATTTTCCTCCATTTACCACAACCGCACCATCATCTCATCCAACCACGGATTTCATCAAACAAATGATGGACAAAATGCAAAATCTGGAGGATTCTGTTTCAAGAAGTCGTAGTGCCTTAACATACAAGCAAGTTTGTCGGGAGCCTATTCACCCTTCTGTCCCCCTTCATTCATATCCTCCTCAATGGGAATTGCCGAAATTTACTCGTTTTAATAGTAAAGAGGATCCTCAACAACACTTGCGATCATTTAAACATGCTTGTTATTTGATTGCTCATGATGATGCCTTGTTACTCCGCACCTTTCCCATGTCCTTATCAGGACCCACCTTAGAGTGGTACAGTGCTTTAACCCAGCACTCAATCTTCTCTTTTAACCAACTAGCCCAATCTTTCTTGGATCATTTCTCCATTAACATTGCCAAGAAAGTATCTATCACCGACCTTTATGTCATCCGACAATTCGAAGACGAATCTATTGCAGATTTCGTTGGACGATGGCAAGGCCTTATCAACCAACTCACATATGCCTTGCCTCAGGCTGAACTTATCAAAAAATTTACGCGGGCATGCGCTAAGCACATCTCTCCTACTCTTCAAATTCAAACTTTCCGCACGTTTGACGAGGCCTTTACCATGGCTCGGAAGCTAGAAATTTGAGCCTTAGAAGAAGAGAAATTGCGGTTGCACAACAAAAACCCCAATTTCCGAACTCCTGATTCTACTAATAAACCAAACACCACCACTCCTCATGCATCCACTTCTTCTAAATCAAAAGGAGTTGTCCATGCGGTGATGGTCAAATCTCAAGCACCGTCTAATACTCCACCAAAAGCCACCTATAAGTATAAAGTTGAGCCCATCAATTACACTTCCTTGGGAGAAACTTATGGTGTCATCTTGGAAAAATTGCTCAAAGCCGGAGCTATCACCTTTCCTCCTGTTAAACCTCACTCCGGGTTTGACTCCACCCGCGCTATACCTTCCTGGTACAAAGAAAATGACTTCTGTAATTTTCACCGCATAAAAGGACATAGTCATGAAAACTGCAAGATGTTGAAAAACATAGTGCAAGGAAATGGTTGATGCAGGGGATATAACCCTTGATAATCCTAATGCCCCTGCCAACCAAAATTTGAAAATCTTCAACAAACCATTCCCAAATCACTCTTCTAACAGTAATGTAAACCAGGATATCTTAGCTGAGGAGAGTGTTCATGAGATCCATGTAGTCTTTGACTCCCAGCCAAAAGCCTCTATCGAGAAAATTTTGAATCAAGCCTCTTCACTAACGCAGGGGCCCGAACCTCCTTCACCACAATCAAACCAAGGAAAAATCATTCCTTTACCCATAAAGGAGTTAACTGCCCAGACTTCTCTTCTCATCGACGAGTCTTCTTACACCACATCCCTACAAGACTGCGAACGGATGTTATCTAACTTATCTATTTCCCAAACATATCCTCCTACCGCTCTTGCCGCACAAGAGGAAGGCTCTCCACTCCTTTTTTCATCCTTAGACGAGAAATATCTTGCACCGACATCACCAAATTCTTTAACCATAACAGACCCTCTCAAACATGCCCTCCTGCCTATTAGTTCTGCATCGCCTAAATCTTTTCAACAATCGGTCGACCTCTTAACATCTATTGATATAGTGCCTCATCTACCCCCTGTATCACACCCACAGTGGACTGGAATCACAACCCACCTTTCTTCCATACAAAAATTCCAATTCACACCTGAATACTTTCATTCTCCAGAAGATAGATGAGTCCTATGGGAACGTTTGAGTACCCCCTATTCTACTCAAATGCAGATGACCAATCTAGACACCTCTACCATATACCCTAAGTGTTTACAGAAACTCAAAATTCCTATGTCCTCATTCTCACCCCCCACATCTATACCAAGTATCCCATCCACCTCTATTAACCTAACCAAATCTTCCCCTACACTTGGGACCTCACCAATACCCAGTCTAACACACCTGCCTAAGCGACTAGATTTATCCAAAAATAAGCCGCCCCCGCCACTTAGGAGACAACTCAATCCGTGCCTCTATCACAATCAAAACCATCATCGTCACACACCTACCTCCATATTGGGACCTCATCCCTCCACCTTGCATCAATATATCATACCTCCTGCATTTTCTTCAAAACGACCCTACGCCTTCTGCACCATACAGAGATCAAAGGGTATATCAACATTGTCACCCCACGTATCCTGTCCACCCATCAACCCTAAACAAACTCCATCATCAAAGGATTTATTTTCTGTCACTCCCCTTTCTCCGTGGTTGTTTCCCGCTACCATGTCATCTGTAGCCTCATCATCTAACTAGCGGAACGTAGCTCCTACGCCAAAGAAACCACGTTTAGTGAAAACCACATGTC
The DNA here is from genome assembly GCA_019776745.2 of Taxus chinensis. Lineage (NCBI taxonomy): Eukaryota > Viridiplantae > Streptophyta > Pinopsida > Cupressales > Taxaceae > Taxus > Taxus chinensis. Next base: position 497,778,827 of record CM034155.1, on the reverse strand, counting down.
AACACCCCTCGGCTAAACCACCACCCGTACGAACTAACCATACCCAAACATTACCAAAACCCGCACAATCAATACCCTCATCCTCCTCCGATTTTGACCCACTCAAAGGATCTTACGCCAAAATCCTTGCTATGTTGGTGGAGAATGTGACCATTTCCCTACCCCCACTTAGACCTTATGACCCGTCTAAACCTCGACCTATAGGTTATGATGAGTCTAAATCTGTGCCTATCACCGCACACCAGGACATGATGTGGAGGGATGCAAAGCTTTAAAAACCATCCTTCGTCAGTCACCTCTCCCAGATAGAAAGGTTAAGAAAGAAAACTTACGAAGGGAGAGAACCCTTTAGCTTCAATTCCCTCTCCTATACCATCTGTCCCCCCCCCCCCCCGCCTCACCAAGATCTATCATTATTACAACCCGACCTCTTTAAGACCATGATTTATCCCAACCATCTTCCTCATCTCAGGTCTACGAGATTAATATGATTAGTGTTGCTACTCGAGCGCAGAAAAAAAACGAGAAAGAGAAAGAAAGCACACCTGCGTCCTCTCTTTCTCCGTCCACCATCCCGATTGCACCACCACCCAAAGTGGTTATTCGTGGACCCGCTTAACCCGTCTCTAATGGATTTTCCCATCGAGCCATAATCAAACAGCTTCACCATCACCTGGTAAAATGACACTATATGATCTCATTTAGACTTCTGATCTCATCGACAAGCTCTCGTGGAAATTCTTCAAGGGATCGAGGTCTTACCTAATGAAAACCTTCCTGTTACCTCCATTCTAACACCCAATCACGTTGCTTCTCTCACCAAATAACCCACTGCCCCAACCACTTCTATCTCTGTACAACAAGTTGCTGCAGTCAGTTTTCTCTGAAGACGAATTGTTGACTTTGGTACAAAAGATCCCTAACCCTGCTCTTTTCATCTCACTTACAGCGGGGACAGTTCGGTAGGTCGTGTTATGATTGACAGGGGCGCTAGCCTAAACATCATCTCTTCAAAATCTTCCAACAAATGAATATCCCTTCTAGCTACATGTGTGCCAATCCCATCATGTTGGGGTCATTCATGATGCTATTACCTCTACCTTAGGCAACCGTGATCCTCAACATTCGTGTAGGACCACGTACTTTACCCGAACTCTTCTATGTCCTTGAGGGAGAGTTCCAATACAATATATTGCTAGAGGTCCCGCCTGGATCTGGGCTATTGGATCGTTCCCTCAACCTAATAGATGCATACAATTTGAGTACGAGGGTAAGTCCTACAAAACCGTAAAATTTGATCCTCCCCCTTTAAAACCTGCAATTGGTTTAACCGCCCTAATGATGTGCTTGTACCAATCAAGACACCATTCCTTCAACCCAACCATCCTCTTCAATGTGCCTCAACATCCACCTCAACCGCACCTACACCTTCAAATGAAACCACTGTCGAAAAACCACTTCCTTTCCTGCCGCTAATATTCCCCAACCGCGACCCTTATAATGTTTTTCAAACGCCTGACTACGCTGGGGAGTAATCACCTATATAACGTTAGTTCTTTCCAATAACCCCACATATTACGGACAGGTACATGCACATCCTACCTTGATCGTCGTGTGGGGGAATTAATATCCCCTACGACCACCTCACTTGCCCACGAACCTAACATATGGGGGTTCGACGCCTTTTCGTTTGCCCCTGAGCCTCCTCTTGGGTTGTTTTCCTTTCCACTCCATTTTCAATACCTACAAATCGTCGGTTGTGCCCTCACCTTCTTGACTCCGCTTCTTGGAAAGGCTTTTGGTTTTGGCTTTCTGAACAGGCCGCCTACAATCATCCCCGTAACTACAGACAACGCAAGCACAATGATCATATGGTCTCGGATTTTCCGGGAACACTTACACAACAACACCGGAATGCAACCCTCATGTCATTTTTCTTCTGAAAGATGACTACATCACCCCTACCGACCCATCATCACCCATTTTGCCTCGGTCAACCCATAAGTCGATAGATCCCGAATCTATCCCTCCTAACTTTTTTTTTTCATAATTTTTCTCTAGTCCTCTCACTTATCAACGTGATAAGGAGACCCCTCTTCTATTTCCCCTTCTATATCTAGACTGATTGAAGAGGACTCGCCTTCAATTAATGTTGTTGCAGTGCCAGGAGATGACTCATCCTCCCTACCTTGGTGCGGACGACCCTTTATATTCAACTTGCCTTACCCTCTAAAACCAAACCATGTTGAACAAGTCTACTATAGAAAATCAACATCCACACAGAGGAAGATCCTCACATTGTTAAGATCCAGGCCAATCCCTTAATGCATCATAACAGTCACCTACTACTTTTCTTCTCCATGGCTCGCACCAATCTTTCGCTTGTCCATACGCTGACTGCCAGGATTGATCCTTACATTGCTGTCCATACCATTACACTAAACCCGATTCCAATCCAATTAAACAGAAAGTGAGAAAAATGCATCCACCATTCCTCTTTGTCAAAGAGGAGCTTTAAACGACTGCCTTTCTGTTCCTTCATTTTGGCCTATTGACTATCCTCACTGGATTTCAACATCGTACCTGTCCCTAAAAAGCGCGGGGGGTCTTCAATATATGCACGGATTTCTAGGATCTGTAACCCGCTTGCCCTAAGGATGATTCCCCCTACCTATCATTTACCAACTTTTGATCTCACTGCAGGCCATGAATGCTCTCTATCATGGATGGATTTTCAGAGACATCAAATGTGGTTCCCCCTCCCGATCAACAATAAAACTAACTAACCTAACTGCATAATAAAGGCCATAACTCCTTTTGGGAACATTCGGGTATGTCGTGTTATGATGACAGGGGCTCTAGCCTAAAATCATCTCTTCAAATCCTTCCACAAATGGAATCCTTCTTCGCTACATGTGTTGCCAACCCATTCATGTTGCGGTCATTCAGATGATGCATTACCTCTACCTCAGGTCACCGTGATCCTCAACCATTCGTGTAGGACCACGTAATTTACTCGAAACTTTCTATGTCTTGAGGGAGAGTTCCAATACACTATATGCTAGGTCGCCCTTGGATCTGGGCTATGCGGATGCGTTCCTCAACCTTACATAGATGCATAAATTTGAGGCCGAGGGAAGTCCTACACCGTAAAATTTGATCCCTCCCCCCTTTAAAACCTGCAATATGTTATACCGCCCTACCTAATGAGTGCTTGTACCAATCAAGACACCAGTTCATGCAACCCAACCATCCTCTTCAAATGTGCCTAACATCCACCTCAACCGCACCTACATTGACCTTCAAAATGAAAACCACCGCGCCAAAAAAAAAAACCACTTCTTTCCTTGCAGCTATATACCAACCGCCAGACCCCTTAGTAGATGTTTTTCAAGGCCTTACGCTGGGGGAGTAAGTATCACCTTATATAACTTAGTTCTTTCCTACCCCACAGGATACGGCAGGAATGCACATCCTAACCTATGTCGTCGTGTGGGGGAAGTAATCCTACGGACCACCCTCACTGCCGCACTAACCTAACATTGGGGTTGTCGAGCATTGTCAGTTGCCCCTGAGCTCTCCTCTTGGTGTGGGCCTTTAAATCCGATTTTCAATACTGACAAATGTCGTTTGCCCTCACCTTCTTGACTCGATGTGCTTGGAAAGGCTTTGGTTTGTCTTATGAACAAGGCGACATACAAAAAAAAAATCATCCGTAATACACGCAACAAATGATCATAGTGGTCTCGGATTTCCAGGGAAACACTTACACGACGGAACCTCCCATGTATTGTTCTTCTAGAATGACGACATCACCCCTTACCGAACCATCATCACCCATTTGCCTTCGTCACCCATAGAGTAGATAGATACGAATCTATCCCTCCTAACTTTTTTTTTTCATAATTTTTCTCTAGTCCTCTCACTTATCAACGTGATAAGGAGACCCCTCTTCTATTTCCCCTTCTATATCTAGACTGATTGAAGAGGACTCGCCTTCAATTAATGTTGTTGCAGTGCCAGGAGATGACTCATCCTCCCTACCTTGGTGCGGACGACCCTTTATATTCAACTTGCCTTACCCTCTAAAACCAAACCATGTTGAACAAGTCTACTATAGAAAATCAACATCCACACAGAGGAAGATCCTCACATTGTTAAGATCCAGGCCAATCCCTTAATGCATCATAACAGTCACCTACTACTTTTCTTCTCCATGGCTCGCACCAATCTTTCGCTTGTCCATACGCTGACTGCCAGGATTGATCCTTACATTGCTGTCCATACCATTACACTAAACCCGATTCCAATCCAATTAAACAGAAAGTGAGAAAAATGCATCCACCATTCCTCTTTGTCAAAGAGGAGCTTTAAACGACTGCCTTTCTGTTCCTTCATTTTGGCCTATTGACTATCCTCACTGGATTTCAACATCGTACCTGTCCCTAAAAAGCGCGGGGGGTCTTCAATATATGCACGGATTTCTAGGATCTGTAACCCGCTTGCCCTAAGGATGATTCCCCCTACCTATCATTTACCAACTTTTGATCTCACTGCAGGCCATGAATGCTCTCTATCATGGATGGATTTTCAGAGACATCAAATGTGGTTCCCCCTCCCGATCAACAATAAAACTAACTAACCTAACTGCATAATAAAGGCCATAACTCCTTTTGGGAACCTTCTGTTATCGTGTAATGCCATTTGGCATTAAGAAATGCTGGTGCAACCTATCAGCGGGCTATGCCCTAAATTTTGTTTTGTCCCCATGACATTATGACCCTATCCTTGTGACGATTACGTCGCTGATATTCTTGGCAATATAAACATCGCCAGTAACATTTCTCGATGTGTTTTAACCTGATTTGTGATCGCCTGTTAAAACATTCTATCCGTCTTCACCAAAGAAATGTGTTCTTTGGTGCCTTTTGGGAAAACTTCTTTGGCTTTATCGCTTATGTGTGTCATTGAGGTCGACCATCTCAGTCAAAAAGCATTCTAGAAATTCCCCCACCTCCAATCTTAAACATGCGGATAGTTTTACAAGGTAAGCTCCAATCTATCCGATGTTTCATCTCCCAAACTCTCGGATCGATGGTCAAACCTTCCAAAGCCCATTAAAAAGGACATTGATTTTCAATGGAGTGAAGAGTGCCACAAGCCCTTTGAAGCTCTCATAAGCTTACTCTTTGAGCACCCGTGCTTATCCCACCCCAATGACCGCCCTTTCTACCTTACCTTTCTGCCACCAACATGCGTAGGGGCCATGCTTGACTCATGACGTGAGAAATCGAGAACAAGCCGTTGTTAATAAGTCGTACTTTGGTGGACTATGAGACTGGTTTACACACATGTAGAAAAAGTATTCCTAGCCCTATATTCGTTGGCCACCAAACTCTGACACTACCTCCTGAATCAAACCCATTTCATAGATCCAAAATGGACCCCATCCATTACATGTATGCCAAACCTCATCTAAACAAGCAATAGCCGATGGCTCAATTGTTTTTGCTCCTCGCGACTCGACCTGATTTTCCACCAGAAAAGCCAATCAAAGGGACAAAAACCATGCAGACCAACTTGCAGAAGCCCCTTTACCATGGGGACCATTTACCAATTTGACGTTCCCGACAAACTCATTGCTACTCGTCCTCAGGAGGAGAGTCATATCCAATGACCCTATTCTTCAGGATCAAATGCCAGCCGGCGGAGGAGCTGAAGTTTTCATTCCTCTGGACTCTGAACATATGATTCTCTCATTCCGATCGATTCCCTTGCACACTAATACAGCGCGGATACGAGGCCCTTGTTCTGGTTCTCCAGGTTGGTTGCAATAGGTGCCAATCTATAAGTTTTGGCGACTCTCAATTGGTGTCAATCAAGTTATGGCATATACCATGTAACATGAGGAACTTCAAAATACAAAACCTGAAGTGGATTCACTTCTAGCCTTATTTACTCACTATAGCTATCCAAAACATTCCCGCGCCACTAACAAATTTGCGGGATTATATGGTCTTACTTAGCCTTGCAAATTCCAGCTTCATCAACTGACTCTGACAATTTTCGTCTTGGTCCAACAACCTCTTTGCCCCATCTTACTCACCCCGGTTTTTTGTACGATAAATACGGGTCTGCTAATTTGCAAGATACTTGGTATCACCAATCCAGGACTACCTTTGAACCTTTGTTCTCCCATCTGACCTTCTAACTAGTACCGCGGCAAACGCGTGTTTCTTAAACGCTTTCTCATTATGTTGTTATGGGGGACTCTTTATAAATTGGCTTTGATGGCATCCTCTTCGATGTCTCACCACCGTTGCGGAGGTCAATCCCCTTATACCATCCAACAAGTCCCTGATGGTAATTTGTGGCCCATTTTAGCGTCCCTTGCCGTGGCCAAACGAATCCTTCGCCCCTAGGTATTATTGGCCTCTTCTCAATAACGATTGCTACGAATATGTTAAGCGTTTTGTTATGTGTCAACAACATGGCCAACCTCACCATACTCCAGCCCCCCGTCAAGTCACCCGAGAACCTTTGGCCCTTCTCCAATGGGGTTTAAGACCTTATTGGTGCAATTTCATCTGTCCTCTTTGTCGCAACGTCCACCCGATGGAATTACTCACAGCAACCAAATTTACAACAAAAAAAAAAATTGGGGTGGAGGCTATTCCACTCATTTTCAACTAAAAGAAAAAATGGTAGAGTTCATTTATCCACCACATTATCTGTTTTTGGTGTTCCTCTCGCTTGATAAACAAATCATGGAAAATCTTTCAAATAAGTTTGTTGCAAGACCTTGTGACAATTTTTGGTATCAAACTTAGCTTCTCTTCACCCTACTATCCACAAGCAAATGGACAAGCTGAATCCTCTAATAACCCTAACCAAAATCCTCAATGAAAGTTGTCAATGAGTCTTGAAGTCAAACTTCCGACCACACTTAGATGATCTGCGCAAAGACATCGTAGATATCTAAATTATATCTAGACTGCTCCCCGAAGGACAAATATATGCCAACACTATTGCTGCTATATAGACTGCGCCCCCGAAGGATAGTCTGCAATAAAATCAATCTGGTACTATAAATAGACTGCTCACTGACGGACATTATACACACTCAACCTTATCAGAGTTCTCGCATTGATCATCTTTGTGAGACCTCAAGAATAAACAACAATATCCCTTGTAGAACTTCCGCGCAGCGCATCAATCTATATCAGTAAAATTAAAAGCCTCATTCAAAAGAACTTTTGAGTCATGACATTGTGTCTCTTTAGGGTAGGTTCTCTTTCATCAGAAACACACTCACTTGGTGAATAAGTTCGCGTAACCTCAGCTATACCATCCACCTCCACCTAACAATTTGTTTCAACGCAAGGGACGTGACGCACACCCGATATATTGGATCATATTATAACCTTTTCCACTATTGTTCTCGTATGCACGCGGTACCTAGGGCTTCAAGCTTGGTTCTAGGTGTGGGGTTTTGTTTAGTATTTTTCCACATACGAAGCACTCTTTCCTCTTGGCCTAGCATCTAGGATGTGGGTGATTCTTAATCAGTACATGGTTCCCTACCACACTTGGGTGGGCTGGCTACTTTCGCTTCCCTTAGACCCCTTTTTACAACATCCCAATTCGTACCAACACCCTCAACAGTACCTCTACCAATATAATATTCATATTTTTACCAAACCAACCAATTCCTAACCGTACAAACCTAAAGTCACCTCTCCCTGGTCCTAAGGAGAACTACTCGGGCTGAGGCCCTCCTTACTTTGTGCAATGGGTATGTAGGCAGCACTTGGAGACATGGGTGTCTCCAAGTGTCGCTCGACCGTACACCCTACATAAGCCTATTCACGGGTTGGTAAAATATCAAATATTTTGTGTATTTCTATTTAGTTCACTTTCTTTATCCTTTTTCAAAAACACCAAAATTCAAATGACAACTTTGAGTATAACTCAAAACAAATACATATCAGTTTATTTAGACACAGCTGCTCTATAATCGCAGCAGGTCGGCATCCTTTTATTATCATACCTCGAAACATTTACTTAGACCTCATGACTCATCCCGACCCAGGAGATGATCGTGATCGGCGACGATCCTCGCCGAGCCTCTCCATCCTCAAAGGAACCACGGCTATGGACCGCCCACTGATCGGCCACTCTCTCTGATTACCATAAATTAAGCCACTCTCGCAGGAGGAATCCAGCCTCTAGTCTCTCCGCTCGTGATCCGCAACCCCTAACATCCTCTTGTCTCATTCATTACGTTTGGAGCTGATGAATAAACTCTGCAAGACGATCTCTCTCCGCCGTAATCACAGCTATTTAGGTGATCACATACACCTGACAGCTCTACACCCACAATATATATAGGCCGCTATCGTTCCTGCACAATTACCCTGCGATTCGGCTGTTTGTTATCTCCTAGGGCCCTCTAGAGTTTGGCCGGAGTTGATAATGTGCCTCGCTCGAATCCTAATATTGGTCTATAGCCATGGGATATCCTGAAAGAATCCACATTTTCGCCGGGCACACCGAGCTAGCGGAAATCCTCTAATAACTCACGGCCTTTGCCACGCGATCCACATCAATCACTCTAACCCCTAAATCAATCTGCTATGTTCTCTGTTACCATATAGTTCCCTTACGGCCTCCAAAAATATAATCGCCAATGTCACCATCTCCCACACCTACCTATAATTACTCAAGGTCACCCATCACGACCTGGAATCTGGCCTCTTGTTATGTGTCGCCTGTTGATTTCGCCTACAAGCCCATACACCCCGTGTATAGCTCCGCCAAATATGCAGTGCCCATGCAAACGTCACGTACCTTTCTATCATTCTCCCACATAACACACATCCAATGCATTTGGAAATATTCCCACATCCGCCCCTGGTAATCATAATAACCGACCCAAGGCCGCACCAAAACATTTGGCCCAAACCCAAGGCCAACAACAAACCAAATTTGGCAAACCAATGGCCGCAACCAACCCAGTTGGCCGGAACCAAGGCCACAAACAAACCTATTGGCCCGACCCAAAGCCGAAACAACCCATTTGGAGCCAGACCAAGGCCGAACCCAACCATGGCCCGACCCAAGACGCACCAATTAAATACCTAACCAACATGTCAACAACATACAATTTATCCCCCAATCAGTAGATTTTGTTCACTCGAGCTAGCTCACCTGTTCGTGTTTTAGCATGATTAGGGTCCTTGACTTGATCTGTCGACCAACTTTGCCTAGACCTAGACCGTGATGTTTATCTCAACCAAACCAACCATTTGGTACTGCCGAACATGCCTAAACGTTCCTGTACCTTACCTGTTATATTCCCTGGAGCTACTTCCTATGCCTTGGATACCAGGATTATATCACCCTTGTTTGGATAAACTATTGACCTTTGCCTATGCATTGCTGGTTTGCTCATCAAATCATGTACCCTAGTCGCACTATTGCATTTCAACATGCGTCTTCTTCCTTGGACCTACCCCACCATCTCACCATCCTCTCTACACCATTTACCCATTACCTTATCAACCCTATTCCTGATTTCATGTTCTCTCAAATCTGTGATAGATTTCAGGGGATTACCTATACCCTTAACAGGAGAAACCACTTCATATTATTGTCTGTGCAGCTTTACAAAACAAGCTACACGACAATAAGGGGCTAATGTAGACACCAAATTTGTGTCTTTACGACCCCTTGTGACCCACATCTCATTTCGCAACCTAACCTCATCACCTAAACCTTACAAAATTATTTATTAATTACCTTGTAATTGATAAATCCACATCACCTTACCTGCCACCTCATTTTTTGCCACCTCATCATGACCTAGTCCTAACCCTAAACTAACCTAATTAAGACCTATAACTTGGTCCATATCCACACCCATGACTAATGACCCCTTTCTTGCACCTAAAACTGACCTTCTAGTCACTTGACCAAGTCCTCAACTAATCTCTCGGGAGAAAAGGAGGGAAAGTTGGCTATTTTACTAAAAATAGCCTACTTTTTCCTTACTAATACCGGTTCCTACTCGACCGGCGTTGGTTACGAAACCGCCATCGGTTCCCTGTAAATGGGCTCCCCTAACCAGAAATAAAGGGTCGAAGGATTTTTGGATCAAGGCAGATCATCAGAAGCGATCAAGAGAATCCGGATCTTTACTTTGCTGAGCGGAGACAAGGGAAGAGATAAGAAGAGTTTGCAACAAAAGGAGATCAAGCCCAAAACTACAACTGGATAACAAGAGCCCTGTGATACTCAGCTGATCATCAGGAGGGAGATATCTCATCTTCTGTGTGTCAGGCCATCCTACCTGAGTTCTGCCTTTGTCATCAGAGTTCTTGGACCTGCATCTTCGTCAATAACCAGTAAGTTACATCTTTCATGTCCTCTTTAATAACATTTCTTAGACTTTTGGAATCACAGTCCTCATAAATCCATTCCAAGATCCAACGACACCCAGCGTGCCATTACATCTAACTATCATTCATTTACCTCTCATCACCTCATTACCTAATATCACTCATATACTTGCCTTACAAACAGCACAGCTACCCTACAAAACAACACAACCACCCCACAACACAACCAACCTACAGATCCTAGACCCTACCGATATCGGTTATCAGTAACCGGTATCGGTTATTGTGATTCAAAACCAGAAATCAGCCTTTTCCCTACCTATTTCAACAAAGCAATTTAATTGATATTTTACAGTCTTTGGTGTTAATTCGTATTAGCAGGGAAACTGACCACCTTCGAAAGGAAGTTTTACATTTCCTGGGCCCAAGGCAGTTTCCTCATTTATTGTCTAATCAAAATCTTGTGGTCTTGTGTTCTTATTTGCAGGTAGTCCTTCAAGACAAAAATGAGTTCTTCGCAATCATCCTGATCTCTCTCTACTACGGTACGCGCACACCATCTCGACATTCAACAGGTATTCCTCCTAGCCCTAACCCTTATCTGTTTCTAAAAGGAATGAAAGGATAGAAGCAACTCTATTCCCAGAAGCCGAAACATTCCGAGCGAAACATTTTGGCACGCCAATTAAATACCTCACCGAACATCAACAACATACAATTTTATCCACCCATCATGTAGCTTTTTGTTCACTCTAGCTCACCTATTCATGTTTTAGCATGATTAGGGTCCTTGACTTGATCTGTCGACCAACTTTGCCTAGACCTAGACCGTGATGTTTATCTCAACCAAACCAACCATTTGGTACTTCCGAACATGCCTAAATGTTCCTGTACCTTACCCGTTATATTCCCTGGAGCTACTTCCTATGCCTTGGATACCAGGATTATATCACCCTTGTTTGGATAAACTATCGACCTTTGCCTATGCATTGCTGGTTTTTCTCTCAAATCATGTACCCTAGTCGCACTATTGCATTTCAACATGCGTCTGCTTCCTTGGACCTACCCCCCACCATCTCACCATCCTCTCTACACCATTTACCCTGTATCAACCCTATCCCTGATTTCACGTTCTCTCAATCTGTGATAGATTTTAGGGGGATTACCTATACCCTTACCAGGAGAAACCACTTCATATTATTGTCTGTGCAGCTTTACAAAACAAGCTACACAACAATAAGGGGCTAATGTAGACACCAAATTTGTGTCTTATGACCCCTTGTGACCCGCATCTCATTTCGCAACCTAACCTCATCACCTAAACCTTACAAAATTATTTATTAATTACCTTGTAGTTGATAAATCCACATCACCTTACCTGCCACCTCATTTTTCCACCTCATCATGACCTAGTCCTAACCCTAAACTAACCTAATTAAGACCTATAACTTGGTCCACATCCACACCCATGACTAATGACCCCTTTCTTGCAGCCAAAACCGACCTTCTAGTCACTTGACCAAGCCCGCAACTAATCTCTAGGGAGAAAAGTATGGAAAGTGGGCTATTTTACTAAAAATAGCCTACTTTTTCCTTACCGATATCGGTTCCTACTCGAGTGGCGTCGGTTACGAAACCGCCATCAGTTCCCTGTAAATGGGCTCCCCTAACCAGAAACAAAGGGTCGAAGGATTTTTGGATCAAGGCAGATCATCAGAAGCGATCAAGAGAATCTGGATCTTTACTTTGCTGAGCGGAGACAAGGGAAGAGACAAGAAGAGTTTGCAGCAAAAGGAGATCAAGCCCAAAACTGCAATTGGATAACCAAAGCCCTGTGATACTCAACTGATCCTCGGGAGGGAGATATCTCATCTTCTGTGTGTCAGGACATCCTACCTGAGTTCTGCCTTTGTCATCAGAGTTCTTGGATCTGCATCTTCGTCAATAACCAGTAAGTTACATCTTGCATGTCCTCTTTAATAACATTTCTTAGACTTTTTGAATCACATTCCTCATAAATCCATTCCAAGATCCACTACCCAGCATGCCCTTGCATCTAACTATCATTCATTTACCTCTCATCACCTCATTACCTAATATCACTCATATACTTGCCTTACAAACAACACAACTACCCTACAACAAAACCACCCCACAACACAACCAACCTACAGATCCTAGACCCTACCGATATCGGTTATCAGTAACCGGTATCGGTTATTGTGATTCAAAACCAAAAATCAGCCTTTCCCCTACCTGTTTCAACAAAGAAATTTAATTGATATTTTACAGTCTTTGGTGTTAATTCATATTAGCAGGGAAACTGACCACCTTCGAAAGGAAGTTTTACATTTCCTGGGCCCAAGGCAGTTTCCTCATTTATTGTCTAATCAAAATCTTGTGGTCTTGTGTTCTTATTTGCAGGTAGTCCTTCCAAGACAAAAACGAGTTCTTTGCAATCATCTTGATCTCTCTCTATGGTACGCGCACACCATCTCAACATTCAACAGGTATTCCTCCTAGCCCTAACCCTTATCTGTTTCTAAAAGGAATGAAAGGATAGAAGCAACTCTATTCCTAGAAGCCGAAACATTCCGAGTGAAACATTTTGGCACGTAAATTAAATACCTCGCCCAACATCAACAACATACAATTTTATCCACCCATCATGTAGCTTTTTGTTCACTTGAGCTCACCTGTTCGTGTTTTAGCATGATTAGGGTCCTTGATTTGATCTGTCGACCAACTTTTCCTAGACCTAGACCGTGATGTTTATCTCAACCAAACCAACCCATTTGGTACTGCCGAACATGCCTAAACGTTCCTGTACCTTACCTGTTATATTCCCTGGAGCTACTTCCTATGCCTTGGATACCAGGATTATATCACCCTTGTTTGGATAAACTATCGACCTTTGCCTATGCATTGCTGGTTTGCTCATCAAATCATGTACCCTAGTCGCACTATTGCATTTCAATATGCGTCTGCTTCCTTGGACCTACCCCACCATCTCACCATCCTCTCTACACATTTACCCTTTATCAACCCTATCCCTGATTTCACGTTCTCTCAATCTGTGATAGATTTGAGGGGGATTACCTATACCCTTAACAGGAGAAACCACTTCATATTATTGTCCGTGCAGCTTTACAAAACAAGCTACACGACAAATAAGGGGCTAATGTAGACACCAAATTTGTGTCTTACGACCCCTTGTGACCCGCATCTCATTTCGCAACCTAACCTCATCACCTAAACCTTACACAATTATTTATTAATTACCTTGTAATTGATAAATCCACATCACCTTACCTGCCACCTCATTTTGCCACCTCATCATGACCTAGTCCTAACCCTAAACTAACCTAATTAAGACCTATAACTTGGTCCACATCCACACCCATGACTAATGACCCCTTTCTCGCACCCAAAACCGACCTTCTAGTCACTTGACCAAGCCCGCAACTAATCTCCTCGGGAGAAAAGGAGGGAAAGTTGGCTATTTTACTAAAAATAGCCCACTTTGACCTGACCGATACCGGTTCCTACTCAACCACCGTCAGTTACGTAACCACCATCGGTTCCCTGTAAATGGGCTCCCCTAACCAAAAACAAAGTCGAAGGATTTTTGGATCAAGGGCAGATCATCAGAAGCGATCAAGAGAATCCGGTACTTTACTTTGCTGAGTGGAGACAAGGGAAGAGACAAGAAGATTTTGCAGAAAAAGGAGATCAAGCCCAAAACTGCAACTGGATAACCAGAGCCTTGTGATACCCAGATGATCATTGGGAGGGAGATATCTCATCTTCTGTGTGTCAGGCCATCCTACCTGAGTTCTGCCTTTGTCATCAGAGTTCTTGGACCTGCATCTTCGTCAATAACCAGTAAGTTACATCTTGCATGTCCTCTTTAATAACATTTCTTAGAATTTTTGAATCACAGTCCTCATAAATCCATTCCAAGATCCACTACCCAGCGTGCCATTGCATCTAACTATCATTCATTTACCTCTCATCACCTCATTACCTAATATCACTCATATACTTTCCTTACAAACAACACAGCTACCCTACAACATAACCACCCCACAACACAACCATCCTACAGATCCTAGACCCTACCGATATCGGTTATCAGTAACCGGTATCAGTTATTGTGAGTCAAAACCAGAAATCAGCCTTTCCCCTACCTGTTTCAACAAAGCAATTAATTGATATTTTACAGTTTTTGTGTTAATTCATATTAGCAGGGAAACTGACCACCTTCGAAAGGAAGTTTTACATTTCCTGGGCCCAAGGCAGTTTCCTCATTTATTGTCTAATCAAAATCTTGTGGTCTTGTGTTCTTATTTGCAGGTAGTCCTTCCAAGACAAAAAGGAGTTCTTCGCAATCATCCTGATCTCTCTCTACGGTACGCGCACACCATCTCGACATTCAACAGGTATTCCTCCTAGCCCTAACCCTTATCTGTTTCTAAAAGGAATGAAAGGATAGAATCAACTCTATTCCCAGAAGCTGAAACATTCCGAGTGAAACAACCCTTCGAAGGGAATTTTAATGGTTTTTGTTTAGAGTTAGATGGCCTTCTTAGGTACATAGGTCAGGTTTATTTTCCCAAAGATGGAGCCTTGAGGTAGGAAATCTTGCCAGAGGCACATCATGCACCCTATTCAGCCAATCCTAGGGTGAAGAAGATGCGCGCCACCTTGAAACAAATGTTTATCTGGAGGGGACTTTGGAGAGATGTGGCTTAGTTTGTGTGACATTGTTTAGAGTGCCAGAAAGTGAAGGCCAAGCATCAACATCCAGTTGGTCTTCTCTATCCTCATGCTATACTGAAATGGAAGTGGGACACCATTTCCATGGACTTCATTGTTGGGCTACCAATGTCGCGATACCACCACGATGTCACTATGGTAACAGTGGAAAAATTTACAAAATTGGCTCATTTTTCTTTCATAAAGACCACTTATATAGCTAGTGCAGTAGCATGGGCATACCTTGATAAGATTTTTAGGTTGCACAGGATTCTGCAGAAGATCATTTGTGACAATGATCATTTGTATACTTCCCATTTTTGGACCACCATGCATTATGTCCTCGGGATGAGGATCAAATTCAGCACATCATATCACCCTGAGATGGATGGCTAGATCGAGCGGGTGAATCGGATATTGGAGTACATGCTTAGGATGTACGTTATGGACCAGCAGTCCAAATGGGAGGAGTACAAGTACTTGGTGGAGTTTGCTTACAATAATAGTTTTTAGAGTTCTATAGGCATGGCTCCTATTTAGTATTTGTATGGTAGAGATTGTAGGACACCCCTTAGTTCGGACAGGTTAGAGGACAGTGTTTCTCTAGGACCATCTTTATTGTAGGACATGGAGCAGTAGGTGTTTATGATCAGATAGAGGCTGCAGGAGGCACAAGACAAGTAAAAGAAGTATGCGGATCAGCATAGGAGCAACCATAGTTTTGATGTGCGAATGAAGGTTTTCCTTTGTGTCCGGCCACACAAGAGCTCTATCTGTTATGGAAAAGGTTCTAAGTTAGGTCCTAGATTCATTGGTCCTTTTGAGATCTTGGAGCGTATCGGCCCTTTGGCCTACCATCTAACGTTTCCACCTATCTTGTCTCATGTACATGATGTGTTTCATGTTTCAGTTCTTAGGAGATATGTTGCATATCCTTCTCATGTGATAGATTGGACATCATTGAAGGTGTAGGATTAGGGGCAGGTGATGGTGGAGACCATTCGGATTATAGATCATAGGAGACTGGCCCTTCAAGGTAGAGAGATTGATCAGGTCTAGGTGCAGTGGGATAGATACGATGAGACTACAACTACATGGGAGGATGCTACTTTGTTATGAGTTAAGTTCTTGTTACTGTGAAATCATAGCACCCCTAAATGAGTTATAAGGTTTGGTTCTTTAAGGTAGATTCATCTAGTGTGATTGCATAACATAGAACTTTTCCTAAGGTGTGGGACCTTGAAAATTGGAAAAGCTCTCCAGATTAAAGGTTGGTTCATTATTCCTATGTTTAGGTGCATACGTAAGGATTCGCAGAGGATCTATTTCTTATACCTAGTCTAAACATTGCCAAGGGGACATGGATAAAAGAATACAGGGAAATAAGAAATAACTAAACTACCAGGTGATGCACCAAAGGAATGATGAACACTTAGTTTACCTTTGACACGAACCAATAAAATGCATACAATAAACAAGCACAGATAGCTAGATCTATAATGAGAGACCCAAATAGAAGAAAAAGAAACAAGAAGGATCTAAAATCGATCACAAACGTATTTTATTGCTCTATAGATTGATATAGTTCATTATAGAATAGTCGAAAGGTAGAAACCCATTACAATTTTAATGGAAGGCTTGAACCCCACAAATCCTTTACTAGAAGGATTAGGGAGCCTACAAAACTAAGAATATCCTAACCTTTACAATGAATCCTTGCCCCAAAATTTATAGATTCAATCGAAGAGAGAAGAAAGAGAGAGAAGAGAGGAAGCGGGAAAATGTGGGTCAAGCCTATCAACCACTACTGTTAATGCATTTGATAAAATCTGCCCCTGAATCCATATTTTCTGCATCGATCCTTGGTTCGGTGCCTTGAAGGAAGAGGAAATGGTGGAAAATAGATCGAATCCTGATCTAGTTGTTGAGAATGATGATCTTGTATTGAAAGGCTCAAAGATGTTTCTCCATTTTTCCTATCCCACCTAACTTCCCAAAAATTAAATTTTCAGACTCCCATGGTGTAGAAGAGATCGAGATCTTTCCAACAGTGTCAGATTTGCAATATTTTGAGCCCTAGGTCGAAAGATATGCCCCTTTGAAGTTTGAATCGATTCCGTACAAATGGGCAGGAAAAAAATTTGAAAAATGGGTCCCCCTTTTGGATTGGGACACGTGGCAGCCAGATTGGAACAAAATTTGGGCCCATGGGTCCGCAATTCACCTTTTATCTTTTTGCGCAAAAACATAAAACTTTAAAAATTCCCGCATCCCTGAAACTCTGCATGAACACGTGACTCCTTTTGGTTGGATGGGAAATGTGCACTCCCATTTTTACCTTTATTCATTTTTGGATGAAAGCCAAATTTTCACCTTTTTCCCTAGACTCCCTGCCTTGGCTTTGAGTTAGGTCTAAATGTTGACTTTTTCCTTGGGCAGAGTTGTGGGCCATTTTGTAACTTTTACTCCCTTTTGAGGTAAAAGGGGTGAAAAATCAACTTTTTCCCTGACTGCCCTGCTTTCCCCTATAGACACATGTCACTCTGGCACTCACTCGGAAACCTTTTCTCCATTTTACCCTTAAAACAACACCCTTAAGACACTTAGCAGCCTTCAATCGGCCTGGCTTATGCATCGACTATTCAACT
Source organism: Taxus chinensis (assembly GCA_019776745.2). Classification (NCBI taxonomy): domain Eukaryota; kingdom Viridiplantae; phylum Streptophyta; class Pinopsida; order Cupressales; family Taxaceae; genus Taxus; species Taxus chinensis. Next base: position 497,761,021 of record CM034155.1, on the reverse strand, counting down.
AACTCTGCCCCCTGTTGATAGGACACGTGGAGGCACCACGCTCGTATTTACAAACCTGACCCAAATTTTCCCTTTGGAGGAGCATGTGAAGTTGACACTTGTCAGCCTCCACTGCTTTGTGGACTTTTCAACGGTCCCTCTTATTTTTTAGACTTTGGGCTACGTGGCGAGCTCGCACTCATTTGGGTCTCCACCTTTGGACCAACTCTTGGAAATGCGCCAGGATGACACTTGGCACTCTCCACTTACACTTTTATACTTAGCTGATTTTGAGGCCCGCCCTATCTTTTTGAATGTTTGACTTTAACCCTGCCTATGTCCAGCACTGGGATAGGTGGAGATGTCTCTTTTTGAGCCTCTCTATTTAGATCTATCGTGGAGGGCACCTTGGTGACAAGTTTGAGGCTCCTTGACTACTTTTTTGCTACGTGGATTCACTTTGAGAGAAGAATTGGAGCCATTAGGACATGTAGTCTCTTCCACTACCTCCTCCATACTTAGTCATTTTTTGGGCCTTTCCTGAACCATTTCAAGCCCAAGGACATTGAAATATTTGTTGTTCTTCTTTCTTCTTACTTCTGAGCTCCTTTGTAGCATCTTCCCTACTTGTCTAACCCTACTATTTGATGGTTTTGCCTATATGTAACTTGGAGAATGGATTTAAAGCTATAGAGACGGTACCCGACAGAAGTCATTTCTTTCTGTACATGATCCTTTTCTCTTTCTTCATCTCTACCACTTCATTTGCTAAATCCTTTTTTGGAACCAATTTGTAGGATCTGGATGAGTTTTCTCGGGTTCCTTCTATGCAGGGTCATGATTCAATCCAATATTTAGCTCGGGGTGAAATATGGATAACAATTTGGCGACTCACGGGGACATCTACCTACTAGATGAAGAGATCAGTTTCCTTGTTGTATTTGTTGGGCATGGAGTTAAGAATAACAGTCTGATACTAATTCACAGCCTCTGGTTCACAGAGCTATAGGACACCTTGCATCACTCTAGCATTTCAGTAAGAAAATCTCGAAATGAAGATTTATTAAGAGTAGGAAATTATTTCAAATCCAGGGATTCATCTGAATCTCTTTGAATGGACTGCACAAGAACATCAAAACAACACCACGACTATGTACAAAATCTGAAAATCATACATGCTCTAAAATGGAACACACAGAGCGTGCAAAGAACTTAGGAGAAAAGACAATCAAAAGCCTACACTATACAATGTGTAGATAGCACCAGAGAGGAAAATGAAACATCTATCAAAACTGCCATGTACAAAGAGGTGAGACTTCCCTTGTAGTAGTAGTGCTTAAGATAGCATCCCATTCACTAGGAATCTGTAACTCTTCACCCTCCATATGTAGTCAATTGGAAAGCATTACTACTTTTACATCTTGTTATCATATAGGGGCCACTCCAGATGGCATCAAACTTAGAATGTCTTCCTGGTTTTGCTCAATCTGCATCCCATTTCATAGAACAAGGTCACATTCCTAGAAGGATCTAATGCCATCTTATCAAAGGGGAGGAGGTTTGAATTCCATAGTTCAACCCCAGAAGAAAAGGAGGGAGGGTAATTAGAAAAGATGAACTAACTTGTATCAGATTTATCCAAAATGAGTCCCTCGAGGTAATTTGAGCTAACGTACCATTGCATTCTTTAAGTCCCGATGCACAGAAAAATCGTACAAGGCCCAAAATAATGTTTTTAGGAGCCCCTTTGGCTTCTCTCTAACTTCACATCAAAGGAAAAAATCCAAGCAAGTTAGGAAAAAACCGAAAAAATCATTTTGACCAAAAAATGAGAGTCGCATGCTTGTTTTAAATTTGGTCATTGAAATATCGGGTCTAGAGGTTATGAACGGGTCGTACCAAAGTTTGTTGAATTTACCAAGTTTGTGAACTGAAATACAATTGACCATGGAATCAGCAAAGATCAAAACTTTTTGTCCCAGGTGGTCCGCGGGATAATTGGGACGTCAAAACGATACGGGGGTCTGAAAAGCCGAAAATGGCCACAACAAGTGAAAATCGGCGGGCAAAAATTTGAAGTTTTTCTTTGCTCTGCATGGTCTGGATGCAACGGGACGAAAGTACGTGTGGGATACGAATCGACCGATTTTCCACAAGTCAGTCTATTGCGGGTGGCGCAGAGAATTTCGTCTAGGACATCTGGGACAAGAATTATTTTCGCACGGGCCACTTGGGAAACGTGGTGAAAAGGTTCATCAAAAGGGGCACAAGGAAAACCCGGAATTGACTAGATGTTCAGAAGAACTGTGTCTGGGACATTTGGAACACGCGGACCTTATTTTGCTGAAATACCCACAATTCAAAGGAAAAGTCAAAGTTTGACCTCGGGCGAACTTCAAACGACCATAACTTTTGACCCTGAGCTCCGATTTTCACAAAATTGGACTTTCTGGAATGAGAAGAATGTCCCCTATGTCACAAAAAAAATTAATTTTAATGAGGGTAGATATATTCAAATAAAAAAATATATTCGGCCCTCATGACAGTTAATGGTTCAGATGTCCCATCAAATGATAGAAAACACCTCGGCCAAACCCAAAATAGCTGCTCGCACTCAGAAGGCCATAACTTTGTTCCATTTTCTCAACAAAATCACACAAAATTAGTACCGTTGGAATCATGGATTTTCGATCCCAATGTACAAACAATCAATAAATCCCAGATTTGCGTGAGAAATCAGATGGAGATTTTTCGGCTAAAACATGGCCCGGGTTCATGACAGTGTTTTATTTGGTAGGCCTGGGAGTGCAATTAAGATGCATGGTCATCATTCCTTTCTCTGTTGCCACCTGGGAAGTATGGGGAGAATTTTGCAAATAACATACAATAATTTCACTCCTTTTAGTGTCTCTTACAAGTGGTTGAAAAAAGCCGACAGATTTCAAGATTTCCCATTTTTCCTTTCTCTCTCTTCTCATTTTCCTATAAGAATTGAAGTGTTGGGCTCATTAGTAAACAGGTAGTTTTTTGTAGCAAAAACTCTAATAAAAATTGCTTTGTGAAGCCAATGTGCACTACAGGACCTTTTAGTGGACTCCTTGCATGGTGATCCAGGCCCTTATCTTATAATAGATTGAACTGTGTCATATCATGAAGCAATAAAATATAAATTTGTGGATGCATCTTCCCAAAACAGTGTTTTCTTGACTTATTCTTGCCCCTTCATGCCTAAATGATTACAAGTGTATTGTGTCTATCCTTATTATCTTGCAGAGGATTTACATTATTATTGTGCATGTATGAAACATTGTTGTGAATGCATTTTTAACTATTGTGGAGAACTGTTATCACCCTTCTAGTATGCACTTTACTCCTAGTTTTCACACATTGGAAGACTACTCTCACACCGCTCCTTTTCTGGTGTATCAATCGCTTGTAGTGTAGGATTTCATTTTATGCATTCTCTCTCATTGGTCCCTTAGAAGTTTAGATTAGGAACAGATAGTTTTGCCCTACATTAGAGTAGATTTTGGTAGGTGGTTTAGGAGAAAGAACCAACTTTCTCTAGAGGTCTATCTCAAGTAGCAAGTCCCACAACTTGGAGATAGTACCCATGTTATCCAATCACACTGTGAGTTCAAGTATATGTACTTTTGTAAACATAAGGGTGCTATGATTCGGTGATAACAGGTCCTTTCTCTAGCCTTCTTGTCAAAGCATCTTTTAATTGAGGTTTGACCCTTTTCCATTATTTCAAGTGCATTTTCTATGGTTTCTTCTAATTCCATCAACTTTGCATACCTGGCCTCTATTGGTCTAAATTCATAAATCTCTAATTGCTTCAAAAGCTCCAATGCTAGTAATTCAAGTGATATAGGCAACACTCTTTCTTTCCTATAGACAAGCTTGAACGGGGAGTTTCCTGTAGATCTCTTGGGCGTTATTCTATCAGCCCATAAGGCCATTTTGAGATTTGTGTGCCAAGTCCTCTTATTCTCATCAAGAGTTCTTCTGATGATCTTCAACATGTTTTTGTTTGTAGATTCAGCCTGGCCATTACCTTGAGGGTAATAGTTTGATGAAGTACTCAAATAAGTCCCATTTTTAACAACCCATCCTGTGATCTTGGAACCTATAAATGCTAATGCATTCTCTGATATGATGGTGGCTGGTACCCCAAATTTGGTCACTATCCCTTCATAGAAATCTAGGATACTAGACTCATTTACTTCTTTGAGTGCCACTGCCTTGGTCCACTTGGTAAAGTAATCTGCTGCTATCAGGATCCATTTGTGACCTTGGCTTGAGTTTGGATTGATGAGTCCAATGAATTCCAATCCCCATTACATGAAAGATTGGTTGATTGAGATTTGGTGCAATGGAAGTGTTGCTAGCCTCTCTTTGCCTTTGAATAATGCACAATTATTGCACCTTCTGATCCATGTGTAGTAGTCACTAAACCTCTAGGACAATAATATCCCACTGTCATGATTTTGAGTGCTTTCACTCTTGGAGAAAAATGGCCTCCAGCTGCTTCAACATGGAATTCTTCTAGCACTCTCTCCACCTGATCTTTCCTAATGTATCTCAGCAGAATACCATTGATGTCTCTTTTGAACAAGACACCATCAATAAGGACATATGGGATGGCCTATAGCCTGAAATGCCTTCTTTTTTCTTTACTCATCCAATGAGGACACAGGCCTATTTGAAGGAAGTGCACCATGTCTTGGGTCCAACAAGGAGTAGGTATATCATCTCTCCCTTCTTCTTGATCATCTTGTAAGATAAGAACGACCTCTTTATCACTGTTTGTTTCATCTTGTAGAGCAGAGGCTAATTGCTCACACAAGCCCCTCCCACAGAACAACTTGGTGACCCTGATATCAATGTCATATTCCATGACACGAGTGATCCACCCTGAACATTTCTCATTCAGGTCCTTGCTAAGGAAGAATTATTTGACTCATGCATGGGAGACCAATAGTTGTATTTTGTTATTTAACACCAAATGCTTAAAATTCTTCAGTCCCCTAATCACCACCAAGACTTGCTTCTCAATGAAGGAATACCTCACCTCATAGTCTTCTAGACTCTAACTAAAGAAAGAAATTGGTTGTTCTGAGCTTTATTTATTCTTCTCAACCAGGATTGCAGAGATAGTTTCACTGCCACTAAAGGCATACAATATGAATTGCTTGGATAAAATCTAGATTTATAAGAGTTGGGGCTTGTGATATGGCTTCTTTTATAGCTTTAAAGCTTTCCTTTCCTTCAACTATCCATCTGAATGCTAATCTCTTCTTCAGCATCAGTGTTATTGGCTTAACCAGAGCAGCAAAGTTTGGGACAAACCTTTAAACAAAGTTGATCTTCCCCAGGAATATTTAAAGAGACTTCTTGTGACTTGGCAATGGCAGTGCTCTTATTGCTTCAACTCTTTCTGGATCAATTTCCAGACCTTCCTTAGACACAATGTGGCCCAAAATCCTTCCCTCACGGGCCAATAATATGCATTATTTGGGGTTCAAAGATACCCCAAATATTATGCATCTTTGAAACACTTGCCTAAGATGAAAAAGGTTATCTGTTGCGTTTTTGGAGAACACAGTGATATCATCTAGATAGATCAACACTATTTTGTTGATCAACCCTTTAAATGCCATATCCATGGCTCTTTGGAAAGTAACACCAGCATTAGACAATCTAAATGTATTTTTTTGTATGCATAGGTGCCCCATTTGGTGGTGAAGACAGTTTTGAACTGATAATCTTCTTTCACCATGATTTGATTGTATCCTGAGTAACCATCCAAGAGAGAAAATCTCTCTGACCTAGACACCACTTGCAAGATCTATTCCATTGAAGAGAGTGGGTAGTGATCTTTGAGGGAGGCTCTGTTCAAATCCCTAAAGTCAACACACAACCTGATTTCTCCATTTTTCTTTTTGACTGGGACCAGATTTGCAACCCAACTTGAATGCTTGATTAATACTATGATACTTGCCTCTATTATTTTATTCAGCTCCTTCTTCATTAGAGGCTCAATATGTGGGTTGACTGGTCTCTGCTTCTGCTTGATAGGCTAAGTAGCTTGGTCCAATTCAATTATTTCTTGTGCTAGTTTTGGATTGAACCCTCTTAGGTCTTCATAAATCCAAGCAAACACATCAGGTAATTCTTGGCAAAGTTGTATGAATTCATACCTTTCTTGCTCGGTGGCCACCTTAGCAATTTGAAATATTTTGTATTCTTCAATTGGGATTGACTCTGAATCCTCTCCTTTGATCTGCATGTTAGCCTTATCTTTTCTGAACTGATCATTAGGATTAAAAATGGATTCTTGTGTCACTAAGCCTTTGGGAAGATTGTTTGTGTGCAGCTGTACTATCTGATTCTGGTACTGCTGCTCTAGTTTTCTCTGGTTTCTAGCTGAGAATTCAGCTTCTTCTTGTAGAAAGTTAATGATTTGTTGATCATTCTCAAACACTTTCCAGCATGTATCATTATTTGGCACTGCTGGCCTCACAACCACATGGATATATGGTTGTTGTTTGTCTCTTTTGATGCATTCCACCACATCAAAGGCTGCTCCAACTACTACAACTCTATCAGTAGCTTCATTTTCTTTTCTGGGTATGGACACAATGTTGAAGTCTTTGAAATCCTCCATGATGTCCCATACTCTATTCTTATAGTTCTTGAGCAGGTCATTCTTGACATCATTAAGTACTCTAACTTGATTGGCAACCAATTCACTATCACCAAACACCTGTAAATTCTTTATTCCTAGATTTCTTGCCCAATGGAGACCTTGGACAAAATCCTCATATTCAACAACATTATTTGAGCAAGCAAACTGAAATCTAAAGGCTGAATAATACTTCATACCTTTGGGAGACACAATCATATCTCCTCATCCAGCTCCTTTTCTACTCCTTGAACAATCAAAGAATAATTTCCATACCTCATTGTCATGTTTATGTTCTAGGTCGATTAAGGTAGGAAGGGGGTGATTTTCTTCATGTAGAAGGTAAACACTCAGTTCATATTCTTCCATTTCTTCATAGGGGTCAAAAGCATGTATTTTTTTGGCCCATTCATCTAGAGCCAAATCTGGGATACATTCCAACTTGGTATTTGCTTCCTTAGTGCTTAGGAGGTATTCTTGATCAAAATTTGAGCAGTTGGTATTGATTGGGCTAGGCACATAGGATTCAATATGATATTCAAAAATAGGTTCATATTTCATTATGGCCTTTGCCCCATATCTTGTCCTAAAGAGCATATGTGACCAGTCAATGGACAGGTAGCCTCCAATTTTGGTAATGAAGTCCCTAGACAAGCATAAAGCAAAATGTGGTGGCAAATATATGATGGACACGTTTTGCAATACAGTCACATTGGGGCAGGCATGTAGGGTGAGGCTCAGATCTTTGATTATTTCCATAGTGGTCACTATTGTCCCATATAATTGAACTACTCCTCTAGATATAACCTCATATCGGAGACCCAACTGGTTGGCTATTTGTTTGGGCATCACAGAACTACTAGCCCCATAGTCAATCATTCAATTGTGCACTAATTTGTCCCCAATAATTAATGAGACATATAATGGAGGGGGTCTCAAGTTCTTACCTTGTTGTTCTCCTTGATTCTTCTTAGGTTGAGTTGTATTAGCAAGCACTCTCTCTTGCTGATTAGGGGCTTCATTTGAACTTGACCAATTCTGCATGGCAGTTTGTAACAGATCCCTTTTCCCTAGAATGGCTAATGACTCCCATAGTGAAATTTTCACACTTTTCATCTTCATTTACTCAATAATATTGAATGAGCTATCTTTTTGCTTCCCTTTCCTAGAAACATTTCTTTCTTGCACATAGGCTGTTACAACCGGTGCCTAGCTAGATTTGGAAGGTGGCTTGGATTGGTTCTGCATGTTGGGGGTTGCACTTGAAACACTAGGACCTTATGGAGTGATGGAAGGTTGAGGATTAATTTAGTTCAGTGGTTGGCCCTCTCCAATGCTTCTCTTTTTGGACTGTGTATTTGTAGCCACACTTTGAGGAGGGAACTGATTCATCCCACAAAATTATTTAGCGTGCCAATTTACAAGCATGGTCTTTCCTAGAGGTTCACCCTGTTGAGATCCAAACTATTGATCTTTCTCTTGACTAGGATCTTGTGACACCATACTAGTTTGCACCGTTAGAGCTTGATTCAGAGCACTATTAAAACACATGGATTGGTTATGTGGCTAACTACATGGAAAACACAAATCATATTCTTGTGCCATATTGTTCTGTGCATGGACCAATGCCTTTCATGTTGAGGCTTTACTAGGATCATAAGACCTAAAAGGTCTAGTAGCTTGAGGTTTTCCTTGATTTTGATTTACAGTCTGAGGTGGTGGCCTATTTGGCTGGTATTGGGGTCTAGCTTGATATTGAGCGTGAGGCTGAAATGGCCTAGAGCTCTGTGCTTGCTTCCTTTTGATGGTCACTAGTTCATTTCCTAGGTTTTGCAGTAGCTTCATCACTTCTTGAATCTCTTTAGAGGTGTTAGATGATGAAGTGGAAGCTTCATCTTAGCTTTGACTCCTCGGGGTGGATATAGGAGCTAATGCGGGTGTTTGGCTAGTATCTGGGCTTCCTAACTCAAGGTACAAAGGCATGGATGGCATAGGAGTGATTTTTCTAGCTTGAATGAAATGATTTTCATCCCCTATAGAGAGGCTATAGGCTAAAGGTAATGTAGTTCCCCCCACTGACTGAATCATTAGGGAAATATCAGAATTTAAAGCACTAAGAAAGTATAAGAAGGAACCTTCATCAATGGGCTTTACTGCTGTTGGAATCCTATCCCAATTTTGCTAGAATCTGAGGTTGAAGTCAGTCGGCTGTTCATTTGGGGCTCTCTTGATTGTTTTTAGCTACTCCAATAAATACAAGTTATCACCTTTTTCCCCAAACTGATTATGAAGGGTCGTGGACAACTGGTTCCAGTTCTAGATAGATCCTGCTACAAGACTCCTGAACCATTGTGAAGCCTTCCCTTTGAGTGAAGAGGTGAGTAGCTTGACTATTATGTCCATTTCATGGATCTCAAGGATTATGCAGAAATTTACAATATCTTGGACATGATCACCCGGAGAAGTTTGGTTCTCCCTAGTGAAATATGGGATACTCTTTAATGATGCAATATGAACTAGATTTTGTGCATTCAAGGCAAGTGGACTACTGCCAGTGAAATTAACATAAGGATTTGGCTGAGCCATTCTAATTGGCCTGAGCACTCCTCTTGATTGAATGCATGGTCTGTCAGAAGGAGGTGTTGATAAAGCTCTGATTGGTGGAGATTGAGACCTATGGACTCTTCTTCTTCCTCTCACTCTATCTGGGGATAAGTCTAAATAGACAAATAGACCCTTTTCTCTAATTCTTGACCATGTTTGTATTCTTCTCATGAACTTACTTGGACTGCTGAAACCAGTATATTTATTTCTTTTGGAGTTGCCAGAGGTACAGTTTTAAAACTTCTTAAAAGCCAAAATCACAGAAAGTGTACATAAATCCCTACTGTAATAAGATGGATACTTCTTGTCCTACCAGGTGTGCCAAAACTATTAGAATGAAATCACAACACCCCCAAATGAGTTATAAGGTATGCTTCTCTAAGGCAGATTAATCTGGTGTGATTACATAACATAGAACTTTTCTTAAGGTGTGGGTTCTTGTAAATTGGAAAATCTCTCCTGATTAAAGGTTGGTTCCTTATTCTTGTGTTCCGGTGCATATGTGAGGATTTGTAGAGGATCTATTTCTCATATCTAGTCTAAAATTGTGAAGGGGACAAGGATAAAAGAATACAAGAAATGAGAAATAACTAAACTACCAAGTGATGCACCAAAGGAATGATGAACAATTAGTTTGCTTTCGACACGAACCAATAAAATGCATACCATAATCAAGCACAAATAGCTAGATCTGTAATGAGAGACCAGATAGAAGGAAAATAAATAAGAAAGATCTAAAATTGATCCTAGATGTATTTTATTGCTCTATAGATTGATACAGTTTATTACAGAATAGCTGAAAGGAAGAAATGCGCTACAATTTTAATGGAAGGCCTGAACCCCACAAATCCTTTTCTAGAAGGAGAAGGAAGCCTCTAAAACTAAGAATATCCAACCCTTTATAAAAAACCTTGCATCCATCTTTATAGATTCATCCTAAGAGAAGAAAAAGAGAGAGAGAGAGAAGTGGGAAAACATGGGTTGAGGCTCAACTACCACTGTTAATGCATCTGCTAAAATCTACCTCGAATCTATCTTTACTGCATCGTTCCTTGGTTCGGCACCTAGAAGGAAGGTGAAACAATGGAAATAGATCGAATCCGATCTGGTTGTTGAGACTGATGATCCTGCATTGAAAAATTTAAGAAATATATCCATTTTACCTCCACCTAACTTCCCAAAAATTAAAGTTTCAGAATCCCATGGCATAGAAGGGATTGAGATCTTTCAAACGGTGTTAGATTTATAATATTTCGAGCCATGGGTCGAAAAATATGCCCCTTTGAAGTTTGAATCGATTCCGTACAAATGGGTGGGAAATTTTTTTGAAAAATGGGTCCCCCTTTTGGATTGGGACACTTGGCAGCTAGATTGGAGAAAAATTTGGGCTTGTGGGTCCACAATTCACCTTTTATCCTTTTGCACATAAAAAGAAAAACTTAAAAAATTCCCGTAGCCCCAAAGCTCCACACGAACACGTGGCTCCTTTTGGTTGGATGGGAAATGTGCTCCCATTTTTACCTTTTATGCTTTTTGGAAGTAAGGAAAAGTTATAATTTTTTCTCTTACTCTATGCCTTGGCTTTGACTCGGGTCTAAATATTGAGTTTTTCCCTGGGTGGAGTGCGGGCCATTTTGCAACTTTTAATCCCTTTTGAGGCAAAGGGTGAAAAATCAAATTTTTCCCCGATGCCCCGCTTTCCTTTGGGACACGTGTCACTATGGCACTTGTTTGGAAACCTTTTCTCTATTTGACCCTTAAATTAATGCCATTGATACACTTGGCAGCCTCTGCTGGCCTGTGTGTGCATTGACTATTGAACACACTCTCCCTCTGTTGATAGAACACATGGAGGCACCATGTTTTTTTGCAAACCCGACCCAAAGTTTACCTTTGGAGGAGCACCAAGTTGACACTTGTCAGCCTCCTGTTATCACCAAATCACAGCACCCTTATGTTTCCATAAGTGCATATACTTGAACTTATGGTGTGATTGGATAACATGGGTACTATCTCCAAGTTGTGGGACTTGCTACTTGAGATAGACCTCCAGAGAAAGCTAGTTCTTGCTCCTAAGCTACCTGCCACAATCTACTTTAATGCAGGGGAAACTAACTATTATAATCTAAACTTCCAAGGGGCCAGGGAGAGAGAATGCATAAAATGAAATCCTACACTAAAGAAGTGATACACCAGAAAAGGAGGGTGTGAGAGTGGTTTTCAAATGCGTGAGATGCAGAAGCAAAGAGCACACTAGAAGGGGTGATGACAGTTCTCCACAATCTAGCAAAATGCATTTACAAAAGTACCTCGAACATATAAAATGATAATGGATTCCTACAAGAACATAATAATAGACACAATATTCTTGTAATCAAGGTTGAAGGGGCAAGAAGAATGCAAGAAAACATAGCAGGGGAAGATATATCCACAAACTTATATTTTATTGCTTCATGATATGCACAGTTCAATCTATTACAAGATAAGGGCTTGGATCACCATGCAAGGATTCCACAACAAGGGCTTGCAACACATTGGCTTCAAAAAGAAATTTGGCAGATCTTTGCTACAAAAACTACCTCCCCCTTACAATGAGCCCAACACTCCAATTTATAGAAAAAATGAGAAGAGAAAGAGAAGGGAAAATGGAAATCCCGAAATCTGTCCTTCAACCACTTGTAAGAGGAATTAAATGGAGTAAAATTATTATATATTACTTGAAAAAGGCTCCCCATACTGTCCCAGGTGCTACAGTAGAGAAAGAATGATGACCATGCCTCTTAATTGCACTCCCAACCACCAAATAAAACACTGTTATGAACCCATCCACGTTTTATAAAAAATATCCATTTATATCTCATCAAATATTGAATTTCTTGATTTATTCGCATCGGTCTTGGAACCACAATTCCAATGGTACCAATTCTGTGTGATTTCGTTGATAAATGCAAAAGTTATGGCCTTCTGAGTGCGGGTAGCTATTTTTGGTCTGGCAGGCGTTTTCTATCATTTTACGAGAATGAGCATTAACTAACTGGAGCCGAATATGTTTCTTTTAATTAAATATATCTACCCTTGTTTCTAAATATGTGGCATAGAGGACATCGTGCTTGTTCTAGAAATTACAATTTTTTGAAAATAAGAGCTCGGAGTCAGAAGTTATGGCCGTTTGAAGTTTCACGGGTCAAACGTTGAATTTTCTTCTTTGCCTTCAACTGCTTCGGATTTTTGCATCCCTTACATCCCGTGTGTACCTTTTTCCCAACTATCCCGGACGAAAATCTCCTGCTTCAGTCGATTCGGGCTTCCTTGTTCCTGTTTGAGGTGAAGACACGTGGCGAGATTCCATTCGTTGGCGGCTCTTTCGGCTTTTTGCATCCCACGCGTACTTTTGGCCCAACTGTCCCAGACAAAAGTCCCCTGTTTCGGCCGAATCGGCCGGTTCGCGTCCTCCACGTACTTTTGGCTTGGATGTCCCAAACTGTCTGGGACAAATATCTCCGAACCGCCCGAAATGGACCGACTTGCGCCAAACCGGCCGATCCACGTCCCACGTGTACTTTTGGCCCAGCTGTCCCAAACCGCGTGAAACAAAAGACTTTCCCTCTTTCGGCTGATTCGGATTTTCGCTTCCCGATGTCCCAACTATCCCGCAGACCGCCTGGACTAGGACTTAGCTGATTTTCTTTATTTTTTCGGCCCCAAGCTTGGTACGACGAACCTTGGTACATCCCAAATTGGTACAACCCGAACCCTTCAGACCTGAAATGCCTTAAAACAATCCCACAACCTTATTTTTTGCATTTTTTCCATTTTTTCGAACTCGTTGGGATTTTTTCTTGGATGGGAGAGTTAGAGAGAATTTGAGGGGCCCCCAAAAACATGATTTCGGGCCTTGAATCAATCTACTTGCTCAGGACTGAATAATTTGATGCATGTTATCAAAATTACCTTGAGGGTGAATTTTGGATAACACCTCCACTACTCTATGGAATTTTCAACAGTTCCTCTCATTTTTTAGGCTTTGGGCTACGTGGCGAGCTTGCGCTCATTTGGGTCACCGCCTTTGGGCCAACTCTTGGAAATGCGCTAGGTTGACACTTGGCACTCTCTACTTACACTTCTATACTTAGCTGATTTTAAGGCCCACCCTATCCTCCTTTGACTCAGTTTGACCATTTGACACTACCTCTGTCCCACCCTAGGACATGTGGAGATGTGCCACTTGTTTGAGACTCTCTATTTAGATTCATCTTTGGAGAAGCACCGTGTTGACACTTATCTCTCCCTGCTAACTCCTTGACTGCCTTTCACCATTTTCTATGTGGAGGTGTAGACACCAAATTTGGGTCTTACGATGCCCTTTACCCCATATCTCGTCATGCAACCTAACCCTACCTCACCACCTAAAACCTTACCCACCTAATGATTTATTAATTACCTTATAATTAATAAATCCACATCTCCAAACCTGCCACCTCATCTCACCACCTCACCATGACCTAGCCCTAACCCTAAACCAACCTAATTAAGACCTATGACTTGGTCCAGACCCACATCTATGACTCATCACCCCTCACCCACACCAAAACAAGCCAAATAATGACTTGACCAAGCCCACAACTGATCCCTCGAGAGAAAAGGAGGGAAAGATGGTTGTTTTACTAAAAATAGCCACTTTGACCTAACCGACATCGGTTCCTACTCGACCGCCATCGGTTACGTAACCGCCATCGGTTCCCTGTTAATGACCTCCCCCAACCAAAAAGAAAGGATCCGGAATTCATTTGTGTAGGAGAAAGAAAAGTGAAACAAGCAGAAGAGGTTGCAGAGAAGAGCATCGAGACGAAGACTGCAACTGAGCAACTGGATCGCTGTCACCCTCGTTCAAGCATTGGAAAAGACTGAGGATAGCTTCATCAGCTCGCTTTCCAATACTGGATCATCCCAACTAAGCCTTACTCTTGCCACCACATTCCTTGGACCTGTATCTTCATCAGGAACCAGTAAGTATTATCTTGTAGTTCTTTGTTATCATTTTGCTTTGATTCATATCAAATGGGGAACTGACCACCTTCGAAAGGAAGTCTAATATTTCCTGGGCCTAAGGCAGTTCCCTCACCTATTGTCTAACTAAGATCTAGTGGTCTTGTATTCTTACTTACAGGTAGTCCTTCCCAGACAAAAAGGAGTTCTTCACAATCAATCTGATCTCTCTATGGTACGCACACACCTTCCCAACATTCAACAAGTATTCCTCCTAGCCCTAACCCTCATCTATTTTTCAAGAGAATGAAAGGATAGAAGCAACTCTATTCTAGAAAGAAATTATGTGTGAAACATTTTGGCACACCCGGTGGGACCCATTTCGGGTTTCTTTCTTTCTTGCTTGCTTTCATATAGGGAGCATACTTTTTGTTTCTTTCTTCTAAATATTCACAAAATATTTTGTCATTTTGGTAAAAGAATTTGTCTTTCTTTAGAATCTTTGCATTAGTGAAAGTCATCTTCTTTGCTTCATCGAATATCATTTTCGATTTGGGTTTAAAACATGTACATCACATTCTTGCTTGTTGTTTTTAATTCTAGTGCACGTAGATTAAGTAACAGGTCGTACACGTGGGGGTGATATCTATGGTATTGACGAGAAATTAATCTTACTCTCACTACATAACACATACCAAATCACATCATAATCAACACAACAGCTCAAACATCCCCCCTTCCCGTGGTATTCCTCCACCCGATTTAGGTAGCCTTATGAGCCAAAACAAACTTGACATCTCCCTTAGGTCTCTTGTTTAGGATTGACATCATCTGGCATCTAAGGCATAAGCCCAAAGTGATTAAAACTAATCCTAGGGTTAGTCTATTGATTTTCTTGTGCATCTTGCTTGTTTTTAGTTCTGTTTCTCTGTCATACACTGTTTTAGTGATCACTTCAAGATAGTTTGGTAGGTATATTAAGCATTGTTATCCCCAAACCAGTAGCTTCTTACATCCTCTCTTTGCTTTCACAGTGACTGACACCGGTCCCATACTACCGACATCGGTTAACTGATCGACGCTGGTTACATTCTGACCGACATCGGTTATCTGACCAACATCGGTTATCTGACCGACATTAATTACTATATTTAACAGTTCTTGACACACCAGCAACCTATCAATTCCAACATTTTGTTGCTGTTTTCATTCTGGATTAATTAAATCCCTGTTGTGTCCTCTTTTCCATGGTTGTTATCACCCAGAAACAGGTAGCAGCCATGGTTTCACATGCCTGTTCCGTGCCTTTTCCTGAATCACCCCCTTCAAATCCTATGGGGAATCCTACGAATACCAACAATTTTCCCAAGATCCCTGTAGGAGATAAGGAATTTGCCAAATTTTTGGATGCTAATCCTAGCACCGTACAATATTATTTGTCTCATACCCCTGACTGTGCACCTGAAGGTCAGCTCCTCGTTGGTATGCCTATTAGTATCGCTGCTCACTTAGCCCCTTCCCCACCTAATAACTCTGCCTCACTATCTTCATCCTTAGCCCTGTCTCCCAGCTCAATAGCTTTGGTGGTTCATACTGCACCGATTGGTTTTCCTCTGGTCAATTTAGGACCCCACATATCACTACCGTCCACTGTCCCTACCTCATCTCTCTCGCAGGTTTCCTCTTTCATCACTTCCTCTCTGCCACCTATACACATGAGCTTTCCCTCACAAGTTCCGCCCACCTTTTCATTTCCACAAATTCATCTGGTGGCCTCAACCTCTTATATAGGACACCCTTATTTGGCTGCCCTAACACATTCATCACCATTATCTTATCAACATTCAATCCCACCATTGTCTAGTAGCGGCTCTGGGACCAATCCTCCTCTGTTTACAATGACAACACCATCATCTAACCCAACCAATGATTTAATCAAACAGATGATGGACAAGATGCAAAATCTTGAGGCTTCTGTTTCAGGAAGTCGTAACACCCTGACATACGAGCAAGTTTGTCAGGAGCCTATTCATCCTTCTATCCCCCTTCATACATATCCTCCTCAATGGGAATTACCAAAATTTACTTGCTTTAATAGTAAGGAGGACCCTCAACAACACTTGCGATCGTTCAGGCATGCCTGCTATCTGATTACTCATGATGATGCCTTACTACTCCATACCTTTCCCATGTCCTTATCAGGACTTTCCTTGGAGTGGTACAGTGCTTTAACCCAGCATTCAATCTTCTCCTTTAACCAGTTAGCCCAATCTTTCTTGGATCACTTCTCCATCAATATTGCCAAGAAAGTATCCATTACCGACCTCTACGCCATCCGACAATTTGAAGACGAGTCTATCGCAGATTTTGCTGGATGATGGCGGGGCCTCTTCAACCAACTTTTTTATGCCTTACCTCAGGCCGAACTCATCGAACTATTTACGTGGGCCTGTGCTAAACACATTTCTCCCACCCTCCAAATTCAAACTTTCCGCACATTTGATGAGGCCTTTACTATGGCTCAGAAACTAGAGATTCGAGCCTTAGAGGAAGAGAAATTGAGGTTACGCAACAAAAGCTCAAATTTTCGGACCCAAGACTCTACCACCAAACCCAACACCACCAATTCTCACACATCGGCTGCTTCGAAATCAAAGGGTGTCGTACACGCTGTGACGGTCAAATCTCAAGCACTATCTAATACCCAGCCGAAATCCACCTATAAGTATAAAGCCGAGCCCATCAATTATACTCCCTTGGGAGAAACTTATGGTGTGATCTTAGACAAATTTCTTAAAGCAAGAGCTATCACCTTGCCTCCTGTTAAACCTCACTCCGGGTTTGATTCCACCTGTGCTATTCCTTCTTGGTATAAATAAAATGACTTCTGTAACTTCCATCATGTGAAGGGACACAGTCACGAAAACTGCAAGATGTTGAAAAACATAGTGCAGGAAATGGTTGATGTAGGGGATATAACTCTCGATAATCCTAATGCCCCCGCTAATCGAAATTTAAAAATCTTCAACAAACCATTTCCAAACCATGCATCTAACAGTAACACAAATCAAGACACCTCAGCTGAGGAGAAGAGTGTGCATGAGATCCATGCGATTTTCAACTCCCAACCCAGGGCTTCCATTGAGGAAATTCTGAATCAAGCTTCTTCACCAATGCAGGGATTTTCACCCCCTTCTCCTTCATCAGGACAAGAGGAAAGTCCCGCTATTCCTTTACCTATAAAGTAATTAACCACCCAGAGTTCTCTTCTCACAAATGAACCTTCTTACACCACATCCCTGCAATATTGTGAGCAGATGTTATCTAACTTATCTATTTCCCAAAAATCTCCTTCCACCACTCTTATTGAAACAAAAGAAGGCTTTCCACTTTTTCTGTCACCCTTAGAGGAGAAACCCCTTGAGCCTACATCACCAAACTCCTCGATCATAACAAATCCCCTTGAACATCCCATTCTACCTATTAGTTCTTCATCACCTAAATCTTTCCAGCGACCGGTTGACCCCTTAGTACCCATTGATACGGTGCCTCATTTACCCCCTGTATCACACCCACAGCAGACCGGAATCACAACCCATCTCTCTTCCATACCAAATTTCTTGTTTACACATGAAGAGTGTCATCCCTCAGAAGATAGACGAGCCTTATGGGAGTGCTTGAGTACACCCTGCTCTACTCAAATGTAGATGACTAATCTAGACACCTCTACCATATACCCAATGTGTTTACAAAAGCTCAAAATTCCTATGTCCTCACCTTCACCCCCCTCATCTCTATCAAATCCCTCAGCCATCTCTATCAACCTAGCCAAGCCTTCCCTTACGCTTGGGACTTCACCAATTCCCAACCCGACACACCCACCTAAATGTTTAGATTTATCCAAAAATACTGCCATCAATCCACCTAGGAGACAGACCCAATCTCCTCGAGTCCAATCTATACCTCTTCCACAACTAAAACCCTCGCCCCCGATCACACCGATACAACAAGCTCGGCTTCAGCCTTCACCATCACACCTACCTTCTATATTAGGGCCTCACCCCTCCACCTTTCCACAATAAACCTCGCCTCCCACATCTTCTTTTACATGACCTATACCTTTTGCACCCCTATAAACACTCACGGGCATATCAACACCGTCGCCCCAAGTATCTGGCCTACCTACCAACCCTAAGAAAACTCAATCATCAAAGGACTTGTTTGATGTCACTCCTCTTTCCCCGTGGTTTTTTCCTACCACCACATCAGCTGGGGCCTCATCATCTAACCAGTTAAACATAACTTCTGTGAAGAAGAAACCATGCCTAGTTAAAACCACTCATCAAAATCCCTTGCCTAAATCACCACCTGTATGAACCATTCACACCCAACCCTTACCAAAACAATCAAAAATATCACCCACTCAATCAACAGCCTCATCTTCATCTGAATTTGACCCACTCAAAAGATCTTACTCCAAGATCCTTGATATGTTGGTAGGGGATGTGACCATTTCCCTACCCTCGCTCAGACTCTATGATCCATCTAAACCTTGACCTATAGGTTATGATGAATCTAAAATTTGTCCTTACCATTGCACACTAGGACACGATGTAGAAGGATGCAAATCTTTGAAATCCATCCTTTGACAGTCACCTATCTCGGATAGATAGCCTAAGAAAGACAATTTACGGAGAGAGAAGCCGTTAGCTTCGATTCCTTCTCCTATACCACCTGTCCCCGCCTCGCCAAAATCTATCATCATTGCAACCCCGCCTCTTGAGAAAAATGACTTATCCCCACCATCCTCCTCCTCTCGTATTCATGAGATCAGCATGATTAACATTGCTACTCGAGGTCAGAAAAACAATGGAAAAGCTAAAGAAAGCACACCTGCGGCCTCTCTTTCTCCTTCTGCCATCCCGATCACACCACCACCAAAAGTGGTCATTCGTGGACCTGCCTATCCCATTTCTGATGGAGTTTCCCACTACACCATGATCAAACAACTTCACCAATCTCCTGCCAAAATGACACTCTATGATCTCATTCAAACATCTAAATCGCATCGACAAGCTTTAATTGAGATCCTTTAAGGGATAGAGGTCTTACCTAATGAAACCTTGCCTGTCACTTCCATTTTAACACCCAACCACGTCGCTTCTCTCACTAAACAACCTACCTCCACAACCACTTCTGTCCCTGTACAGCAAGCCGCTGCTGTCAGTTTTTCTGAAGAAGAAATTGTCATCTTTGGTGCAGAAGATCCTGATCCCACTCTTTTCATCTCGGCTTATGTCTGGGACATTCAGGTACGTCATGTTATGATCGGTGAGGGTGCTAGCCTAAACATCGTCTCTTCCAAAGCCTTCCAACAGATGAATATCCCTCCTAGCTACATGTGTGCCAACCCCACCATGTTGCATTCATTCAATGATGTTATTACTTCTACCTTAGGCACTGTGATCCTTAACATTCGTGTAGGTTCACGTACCTTACCCGAACTCTTCTATGTCCTTGAGGGGGAATTCCAATACAACATATTGTTAGGCCACCCTTGGATCTGAGCTATGGGATGCGTTCCCTCCACCTTACATAGATGCATAAAATTCAAGTATGAGGGGAAGTCATACACCGTCAAAGCTGACGCTTCCCCCTTCAAAAACTGCAGTATGTTATATCACCCTAATGATGTGCTTGTACCAGTTAAGGCACCCATTTATCCAGCCCAACCATCTACTTCAACCACGTCTCCACCATCCACCTTAACCACACTCACACCTTCAACCAATGAACCCACTACCACGAATACCACTTCCTTCCCCGTGGACAACATCCCAACTTCAAACCCCTTGGTAGATGTTTTTCAATGCCTTACGCTAGGGGAATACCACCTATATAATGTTAGCACCTTTCATACCCCACAGGAGTACAAACAGTTACATGCACATCCTACCTACGACCATCATGTGGGGGAGGTGATCTCCTACGGACCACCTTATTTCCACACTAACCTAATGTATGGGGGTTTCGACACATCCTCTGTCACCTCTGAACCTACCCTTGGTGTGGTTCCCTTCCAATCTAATTTTTGATGTCTAACCAAGCGTCATTTTTCCCTCACCTTCTTGATGCGCTGTGCTTGGAAGGGTTTTGGTTTTTGTCTTTATGAACAAGGCCGACACATGATCATTCCCGTAACTACCCACAAACACAAAGATCGTCGTGGTATTGGATTTTTTGAACCACCTACACCGAAGAAACCTCATGTTAATTGTATCCAAGAAAACAACAACGTCACCCCTTCCGAACCATCATCGCCCATTTTTCCATCTTCACCCACAGAGTCGATAGACCCGGAAGCTATCCCTCCTAAATTTTTTTTTCATGAATGCTATCTTCCTGGGTCCTCTCACTTATCAACGCAATAGTGAAGACCCATCTTCTCTCCCCCTTTTGTATCCAGATATGATTGAAGAAGATTCACCTTCAATTAATGTTGTGGAGTGCTAGGATGATGACTCCATCCTCACCTACCTTGGTGCGGATGACTCTTATATTCAACGTGCCTTACCATCTGACACCCAAACTATGTTGAATGAATCGACTATAGAAATCAACATCCACACGGAGGACGATCCTCACATTGTAAAGATCGGATAATCTCTTGATGCATTAGAACAAGTTGGCTTCACTACCATCCTCTGTGCCCGCAATCAAGCTTTTGCTTGGTTCTACACTTACATGCCAGGAATCGACCCTGACATTGTTGTCCATAACATCAATCTGAAACCAGAATCTAAACCAGTTAAATAGAAACTGAGAAAAATGCATCCACGAATTGCCCTCTTGGTGAAAGAAGAGCTTCAACGCCTTATTTTTGTTTCTTTCATCTTACCTATTGACTATCTGCAATGGATTTATAATGTCGTACCTGTCACTAAAACGACGGGGGGACTTCGGATATGCATGGATTTTCAGGACCTTAACCTCACTTGCCCAAAGGATGACTTCCCCTTACCTAGCATTGATCAACTTGTTGATCTCACTGCGGGCCATGAGATGCTTTCTCTCATGGATGGCTTCTCGGGATACAATCAAATTTGGGTAGCCCCAGCCGATCAACATAAAACCGCCTTCATTACCCCCTGGGGGACCTTCTTCTATCGTGTCATGCCATTCGGCCTTAATAATGATGTTGTGACCTATCAGCGGACTATGACTTATATTTTCCATGACATTATGCACACTATCCTCAAGGATTATGTCGATGATCTTCTTGGAAAATCCAAACATCGCAGTGAACATCTCGATGTTTTAACCATTATTTTCGATCGCCTATTACAATACTGTGTTCATCTTCAACCAAAGAAATGTTTCTTTGGCGTCCTTTTGGGAAAACTCCTTGGCTTTATTGTCTCTTTGCGTGGCATTGAGGTCGACCCAGCTAAAGTCAAAGCAATCCTAAAAATGCCCCCACCCACTAACCTCAAATAATTGCGTAGTTTGCAAGGAAAACTCCAATCTATCTGGCGTTTCATTTCACAACTCTCGGACCGATGTCAACCTTTCCATCATCTCCTTAAAAAAGACATTGTCTTTCAATGGAGTGAGGAATGCCACCAAGCCTTTGAGGATTTTAAAGCTTATCTCTTGCAGCCACCCGTGCTTATCCCACCTCAGGACGATCGCCCTTTCTACCTTTACCTTTCTGCCACCGACCATGCTGTAGGATCCATGCTCGCACATCGTGACTCTGAGCATCGAGAACAAGCCATTTATTACATAAGTTGTACTTTTGTGGATTACGAGACTAGGTATACACACGTAGAAAAGTTGTGCCTAGCCCTATCATTTGTGGCCACCAAACTCCGACATTACCTCCTGAATCACAAAACTTTTGTCATCACCAATGCTAACCCCATACATTATATGTACGCCAAACCTCATCTAAACCAACACATCACCCGATGGCTTATGCTACTCGCTGACCTCGACCTTGAGTTTGTACACCAAAAATCAGTCAAAGGACAAACTATTGCAGACCAACTTGCAGAAGCCCCTTTACCTGGGGAACAATTTACCAATTTTACTTTCCCTGATGAGCTCATCACAACTCTTTCACTCAATGATTTGTCGTATCCAATGACCCTCTTCTTTGATGTATCTAAATGCTAGCACGGTGGAGGGGCAGGTGTTTTTCTCATTCCTCTTGAAGGTGAACCTATGCCTCTTTCATTCAGGCTTGATTTCCCCTGCACTAACAACACAACGGAATACGAGGCCCTTGTTTTGGGTCTCCATGTTTTTGTTACACTTAGGTGTGAAGTATATTAATATTTTCGGTGACTCTCAATTGGTAGTAAATCAAGTTACTGGCATCTACCAATGTAAAAATGAGGAACTTCAAAAGTACAAACATTACGTGGATTCACTTTTGACCTTATTTTCTCATTATTCTATTCAAACCATTCTCCACTCAACTAATAATTTTACAGATACTATGGCTTTCTTGGCCTCGTAAATTCTGACCTCACTAACTGACTCGGACATATTTGTCTTCGTCCAACAACTATTTTCCCTATCTTACTTAGTTTTGGATGTTTGTATGGTAAATAATGTATCTACTGATTCGCAGGATACCTGGTACCACCAATTTCACAGCTATCTTACAACCTCTGTTCTACCACTTGACCTTACTAGTAATGGTAAACGTGCTTTTCTTAAAAGTGTTTCTCGTTATGTCATCATGGGGGGACTCCTCTATAAATGTGGCTTCGATGGTATCCTCCTTCATTGTCTAACCGGCGCTGAAGTCGCTCATACCACCCAAAAAATCCACGACGGACTTTGTGGAGGGAACTTTAGTGGCCTCGCCATGGCCAAGCGGATCCTTCACCTAGGATATTATTGGCCTACTCTTAATAAATATTGCTGTGAATATGTTAAGCATTGTGTTATGTGTCAACAACATGCCAACCTTCAACATACTCCTAGCCACCCATTATAGGTCGCACGAGATATTTAACCTTTCTCACAATGGGGTTTAGACCTTATTGGTGAGATTCACCCACCTTCTTCGCAGCATCACCGTTGGATCATCACAAAAACCGAATATTACACTAAATCAGTGGAAGCCATTTCACTCATTTCAACGAAAAAAGAAAAAACCGTTGAGTTCATTAATCATCACATCATCTGTCATTTTGGTGTTCCTCATCACCTGATAACAAATAATGGAAAATCTTTCAAAAATAAGTTGTTACAAGACCTTTGTGACAACTTTGGTATCAAAATTAGCTTCTCGTCACCCTACTATCCACAAGCAAATGGACAAGCCGAATCTTCTAACAAAACCTTAATCAAAATTCTGATGAAAGTCGTTAACAATTCTGGAAAAAATTGGCATGATCACATCCCCTTTGCCCTTTGGGCTTATCGTACCAGCATTCGTACTTCTACTAATGCCACACCATTCTCTCTAGTGTATGGTACCGAGGCTGTCTTGCCTCTCAAAATACAAATCCCTTCTCTCAGAATATCTCTTCAAGATATTCTCGCCAATGATGACTTCCGCCAAGAACGGTTAGCCCAATTAGAGCTTCTTGACGAGCATTGTCTTACAGCTCTTGACCACCTGCAAATTTATCAAAATCTCATTAAGCATGCTTATGATAAGTGAATTCATGAGCGTACCTTTAAGATTGGTGATCTTGTCCTCAAAGAGAATCAACATGTAACCAAACTAGAAAAGAGAAAACGTGGAAAATTTTCTCCTAATTGGATTGGGCTTTACATTATCACTCACACCTATGGATCAAGTACTTATCGTTTAGCTTCACTTAATGGTAAACCCGAGCCTGAACCCCTTAATGCCTTGCATCTACAACCATTCTACTCTTGAATTTAGTGTTACATCACTTCTTATTTACCTTGCGCTCATCCCTTGAGCTCATTTACCACCTCATACACCTTGTTTCATGCATCTCAAAATGAAATCAAGCTCACATGGTCTGATCATCACCTCTTCTTAAAGATTCCTTCCCCTTTTTAGTCTGGTCCATGACTTAAAAGTATCAAAATAACAAGTTCTCAATTATACAATTCTGGGATATTCTTGAGTCAAACTTCCTACAAAACTAGATGCTTCATGTCAAACAGACATCTAGACCTCTAAGCTATAAACTAGATTGTTCCCTTGAAGGACAGCTATGTGCAAATCCGCATCTGTTATTATACACTAGAATACTCCCTCGAAGGACAACTATGTGCAAAGCCGCATCATGCTACTATAAGTAGACTTCTCCCTTGAAGGACAGCTATACAAAGTCAGCCTCTATCAGAAGCTTCTCGCATTGATCAGCTTCGTGAAGACCTCAAGAAACAACAAAATGCATATCCCATATAGACTTCCCGCATCGATCAGTCTATATCCAGAAAAATAAAAGCAGTATTCAACAACACTTTTGAGTCATGGACTCATCTATCTAGGTTTGGATCTATTTCGTCAGAATAATCACCTTATAACAAGTCCTCTACGCCCCAGTTATACCATCCACCTCACCTCACCATTCTTCACAATAACAAAACTCAAGGGACGTGACGTATATCTGATATATTGTGATTATACAACTCTTTTCACCTATTGACTTCTCGCCTATGCAAGGTACCTAGAGATTCAAGCTCATCCTATGATAATACGTGATTTTTTTAGCTCTTTCCAACTATGGGACATTTTTGCCTCTTTTACCTGAATCTGGGATTATATGTTGACCTTAATCAGGACACGGTTCCCTAATGCTTGGGTAAGCTAACCCTCACTTCACATATAACCACATCAACACCAACAACATTACTCTACCAACATCAAACTTTTACCAACCAAAAAATTGCCTAACCACAACCAAATTACCTAAATTCACCTCTCTCTGATCCTAAGGGAGAACTACATTGGTCTAAGGCCCCTCCTTGCTTTATACAATGGGATATGTAGGTAGCACTTCAGAGACATGTGGTCTCCCAAGGTTAGCTTGACCATCCCCTACCATAACCTATCATGTGTTGTGTTTTGCTTAAAAATATAAATGTTTTCACATATTTATATTGATAACACTCACTTTTGTCCTTTATTAATCTAAACATTCAAAACACAACCATTTCTTATTATTATCATCAACTCAAAATCAACATACATATTCAGTTTTATTTAGATGTTAAACAAATACATCTTCTCTATCATCGACATGTAGGTCGTTTTCCTCATTTATTCTTCTACCCCTTTAAAATTCATGTCGGCCCCCACGCCTCATCTCGAACTAGGTAGTGATGGTGATCATCGACGTCGCTCACCTGGCCTCTCCACCCTCAAAGGGGCCACTGCTATTGGATCCTCTCACTGATCCACCAATCTCTCCTGTAACATATGAATACGCCCTCTCGCGTGGAGGAATCTTGCCTCTAGCCTCTCCACTCGTGACTGCGAAACCTCTAACAATCCCGTTGTCTCATTCACCTGTGTTTGAAGCTGATGAACTAAACCCTGCAGGTGGTCTCTCTCCACTATAATCATAGCTATGTCAGGATGATCGGCCCTCTCACGTGTACCTCACAGCTCTGCTACCCACCATAATCTATAAGACTATGTCACTCCTGCATCCATTACCCTGTGATCGGTTGCTGTCTCCTCTGGTCCTTCTGGAAGTGTCGGTCATGGCGGTGAGAGGGGTGCATCAACGTCGATCCTCCTGTATGGTCTATGAGCCATAGGTATATCCTGAAAAAATCCAAATTGTCACCACATGTGATCTACAGGAATCCTCTCGTACTCACCTGGCCTATGTCCCGCAATCCACCTTAATCACTCTACGGCCCCCAAATCCCCTTTTTTCTATTTTTAACCTATCTACCCAGCCCAATTGCCTAAAAACTTACCCACCCTACCGTGTTGACTTACCTAACATATCTACCCACTCCATTTTACTATTTACCTTCATTTATTTATTATTTTATCACATTTTAGATTCCTACCCCAAAACCCACATCCTAGCTATATTCTGGTCAACTTCACACAGATAGGGATTTAGAACCTACCGGTACGACTACACGTCGTCGTGGTGGGATAGGTGGTGGTGGTCCAGCTCCTCCAGCACCTCTTCCTCCTCCAACCTATGTCATAGCTCCAAATCTCTTCAGTAGGGTCCTCAACCAATCAAACTCTGCCTCTTGATCTCTGGGGTCTACCAATAACTCCCTCCTCCACTCAACTAGTGCCAACTCAGCCCACAAACTCAACAAAATCAATTCAACACTCCGACAAGAAAATGGTTAGCACACAAATTGACACAATGTGAAAATGACACGCCATATTTTTTCTTTTTATAGGTTTTGACCTCTAACCGATATCGGTTATGGCACGCCCTAGAAAACTGATATCATTCGTCTAACCGATAGCAGTCATAACTAACCGATATCGGTTACCTGCCTAGTTTACCCTAACTCCTGTTCTTCTCCACCGAACTCTATTTTTCACCACATCGCCTACCCCCGGCCTTTGCTAAATAGCCTTATTTTGAATTCATGGGCCCAACCCAAGGCCGTAACCAACTCAATTGGCCCGACCCAAGGCCGCAACTAATCACTTGGCCCAATCCAAGGCCGCAACAAAACAACCGGCCCGACCCAAGGCCGCAACAAACCAACTGGCCCGACCCAAGGCTGCAACCAATCAACTTGGCCCGACCCAAGGCCACAACAAAAACCCGACTCAAGGCCGCAACAAACCAACCAGACCCAAGGCCGCATCAAATCACTTGGCCTGACCCAAGGCTGTAAAAAACCAATCGGACTTGACCCAAGGCCACAACAAACCAACCGGCTCGACCCAAGGCCGCATCCAATCACTTGGCCCGACCCAAGGCCGCAACAAACCAATCGGCCCGACCCAAGGCCACAACAAACCAACCGGCCTGACCCAAGGCCGCACCCCATCACTTGGCCCGACCCAAGGCCACAACTAACCAATCGGCCTGACCCACGACCGCACCAATTAAGTACCTCGACCGAAGCCCACAAATTACGATTCTATCCACCCATAATGTACCTGTTTGTTCAATCGAGCTCACCTATTCCTGTCTTAGCATGACTAGGATACTTGAATTGATCAGCCAACCGACTTTGCTTAGACCGAGACCGTGACGTTTATCTCAACTAAACCAACCATTTAGTACTTCCGAACATGCCTAAACGTTTCGGTACCTTACCCGTTATATCCCCTGGAGCTACTTCCTATGCCTTGGATACCAGGGTTATATCAACCTTGTTTGGATAAACTATCAACCTTTGCCTATGAATTGCTTTTTTTCTCTTCAATTTGTGTACCCTGGTCGCACTACTGCATTTCAATGTGCATCTACCTCCTTGAACTTACCCCACCATCTTACCATCATCTCATCATAATTCACCCTTTATCAACCCTATCCCTGATTTCACGTCGCCTTAATCTGTGATAGATTTGAGGGGGATTGCCTATACCCTTCACTGGAGCAACCACTTTTTATTTTTGTCAGTGCAGATTTAAAATACAAGCTACACGATAATAAGGGGAAAATGTAGACACCAAATTTGGGTCTTACGATGCCCTTTACCCCGTATCTCATCCCGCAACCTAACCCTACCTCACCACCTAAAACCTTACACACCTAATGATTTATTAATTACCTTATAATTAATAAATCCACATCTCCAAACCCGCCACCTCATCTCGCCACCTCACCATGACCTAGCCCTAACCCTAAACCAACCTAATTAAGACCTATGACTTGGTCCAGACCCACATCCATGACTCATCACCCCTCACCCGCACCAAAACGAGCCAAATAATGACTTGACCAAGCCCACAACTGATCCCTCGGGAGAAAAGGAGGGAAAGATGGTTGTTTTACTAAAAATAGCCACTTTGACCTAACTGACATCGGTTCCTACTCGACCGCCATCGGTTACATAACTGCCATCGGTTCCCTGTTAATGACCTCCCCCAACCAAAAAGAAAGGATCCGGAATTCATTTGGGCAGGAGAAAGAGAAGTGAAACAAGCAGAAGAGGTTGCAGAGAAGAGCATCGAGCCGAAGACTGCAACTGAGCAACTGGATCACTGTCACCCTCATTCAAGCATTGGAAAAGACTGAGGATAGCTTCATCAGCTCACTTTCCAATACCGGATCATCCCAACTAAGCCTTACTGTCACCACCACATTCCTTGGACTTGTATCTTCATCAAGAACTAGTAAGTATTATCTTGTAGTTCTTTGTTATCATTTTGCTTTAATTCATATCAAATGGGGAATTGACCACCTTCGAAAGGAAGTCTAATATTTCTTGGGGAACCTAAGGTAGTTCCCTCATTTATTGTCTAACTAAAATCTGGTGGTCTTGCATTCTTATTTACAGGTAGTGCTTCCCAGCCAAAAAGGAGTTCTTCTCAATCGATCTAATCTCTCTACGGTATGCGCATGCCTTCCCAACATTCAACAAGTATTCCTCCTAGCCCTAACCCTTATCTGTTTCTCAAGAGAATGAAAGGATAGAAGCAACTCTATTCCGGAAAGAAATTCTGTGTGAAACAGGAGGGTCAGTGCACTTTTGAGTTCCTTCCTCTAGATTTACAATAGTTGGAGCGTCGTTAGGACACCTGGTCTCTTCCACTGTCTCCTCTATACTTAGTCATTTTTTAGGCCTTTCCTGAACTGTTTCGAGCCCAAGGATGCCGAATATTTGTCATTCTTATTTATTCTTGATTTTGGCTCTTTTATAACATCTTCCCTACTTGTCCAACCCTGCTATTTGATGGTTTTGTATGCCTGTAACTCAAAGAATGGATTTAAAGCACAGAGACAACCCGACAGAGTTGTTTCCTTCTGTACTTGATCCATTTTTCTTTCTTCATCTCCGCCACTTCATTGTTGAACCATTTTTGCAACCAATTTGTAGGATTAAAATGAGTTCTCTCAGTCCCTTTTATGCGGGGTCATGATTCGATCCAATATTTAGCTTGGGGTGAAATATGGATAACAGTTCCCACATTTGTTCCAGTGACTTATAGGAGGAAGTCGATTCTAAGGGGAGGGGGATGTAGTGTCCTCTTCCCTTCGACACCTTGTGATATTAATCCTGATACTGCTGACTATATTATGGACATTGGTATAGTTTAATTTAGTATGATGTTAGATGTTAGATCATGGTTTATTGTGGAATTTGATTCAAATATGGTGCATGATGACTATTAGAGACATTTTAGATATTGATGTGGATATATTGTTTGACATGGTTATATTATATATGTTGACTGGACTTGTGATATGTGGATATTTTGAGTAGACCTAGAAAATGAGAATTGAATTAAAATTGATTATGAGATAGTTGTGGAGGAAATTTTAAGTGATATTGCTGATTATATTGATGATTGTGGTGATTCACATATATACCGATGATCTTGAAATTATATTTATATTCATTTGGATGTTCTAATATGGCCACGAGGCCAAAGGAGTTATTTGTATTTTACAAGTTTAAAACATCACAACAAACATCGGGGCATTGGATACCAACCACTTTGAAATTTTAGATGAATTCAACAAGGTCACCATGACAACTGTATTATTTGTGTGTGTTTGATTGTGTTAGGGATTTCCGTGGGGGGGTCAGATTTAAATATGACCAAGGGGTTTTATGTATTTTCTTTTATTTGGTTCCTTTGTTAATGTTATCATGTGTTTATTTTGTGGTGCTTTGACCCCTTTCATTGTTTATTAAATGGTGTGTAATATTGTGAGTAATCTTGTTGTTAAGTTAATTAATTAAAATATGTCATAAGAAAGTAATTAATAGAGTTGTTGGCCTTGAATTAAAGTGTTGTAATAAATGTGTAAGAAATTTTTAAGGGATATGTAAGTTGATTTTAGATTATGAAACACTCCACCTTCTTGGAAATTCGAATTTGTCCTTGGAGGATGATTCTGGAGGCTTGTGGGACAAGCTAAACTTGTCCCATACCTCTTAAATTTATTTACCAACCCTGCCTATGGTTGGAGGGTTAAATTTAGACCTTCTTTATGCATTTTTGTAAGTCAAGTTGAATGTTTTAATTACGCTTTCTTACATAATTTTAATTTCAGTCCTTATGGGGTGTGGGATTGTCTTGGAGTGTGTAAGTAAGTTCTCATATTATTCACCCACCTATTTATTGTTCCTTGGAGATTGAATTTGACTTAAGAGTTCGAGTTGAGGATGTGTGATGTGGCATCCCACTTGGATCCACCTCATCCTCATCTCTTCCCTCTTTATATATTCGAATTACTTAGCTTGTTTTTGGTTGTTGATTCACTTTTGCATACTTCATTTGGGGTGAATTCTTTTGTTGTTTGAAGCTCTTTCTTTTGGAGAAAGTTTTCAATCTTTTTATAGGCCTGTGTTACATTGATCTTGGGTTGTTTTTCATTTTAAAGCTTGTTTTTTGGAACTTGGAACAAACCCAATTATGGAAAAGTAAGAGCTTAGCTCTTGAAATTCTCTTCTTTTATTTATACAAATGTTATTGTTGTGAATGTTTTGGCATGTGTGTGGGTTGTTTGGGTAGATGGCCTAGGGATTGTGTCGGATAAGACTATGGTTTATTTCTATGGGAGGCATAAGTATTTTGGGGAGGTATAAGTGTGGAGGGAGTTCGGATTTGGGTTCCACCTTACAAAGAAATAGCTTGCATTTGTTTACTCATTATGGGGTGCCATAAGAGGTTGGGGAGGCATAAGGAAATGTGAGGAATAAGGGGTACTTGGGGGAGGCATAAGGGCATGTCAAGGATTTGAAATGATATATATATTTTTGGTAGTTGTTCGTAGGTGGTGAGACTCATTTCCCTTTGGAAGGTATAAGCAGCATTCCCCATAGTTTCTTACTCCTTTGGCTTACATGAGGAAGCCTGAGTGTTGTTTGTTGTCTTTTATCTTTGGTTACAAACTACAGTTTTGTTTTGGAACATTTTTTAAATGTGAAATTTCATGTGTGTTGTGGAAGCCTATTGTTGCCATGAGTTGAAGCACATTCCTTATTACATTGTGGTTGGGACTCATGGGCCAATGAAAAATGATGGCTTCTCCTTTTCAATGGATGTCTTGGTTGGGTGGAGAGCACTGCCTTTCCCCTGCTTTTGTTGTGACCAAATTGGAGAATGATGGATCTACATGTTGATGTTCTGGAGCAAGGGAAAAACGCAAGTTTGACAGTCCTTGTGGAGATTATTCTTATTGTAACCCCTTTCCACTTGAAGTGGATGACATTGTACATAATGGGTGATGGAATTATGTTTTTTGTATTGGCTATGAAAGTTTCAATTTGAAATGTGAAATATATATAATTTGTTTTCTGGTTTTGAATAAATGTGGAAGAAATTGTATTTTGTACATTGTAATTGAGGAGGAAGAAAAAGTTCTGACAGTCCCTTGTGAAACTTATTTTGTAACATTTCCCACTCTAAGTGGATGATCTTGTATATTATTTTTTTGGAAAGACTACTCTATTTTAGCTATGAAAGTTGTAATTGAATATGGAATAATATATCTAGTATTAAGTTCTGTGAACAAAAAGGAAATTTATGCATTTGGTATATTATATTTCTAAAATAAATGGGGAAGAAGTTGTAAGAGATTCCTTTGAATTAATAGAAGTATTTTGCCATGGTCATATGATATTATTTCGATTGGAAATATATATTGGATATACAGTAGGAAATCTCTGTTGTAAAAGTGAAAAGGAAGCACGTATGAAGAAATATTGCACTGCTTTGTCTCATTTGAAATGTTTAAATTTAAAAAAAAATAGATGTTGCATTCTTGTCTCTATCAATTGATTGAAGGAAAGAAAACTATTTAAAACTAGCATGGAATAAATTCAATGTTTTTATTGCATGACAAAAGAGATAGTTTGATCTCTTTTCTTGAAGTGTACAAACCTCATTTCTACTTCACTATATACTTCATAAATTTATTTTTATCAAATGTACAAAACAACCCTGCAAGTTTATAAGAGACAAATGAAACTGTAACACCCACTAAAACAACCTAATTGAGACCCAGGAACAACCTAGGATTAATTAGGAAAAATTATGGAATAATTTCTTTTGTTTAAAAGATTCTACAACCAGATTACAAGGCAACAACTATAATTCACTAGAACATGATTTTCTTTTATTAACAATTATTATAGGTCATAAGGTCCATAATTTAGGGTTAGAAGGTACAATAAGGTTCAGAGGGTAATTCCTCACCATACCCACTCACTAATAGGCTTAAAGGTTAAACTTTATTTTTCTCAAACTTAATGCATCCAAAATTTCCCTAAACTATTCCCATTGGATAGTAAATTTTCTCACCTTTCCATTGATATAAAGAAGTCCTCCTAACTCATATTTTTTGAGTTAAGTGCCTGTAAGAAAAACAAATTCACACTTGCACACCTGCGGGTCCGCAAGTCCACTACAGACACGTGGCACCTCCCAAGTTAGCACGAGGAGAGTGAGGTAGTGGAAGACATTTTGAAAAATATTCCTGCACGAGGTGAAAGCCAAATTTTTGCCTGCACTGCCATAGGTCATCTACAAGGGAAACATGGCATCTCCTAAGCCAACACAGGGAAGGTGGGGTGGTGGAGAGAAAATTAGTTTAACGCCCTGAAGGGATAAGAGGGTAGCATTCACCCACGCCTCCGCTGGCACCTCGCGATGCCATGTGGTGGCTCCTAATTGGCTGCGTGCCGGCGGGTGGTGGAGGAAAATTTTGAAAAATTTCCCAAAAATTTCTAAAAATGTACAAAGGAAAAAAGGTACCCGCTCCACCACCGATGCCTCATGACACTATATGGCATCACCTGATTGGTTGCGGCCAGCTGGGGCGGCAGGGAAATTTTCAAAAAAATTCCCATAATTTTTCGGGAGCGCTAAGCTTAAAAAGGGGTCCACCCCTCCACAGAAACCTTGTGGTGCCACGTGGAAGCCTATGATTGGCTGCGGGTCAGTGGAGAAAATTAGGAAAAATTTCCCAAAAATTTTATGAAGTTCTAAGGAAAAAATTGCGGCCCACAATCCTGCCAAGGAAATTTTTCCCTAAAATGTTTTTTGACACCAAGGAAAAACTTCAGAAGGCCATAAATTTTGATATAGGGCTCAATTTTGGGAAAACGAGGACTTGCTAGAAATATCTCGATGTCCTCTTTACACAGAGATCATTAATTTTTGATTTTGATAAATTTTAATGGGTCAATTTTGTGAAAATGTTCTGCATGCTTTTACAGTACAAACTGGTAAATTTTAACTTGTTAAATTTGTTTAATTTATTCTTGTCCCTCTCTCAACATGTCAAATAGACATGGAAATTAGTTCTTAGGTGTATTTAGGATATATTTCAAGATTCAATTTGTCTGATTGAATTGCAATTTGAATATTTACATTTCTTGACAACAGCACGACTACAAAACGGTTGAGCCCGATTTTGCTAAGTTTTTATAATAATTTCCTTAAGTTTTGATATCTAGATGAATTCGATTAGATCTTATTATGCCCAAATTAATGTTTCATTTGTTATTCCTTTGTTGCAGATTCAGTCTGAGCATTTGGGATTAAATAATTGTCAATAGGAAATACAAGACAGAGTTCAATTTTTTTTTAAAAAGGTCTATTTGCCATTGTCTTCTTCCAAGTATTATAATGTGTTCTAGACCTAATCTAATGCATTTAGTTGATTCAATCAAACTATTCAAAACTAAGATACATATCTGATTTCCAAATTTCACATATTTCAAAGAAACAGAGTATTACACTTCCTTTCAAACAGAGATTACAGCTCACATCTAAATGGTTTAAATTCAACACAATGATAAAATTTGAGGAATATTATTCAATCCTTTATCTATTCCAAAATACAAATTTACAACTTCCTTGTTTTATTCTTTCGAAAAACATATATTATATACAGGAATGAATAATACATTTTATTTTCACATGTTTCACTTTTCCACTTTCCAAACAGGGATTTCATAGATCTTGTTAAGGATAAATTTCTAATGGAAAGAATTTTATATTAACAAGGCAAACACTTCCATTAATTCAAATGAAACTCTTACAACCTCCTTTCCTTTGATTTCAAAATACAACATATAAAACACATATCATTCTTTCTCATTCTTTCCAACATAGAATACAGAGTATAACTCATTTACATTTCAAATTTCAACTTTCATTACCAATACATAGTATCTTTCCATGATAATGAATACACAGATCATCCAATTCAAGTGGGAAAGGGGCTACAATAAGATTTAATTTCACAAGGGACTGCCAAACTATCTATATCTCAGCTCCAGAACATCAACATGCAGATTTCTCATTCTTCTAATTCGATCACAACAAGAGTAGGGGAAAGGCAATGCTCTCCACCCAACTGAGACATCCAATGAAGAGGATAATCCATCCTTCTTCATTGGCCCCCGAGCCCTAACCATAATACAATAAACGATGTGATCCAACTCATGGCAACAACAGGCTTCCACAACCACATAAGCAACATAATCACAATAAGAACACAGTCCAAAATAGAATGTAGTTCTACAACTACATTAAAACATGACAAAAAATACTAAGGCTTCCTCAAGCAAGCCAAAGGAGAAAGAAACTATGGGGGATATTGTTTATGCCCCCAAAATGGGAAATGGGTATCACCATCTGAGAACAAACCACCAAAATATGTATATGTATATCATTTCAAATCCCTGACATGCCCTTATGCCTCCCCTAAGTACCTCTTATTCCTCACATTTCTTTATGCCTCCCCAACCTCTTATGGCACCTTATAACGAGTAAAGAAATGAAAGCTATTTATTTTTAAGGTGGAACCCAAATCCCAACTCCCTCCACTATTATACCTCCCTAAAACACACTTGTGCCTCCCACAAAATAACCTCATAGTCTTTTCCTACACCATTCCTAGGCCATCTACCCAACAGGCCACAACCATGCCAAAATATTCATACATTAACACTTACATTCATAAAAGAAGATCATTTCAAGAGTCAATCTCCTACCTCTCCATGATGGAGTTGTTCCAAGTTCCAAAACAACAAGCTTTATCCTAATGCAATCAATCTAAAAATAGCCAAGCACAAGCATGAAACAATATTCCCAAAACTTCTTCAAGCAAGAGCTCTAAAACAACAAAATAATTTTCCCAAGAAAATGAAGTCTCCAAAGTGAAGCAACCGCAAAACAAGGCAAGCCATTCAAATTTTATAGAAGAGGGAAGGGAAGAGAATGAGGCAGATCCACATAGAATGCCATATCACATCTCTTCAACCCCAACCCAAAATTCAAATTCATTCTCCAATGCACAATAACTAGGTGGTTGAATAATATGACATTTTACTTACACACTCAAATCCAACCCACACCCCAAAGGACTAAAATTAAATCATGTGAGAAAAGTTCAATTAAAACCTATAATTTTCCTTCTAAAAAAAAATCACAAAAGTCAAATCTCAACTCCCCAACCATAGGTATGGTTGGTAATTAAATTTAAGAGGTATGGGACAATTTTAACTTATCCCAAAAGCCTCCAAAATCAACCTCCAAGGATAATTTAGAATTTACAAGAAGGTGGAGTGTTTCACACTCAAAATTTAACTTACACATCTTTAATCATGGCCAACAACTCTATTAATTACTTTCTTATGACATGTTTTAATTAAATAACTTAACAATATGATTACTCACAATATTTACACACCATTTAATGAATAATGAAAGGGGTAAAATCACCAAAAAATAAACACATGCAAACATAAAAAAAGGGACCAAAATAAAAGGAATACATAAAACCCCTTGGTCTTTGCTGGCGAACTCCTACTTGGGACCCCTAGGAGGAGGCCCCATACTCTGACCTCTTTGTGCATCAAATATCTATGGAGGTATATAAGGTGGGCAGGACTATTGTTGTGGTCTAAATGAGGATAGTGTTGAACCCTGTCCACCACAAGGAAGTGGTAATGACCCCCTCGATCTGTTGTCTTGCATCTGTTGTATGTAGCTCCAGACTCGGTCTCTAGCCTGTTGGGTCTTTCCCCAAGTCTCAACTATTATATAGGCCTTCTTGATGGCCTCAGCTAATTTCTATGGATAATGGATCCGTACTTCACCTCCAATGTCTAGATTCAAGCCCCGAATGAACCTGTGAATCTGCACATGCTCATCCTGCATATAACCAAAATATTGGAGTAGATCTAGAAATCTACTCTCATACTTAGCCACTATGAGAGATTCCTATCAGAGGTCATGGAACTCATCTATCTGTTGTTGTATGAACCTCCATGACAAATATCTTATCTGGAAACACTCTTCAAAGAGCTCCCAGGTAACTGTCTAAGAATCAACATGGAGCTTCTGCTTCTCTATGTGCCACCAGACACCAGCTCCATCTTTCAGTAAATGGATCACAACATGAGATTTCATGTTGCTATAACAAGGAAAAAATTTAAAGCACCTACTCAAGCTCACTAACTAGGCCTCTGCCTGAAATCCACCTATGTCACCAAAATAATGGGATGGCTGAAGTTTCAGGATCTCCCTGATGTTATTTGCAGCCTTGGTCTGACGACCTCTAGGTCTCTCTGTATTCTCATCCCTAATTCTAGGGCTCCGAGACCTCTCTCTATGTCCTTAAACTTGATCACCATGTCCCCTCTATGGTGAATTTAATTTTGTTAACTCTACATGGGAGTTCTCTCCTCCATGATCCTCGCTAGCTCGAGGTGATACATGACCCTCAATAGAAGGAACTCTATCATGTCTAGCTACATGCCCTCCTACTGATCCTCCGCGTAGAGTGACATTAACATCCTGGAGATTCTATAAAATCTAGGGTAGGATGGCTGCTACAACATGATCTGGTGGTGGTAATTTTAGGTCTATGTGAAAATACCTCTCGTCCCTTCTGTGCCTTCTGCATAGACCAAGGTGAAAAATAGTTCACCTTTATAAGTTTTATTCAGTTTCCATGTTTACTAAAATATTTAATTTCTAAACTAAATGGTTTTCTAGTTTTAAAAGTGTGTTAGGTTTAAGGTTCATGTCTTAATTTTCTAGTGTGCCCAATGGCCCAAGCTTTTGAACCACTTATTTGATACCAAGTGTAACGCCTGCTAAAAAACCCAGTTGAGACCGAAGAACAACCTAGGATTAATTAGGAAAATTATGGAATATTTATTTTTTGGTTTAAAAGATTCTACAACTGAATTACAAGGCAACAGTTGTCACTAACAAGTACCAGAACAATTCTAATTCACTAGAACATGCTTTTATTTTATTAACAATTATTAAAGGTCATAAGGTTCAGAGGATAATTCCTCACCATACTCACTCACTAAAAGTCTTAAAGTTTCAACTTTATTTTTCTGAAACTTAGCGCATTCAAAATTTCCTTAAATTATTGTCATTGGATAGGAAATTTTCTCACCTTTCCATTGAAATAAAGAAGTCCTCCTAACTCCTCATATTTTTTGAGTTATAGGCCGTTGGGCCTTGGGGTGAAAATTTTCCCCAAGAGCGGGCCTGCGGGCCCAGGGGTGAAAATTTACCCCAAGAGCGGGTCGCCAGGCCGCACAAATACTTTTGGAAATTTTCCCGCACAAGGTAAGAAAAAAACTTTGTGCTCGTGGGTCGGCAAGTCCACTAGGGACACGTGGCACCCCCAAGTCAACGCGGGGAGAGCGGGGTAGCGGAAGACATTTTGAAAAATCTTCCCGTGCGGGGCGAAAGCCAACTTTGCACCTGTGCTCCTGCAAGTCCACAAGGGACACGTGGCATCTCCTAAGCCAATGCAGGGAAGGCGGGGGCAATGGGGAGAAAATTAGTTTAACACCCCTAAGGGATAAGAGGGTAGCATTCACTCATGCCTCCATCGACACCTCGCGATGTCACGTGGTGGCTCCTGATTGGTTGGGGGTTGGCGGGCGGCAGGGAAAATTTGGAAAATTTTCAATAAAAATTCCAAAAATGTAAAAAGGCAAAAAGGGACCTGCTCTGCTACTGATGCCTCGTGATGCCACGTGGCATCACCTAATTAGTTGCGGCCACCTGGGGCAGAAGTTAATTAATTAGAATAACCTCACATTGTTCTCTCGCACATCATATAGTGTACCTAATTCACTAATCTTAGATTTCAAATCTAATTAGGGTGTAAACATGAATGGGTGTGAGAGTGGATTTTCTCAATTGAATTTGTGGGGCAAAGGCCATTGAAATTGTAGATCAAACATGGGTTCCTCTACTAGTATGGACTATTAAGGACTAAAAACCACATTGGGGGTGTTTCATTTTTCAAAACTTAATTTTTGAAATGGAAATTGGCTTGTTCATAGCCAAATCAGATTTTCTACATGGCTTCTTACCTAGTAGATGCAATATATGTTATGTCAGATTTCCAATATAGGCTCTTTTCCATATGTCCCCAGAATCAACCTATCCATGTGGCCTACAGTGCCCTTTACCAACATAGGTATATGAAATATATTCATCATATATGCAATTATTTTTATCCCATTGTGTAAAAAG
Organism: Taxus chinensis; assembly: GCA_019776745.2. Taxonomy (NCBI): domain Eukaryota; kingdom Viridiplantae; phylum Streptophyta; class Pinopsida; order Cupressales; family Taxaceae; genus Taxus; species Taxus chinensis. The sequence continues at coordinate 497,722,118 of CM034155.1, read as the reverse complement.
TTGTTTATGGAAGAGATATACCTTAGAATCTCATCCATGATGAAAAATGCAATAATAGAGAGGAACTTACTAGTATTATGACAATCATACAATCATTAGAGTAGGTGGATGTTATAATCATCAAAACGTGTTTCCCAACTATGTACCTTATAAATTAATGACAATTAAGGCAACAACACAAATTCTACATGGAATTATAGAAATTTGCAAGATGAAGCAACAACGAGTTTGGTTTGACATCCCATTTAAGTTTGATCATGTTGAGTTTAATAGTTGGCCCTCTAGAAAAATGAATGAGATTAATTTCTTTTGTTTTTTTGGATCATGTGTCAAAACGTGCATCAACAAAACTATTGATGAACATCGAATGGAAATATTTATCTGCATGATAAAACTACTCATCAGAAAATTTGAACAACACATTTATCAATTCATTTTTTTGATGCAATGTACCTCACCCTAATGAAATCAGCAAAATAAAATCCATCCCTATGAAAACATATATAATTTATGCACAATTATTTTAATATAATCTTAACGAAAACCAAAAACTCACTATTTCTTGTAGATAATTTTGGGTATTTCTACTCCATGTGGTGAAGACCTTGAAAATTAAAAGAGATGAATGCAAGCTTTTAACAATAATTTGATTTTGGAAAAACATAACTTACAACAAATGAATAAACAAAAGCGTGAAAATATTACCTAATTGGAAACATAAAGTCATATAGGTTGCATGGAATTTACGAAGGAAAATGCATCCATATGGTAGTATGAAGACAATGGCATGCATCCGCCATGAAAAAATTAGAAAATGTGTAGAGAATAACATATTTTCACCAGTTGTAATCAAAAGGCCTTTCGAAAATGGCTCAATTAGGGTAATTTTTCCTCGTAGTAAGAATTAAAAATGAGTTTTCTGGGGCGGAATAGATTAACCCTGACATATTTTTTCAAGAATTTCACCAATGGTTAACCAAGAGTTACCTATCATTGTTGTGTTCTTTTTAGTGTAAGAATTTGATAGATTATTTTATATCAATAACTTTAGTTTGGAAGAACTATATACAAGCTAAATTTTTCTTAATCATCAATTAAAGAAGCTTCAATATTTTTTGGTTACTAATTTCATGAGAGATTTAGGGGGTGGAAGAATGTTATGTTAATTTTTGAAATGTTTTTGCATTAGGGATATTAAAATAAATTATATGGTATTAACACCAGAGAATTGAAACATTGAGGTTTTAGCATAATGGGGTTTAATATATTTGTTTTTTAAACATTTTTTTAATGCTTCATTTTTTCCCAGATCTCAAGAAAATTGGTTGGAGCATGGACACAAATCCTGCAAAAATATACTAAATTTTTTCACACGTTGTGGAATTTGTACTCGGACATGAGAGATAAAAATCCTTGAACTCAACATTTTCCAATTTGAGTTTGATCCTTTCTGCTACATAATTCAAAGACTTATTACAATATAAATAGACTTCTTATAATATACATGTAGACACCCAAAATTGGGTCGCAACCCTCTAGGCCCCTTTTAATTAAAACACCCCCTTACCATGACCCCTTCCACACATTATTATTAACCTAATTATCAATATTAGGTTAATTACCACCTCACCTTGGACTCATTTCAAGACCATTTAACACCTAAGGCTAAGTCATCACTTCCCTTAACTAACTAAGACTCTTTCTAAACCTAATATTTATTGCCAACTACCTCTACCATCAATTTCTCGTGTGTTTAAATGACAATCAAGACACCTAAACCATTTCATTCTTGACCCACACCAAAAAGGGAAGAAATAAACTATTTTGAGAAAAATTGACTATTTCTCCCTAACCGATGTCATTTATTCCTTGGCTGGTGCTGGTCAAGGCACCGCCATTGGTTGCATTAAATAAATATTTCCAACTCTTTCCATAGGTTCTTCCTTTTGGTTGTTTTTTGGATTATTCATTTGCATCTATACATTCTATTGAGCATTAGACGATCAAACATAACACCAAAGCATCCAAGTTCTTCACCAGCAACCAACCTCTTGCTCCATAGCTTCTGATCATTCTCATAGGGAAGCACACTAGCTTTGTTTCCACGACACTAAATCCAAACTTGTTTCCCTATGAGCACCCACCAATCACCATCATCAACCAAGCTCAAGTTCTTCATATAAGTATCTTAGCCAAGTTGTTATTTCTTAACTTTGGTTTTAGATCTCTTATTGTCTTCCGTTGTATGAATCCTTTCTCACATGAATACCATCTATCACCAATCTACCCAATACCCTACCAATCTGAACCTCCATGTCTTCTCTCTCACCTATTTCATCCCCTAAGATCCTTCACCCAAATCCAAACACCTTTCCTAAGCCTTCCCAACATCCTATGCAATCACTATAGGCCCAAACAAACCTCATTTCTACCTTGGCACCTAATTTCCCCTACTATGGTCATTTACCCAACCGATACTAGCTATAACCAGCTACCAACATTGGTCACCCAACCGATATCGGTCATTGTGTCTGATATTTTCCTCCCAAACCAGCAAACTCATTTCCCTACCCAAAACCTTCCCAAACTTCCCAAAAATCCTCCTAGACCTTCATATTACCCTCTATTACACATACAGACCTTAACAACCCACCACCTACTTTAAATGTAATCTTGTAGTTACTATTTGGATTATATTTAATTTACTGTGCTTGTGTGAAATACCTAAATTACACAACTACAGTAGGACTCTCTATTCATTTTTTTATCAACATTTAATTTGTTTTAAATGTGGATTGATAGCCTTCTAGAAAGTACCCCACTTCTCGGATCTAGCTCCCGCTAGGAAATCCACCAACCTATGTTTTTAATTCTATCTTGTGGTCTTGTTTTTATTTTCAGGTAGTCCTTCCCAAACAAAAAGGAGTGCTCTCAATTGGCTTGGTCTTTAATGGTGCGCAACCTCTTCACGACCTCTAGGTATTCCTCACATACCTAACCTTCTACCTTAAACATTTTTCATATACGTACACTTCTTATTGGTGAAACATTTTAGCACGCCCGGTGGGATTCTCATAATTTTTGGTTTCTTTTATTCATATAGGATTGCATTTTGTGCTTGTTTCCTTCCTAAATCTTCAGTAAATCTCTCTTTTAGTAACATTCTCTTTCTTCTATTTTATCTTAAGGAAACACTTCATTTAGTTCAAATTAAAATAAACCCTTCTTTATTTCCTCTTGCTTTCATTAGTGAAAGACAAAATCTCTTCCTATTCATTATTTCTCTCATCCAGCTTCATTTTTTGATTTGGGCTTAAAACTATTGCATTGCATCCTTGTATTCTTGCATGTAGCTCGCATACTCTGAATAACAATCAAATATAATGGAGGTCATGACCCGTTGATGATTGGGTAATTAAGTGTAGTTCACTATTGCACACACTTATTTTCTAAATCACTCAAACAAATAACACATTTCTTAAACATTCCCCAAATCCCATGAAGAAGATATCAAGGACTTAAATACCCATTGATAGTGGGCCCTGACCAATGTTCTGGCCAAATTATCATATCAGAGCTCAGACCTCACATATTGAAAGGTATATTGAGGACTCCCCCACCAAAACAATCTTAAAACCATCCATAGCTTGCTTTTAGGTATCTTATACCCACTTTCTTCTATATATTCACAGTCAGTCCTAAGGCTTAAGTCATCATAACACTAAAATCTGATTCCTAGGATAACGTGTTTATTAGTTTTTTCTTATGGATTTTTTACTTTATTTCTTATCTTCTACCATTTGAGGTGTGAGTTCGTACTTCATCAATTTTCTTTATTTTTCACACTCAATCATCACAACAATTAATTCTAGTTCTTTGAGTGTGTTAGATTAGATTTTTTATACATAGCCTCTTTCTGGACTTCATTTGTGATGTGAAATTGATAGCTTATCTAATATAAATAAGCAACAATTACATTATATGATTGCACGAATTAATAAGAGATAATGTTGCAAAATGAAGATAATAACATAAACACAAAATAAGAGAAAAAATATAATAAACACACTATATTATTGATTGAATAATTTGGAGCAAATTACAAAGAGTGTAAGCTTACAATATATAGGAGAATAATATCCTTAATATAAGGATTCAAACTCAATCATCAATCCCACAATATACTCATATATCTCTCCTATAATCACTCACCACTATTCTCTCATATATCCCATCAATATCTCCACACACAATAATCTAAGTGATTTGTTTATTCAACAAACTCACAACTAATACAATATCCTATTTTATTAATAATGAGTTGTTTTATGAATCATATTAATAATATTACAATATTGTTTTTTCACACAAATATGATATTAATATCTTACTAACACACTAACTTACTAATCTAATTTATGAATATTACATTTAACTATTACTTACATTTAACTATTACAAACAATAATGTGAGCACTAATCCAAGGAATATTCCTAACATCCGCCCCTTAGTGCAAGCATGGGTGAGTTCTATCTAGAACCTACTCATGTTCTACAATCTGATGGTTTTCAAAGAGTGCCATAAACTCCAAAAAGCTTTCTAGTGGAACCATTAACCACTTTGTATGTGATTTTCTAAGAGATTCACAAAATCTCAAATTGGTTTTCTAGTGGACCACCAAACACTTTCATAGTAGCGTACATGTTTCCCCACCCATATTTTACAAAAGAGAACAAAATATAGGAAAATATATTCCTAAATATGAACATGAATTATTCATCTATTCTTATTTACTACCACACATGTTGAAAGCAAACACACAACTGAAAATGAATTCGCCATAGCAAAATGCGGCCCCATCGTTGGTGACTGACAAGAGGCGTTGATCACCCTCCTTCCTCCATTGCCTCCTACCTCCATCGTGATGATGCTAACTCAACTGAATTTTTCTTTGAGACTCATTTTACAATTCTATTAGGTGTCGGTTTCAACTGATAATGCACCCTTACAATAATAAGCAGCTTTATATTTAACCAAAATAATAAAGCATATCAGATTTTTATTGTTGGAAATCAGTCACTATTTTTTTACAGAATAATCAGAAACATCAGAATTGTTTCCACAGTTTATCCTAAAATATGAATTAGGTTTATGTAAATTTTTACATAAGTTTCCTATAATACAAATAAACAAACCCAAAACATTTCAAAAAATTATGAATCTGGGTTTGTGAGAAAAATGTGAATTACCAATCGATTTTTTTTAAGATCTAAATTAAGAAATTGGCAAATAAAGCTTCAAAACTCTCAAATCTTCATTCTAAATGCTACAGTTTTGTCTTGTAATGACTCTCATAACTCCTCTTATCCTTCTTTGATGCCATATGATGTGAAATTGATAGCTTATCTAATATAAATAAGCAACAATTACATTATATGATTGTACAAATCAATAAGAGACAATGTTGCAGAATGAAGATAATAACATAAACACAAAATAAGAGCAAAAATATAATAAACGCATTATATTATTGACTGAATAATTTGGAGAAAATTATAAAGAGTGTAAGCTTACAATATATAGGAGAATGATATCCTTAATATAAGGATTCAAACCCAATCTTCAATCCCACAATATACTCACATATCTCTCTTATAATCACTCACCACTATTCTCTCATATATCCCACCAATATCTCCCCACACAATAATCTACATGAGTTGTTTATTCAACAAACTCACAACTAATACAATATCCTATTTTATTAATAATGGGTTGTTTTATGACTCATATTAATAATATTACAACCTTTTATTTTTTCACACAAATATGATATTAATATAACAATATTAATATCTTACTAACACGCTGACTTACTAATGTAATATATGAATATTACATTTAACTATTACAAACAATAATGTGAGCACTAATATAAGGAATATTCCTAACATTTTGACCAATCTAACTCAGAAATTGCAAATTTCTTCATTTTCACAGTAACTTACATCAATTACCTACTACCAACATCGGTTCAGCAACCGATATCGGTCCTTTCATCCAACCGACACTGGTTCACTGACCGATATCAGTCTCTGTGTTTTTTTATTTTCTATAAAAAACAACAAGCTATTTTCACCTACCACATTCTTTCAAAAAAAAAATTATGAGTTTTTGTCACTTCTGTAGAACCCAGAGTACCTATTTTTCACCTTTCATATGGTGTGGACTGACCAACAGGCGTGAGATCTTACTTTTCACATGAGTTATATACTATTACCTACTACCCCCTCACCACCTTCTATTTATTCACCAATGGAACCTAATGCACCTGCGATCATACCCGAGGGTGATGAGGAATTCATTAGATTCCTTGATCATAACATTAAGGCCTTACAACGTTACCTTGCTAACTCTTCTTCCCACGACTCATTAGGTCAACCTCTTTATGGAATGGCCAATCCCATGCCCCCTATTTCTATTACCTCTACCATATCACAAAATGCTAATGTAGCTACCAAAACTACTCTAGCATTGCCTACTCCTATTTCACAACAACCTACTTCACAAGTGGCCTCTACACCTTTAATTTCTGCCATCCCCTTGACATCTGTAGTAGCCATATCCATTTCCCCTATTGCATCATCATCACTACCTCATGTACCCATCTGTACACAACCGCTAGTCATATCGACATCTTATACCCCTTTTCAGAATTTGGTTTTTTCTATTCTTAAAACTCTTCCACCCATCGCTACTAGGATATTTTCACAAGCTCCTCCCACCTATGCCTTATCGCAGACACATTCTATCACCTCCACTTCATACTCAGGGAATTTCCCCTCCTCTTCTACCACTTCCTACATACCTACATCTCAATTCACTTACTCGGCACCACCATATACTGGTATTATTTTTACAACCTATTCATATTATCAGGCCCCTTATACCTTAGGGGGCATCCCTCAATCAAATCCCACCATGGATCTCATTAAAATCACAATGGAAAAAATACAGATGCTCGAGGCCTCCATTTCTAGATCTTATAACATCTTAACCTATGATGAGATTTTTAATGAACCCATCCACCCCTACATACCTATTCATCCCTATCCCACACAATGGGAGTTTCCCAAATTCAATTTTTTTAACAGTAAGAAGGACCCCCAACAACACTTGCATTCATCCAAACACACTTGTTATTTGATAGGCCACGATGATGCCTTATTCCTTTGAACATTTCCCATGTCCCAGTCAGGAACTGCCTTAGACTGGTATAATGCTTTTCCCAGGCACTCGGTCTTTTCCTTCAACCAATTGGCCCAGACCTTCCTTGATCACTTTTTGATCAATTTCTCTAAGAAGGTCTATATGACCGATTTATATTCTATTCACCAATATGATGACGAGTCTATTATTGATTTCGTCGTATGGTGGTGAGGCCTAATCAACCATCTCTCCTTCACTTTCCCACAGCTTAACCTCATAAAGTTGTTTACCAGGGCATGTTCCAGACACATTTCCCCAACTCTTCAGATTCAAATATTTTGTACATTTTACGAGGCTTTCACTATGGCTCGAAAGCTTGAGATCCACGCCCTCGAAAAAGACAAGCTAAAACTACATAACAAAAACGCCACCTTCAAATCAAATGAGTCTTCTTCCAAACCACCTAACAACCATTCTAAGCCCAAATGATCTGTCAATGTGGTGGTTCTGAAGGATAGCCCTTCTCATCCATCCAATGTACCCAAACCTCCTACCAATCTCTCACCTATTCAAAATTTTCAATACAAATATGAACAAAGGAGTTACACTCCTATCGAAGAGCTTTATTCTTCCATATTGGAAAATTTGTTGAAGGCAGGAACCATCACTCTTCCTCCCATCAAATCACATATGGGTTTTGATCCTTCTCGCCCCATACCGGCTTGGTATAAGGAAAATGATTTCTCTAATTACCACCGCGTAAGAGGACATAGTGAAGGAAATTGCAAAACCTTTAAGAACATTGTGTAAGGAATTTTAGACAATGGTGATCTCATCCTTGAAAATCCTAACGCATCTGCTAACGTAAACTTGGATGTTTTTAGAAAACCTTTTCCTAACCATGCTCCTTCATCAACTCACACTGGTGAGACATCTAAACAAGAAACCAATGCACATCTAGTTCATGTAGTCTTCAATACAATGTCCAAACCTTCTATTTAGTATCCTCCTATAACATATATTGAGGAAATCTTCACATTAACTCCTCTACCCATTGAGGATCCCACCTCACCTACTCCTCCACCCATAGAGGAACCCACCTCATCTACTCTTATACCCATGGAGGAACCTACCTTAACTGTCCCTTTACCCTTATAGGAACCTACCTTACTTGTTCCTTTACCCATGGAGGAACCTATCTTACATGTTCTTCTACCTATAGATGAACCCACCTTATCATCCTCTTTGCCCATAGTAGAGTCTACATCACCCACTTTTCCTCCTCCTCTACCCATAGAGGATTCAATATTATCTACCCATTCTATTGGTGATACTTCTCCGAAGGCCTTGAAATATCCCATCACTCTCCTTACCTCACTCTTACCCATCGAGTATGAGGCTAGAACCTTCCCTGTCCCACAGGCCTCAAAGTTCTTCACAAGATTTAGCACTAAATCATCATCCTCTTCATCTACTCCAAAAACCTTCTCTCATTTGGTTGATCACATGGAGTATGTCGATTACTCTACCCTCTAGGGGCACATTAGACTCCCCATTTCCACCAAAATGTAGATGTTTTCCCTAGATACCTAGACCATTTTATGCCAAGGTATTCAAATAGACTAAGACTATTGCACCTAAGTCCATGGTTCTAGCCCCTTCTTCATCAACACCCCTTTCACTTAGGCCTTTGTCTGCCCCAAAACATAACACCACCTTAGGGGTCTTACCGGTACCAAGTCTAGCACATCCCGTTGTGAAGCTAGACTTGTCAACTTTGTCCCCACTTGTCACAAAATCTATTTCAACACCTAAAATGAAGACCCAACCTTATAGGGCTCACACCCTAGTATCTCCCATGCCTTCTCACTCACCTTCACATATACCATCAATTTTAGGCCCACATCATTCAACCTTGGTTAACCTACCTCTTCACCAAGGAAAATCCAAAGTGCGACAACCTATACCCTTTCCTTCACCTCCCTTTCTACACACACCTTCATCACTACCTTTACCCTCACTCTTTCCAACACACCCACTTTCACCTTGGCTTACACGGATACCTAAACCTTATAATTCTTCTTCGTCCTACCATGTTGTTCCTCCACCTTTACCAAAGAAGGCACAACCTAAACCCAAACCTTAATTACCTACCAAAAAGGTAGTTACACCAACACGATCTCTCACCTCGCCCTCCTCACGAAGGTCACCTACCCCTTCTCCCAAGCCAATTGTTATCCATTTTTTACACCCCTGCAAAATGGAAAACTTATCAAGTCTAAATGTTGATGGTAAAATTCCACTGGTAGTAGGAATGGATGGTACCGGTCGGTAGCAAAATCGACAGGTCATAGATAGGTAAACAGTGCAGAGGCATGAGTAGAACTCAAAATGCTACCAGCTGATAACATGTATGGATGCTACTGGCCGGTATTAGATACTGAAGGTTAAAGTAGCATTTTTAGTGTTACTGGCCGATTGCACAAGGAAAATGTTAAAGAGCAGCCAAGTGACAAAAAATGATCCTGTAGAAATTTCATGGTTGCTACTGGCCAACAATAGATTTTAAGCTACTGATCAGGAGCGAGGAAAACATACTACTATTTGATCGCATTTATGCTACTGGTCAACACTAGAGATGATTATGTTACCATTTGAGAATACAAAATACATGCAACTTGCTGAGTGTGGCAATGCACCAGGCATTAATGGAGTTAGTACAAGGTTTTTTAACTACTAGATTAATGAGGTATGACACCCATGACTGCCCATGCAAGAAAAGTACCAAATTTGCATGGCCTCCCATACCTCTTCAACAAAATATGTCAGTTGGTGAGGAAATTTTGAGGCTCTTTGTCTATATATTGTAAAATTCACCTCATTTTGAGGAGATTCATTCTGTTTTGCAAAGGAACTATGTTAAAAAAATTCCATAGCTATTATGAGCTAAAGGCCTCAAATTTGGGCTCATTCTAAAGGATTTTTCCTTGTGCCTATATTGTAATGGATTGTGCATGTTTTTTGAACAATAAAATTTGTATTTCCTCGATTTGAGTTTTTATTGCATCTTTTGCCTTCCATTACATTTGTAGGTATATTGTGCATGTTTATATCTCTTTGCAGGACCTTTATTTTGTTGTGCTTTATGAATCTAGGGAAATGAATATTTTTTTAGCTGTGGTGCTTCTAATCGCCCTCCCTCACTTTGTTTAATCCTATTTTTCACTCACTCAAAGTGTCCCACTCCCTTTCTTGGTGCATCACCTTCGCTTAGAGTAGGATTAATTTTATGCATTCTTCTATCCCTACCTCCTTGGAAATCATTATGATATGATTAGATTAGTTTTCCATTATCTAAACTTTAGAGAACTTGGCACTAGGTTAGGAGAAGAAGTTGGCTTTCTCCATAGGATTATTGTACTTGCAATGTACCACAATGCAAGATAATCCCACATTATGCAAGTTACACTAATTTTCTCACACAAAAATCACAAGCAATCATGGGTGCTGTAATTTTGCACTAACACCAATCTTGACCTCTCATTGAGATTATGTTATCTAAAAATTCCATAGCTAGGAGGTTTCCTGAATTTTTGAAGTCCATTCAGAGTTGAATATTTTCAAATGGAAAAAGGAACTTAGCCAAAACATAAAGTACCAAGTAGAGAAGGCTTACGGATGATGCCAAGTGTCCAACCGTCATAACTTCAAAAAATCAAAGGAGGGAGTAAAGTTTTAGAAGCTGCAGGGTTTCCACGTGGAACTAACTAAAAGGTCCCACCTAAAAAGGGGTTGTTACATTATATACAATGGAGCCCTTTACTCACCAGAGGAACAAACAGTGTTCTCACATACGATGCCAAGTGTCAGTAAAATGCATTCCCAAAACCCTAAAGGGAAGCAAAAATCCTAAAGATGTGTGGGCCTCCTACATGGATCTCACAAAAAATGGACTCCAAGTTCAAATCAAGTCACAAAAGGTGAAAAACCATGTATCATGCATGAGTGATTATGAAAATTATCTGTAAGATCTAAATGCTCAGGAATTTTTCAAAAGATCAGAGGTGAAGGGTCATCTAGCATGTCATATTAGTAGTGAGTTAATGCGTAGCCTCGTGTGAAGAATTCCAGCCTATGAAGACTCAAGAAATTCATCTATATTCAAAGGGACAATTTAGTATAGTGACAAAATATGTGTCATTTTTATGAGGTCGAGTAATGCACGAGAACTAATGGATCAAAATATCCGATTATGTATTAAAGAGCGGAAGGGATGTTCCTCAAAAGGAGATTCCATTTTAAAGGATTCAGTTGCAGGATAGTAAAAATGCATTAAATAGGCATGGCTCTCATCTTTTATAAGGGACATATAATGGGAAAGTGTGAGAAATATTTGTTATGTTTTTGGAGCCTATTTTCATGTGTAGAGTGTTGAAGACTACACCTTCTATGTACTTACACTATCCAGGTATTTTTACGGTGGTGCCGCTCGCTGGTGAGTGGGTCAGGGGGGTTCGGGTGCGAAGCCCCTAAAGTCAATTTTCATGGGTGGTTTATTAACCCATGGGTAATGGGTAACCGTTATGGGCTGTTTTTGGGCCCATGGTTTTTTGGTACCCATTGTTTTGATACCCATAGGTTTTTTTTTCCCATGGTTTTGATACCCATAATTTTTGCCCATGGTTTTGGTACCCACGGTTTATTATAAAACTTCTTAAGCAGTTTCTATTTATATGGTTTTATGCATATGATACATAGACAAGAAAATGTATTGCAGATGTGTGTGAATTCAAGTGTGAATTCTGTAGAGTTTGTTGAGCATAGCTCCAAATAGATTTGGGTATTGTATTGAGAGAGTGGTGGCTTGTAATAAAATCTGAGCAAGTGATTCTTGGTGGACGTAGCCCAAATTGGGTGAACCACGTTAAATATTATCTCTGTGTGTTGTGTTCTTTTTTATTCTAGCACTTTTATTTCAGATCTGTAATATTTTCTGCATAGTAGTTTCTACTATTGTGATTCTGTGAGGGATTATTCCGCATATTTTATCCCTTATTTCCTAACAATTGGTATCAGAGCCTGGTTTGGTTTGCTGAAGTGTTGAATCATAGGGAAAGTTTTAGCTTGAGTGGGAGCTATGGAAGATGATGGAAGATCAAGGGTTGATAAATTCAACGGGCATAGAATTTCAGTCTTTGGAAGATGCAGATGGAAGATTACCTTTATCAGAAGGATCTTTATATTCCACTGTCTGAGAAGGTGAACAAACCCTTGAGCATGACAGATGTGGAATGGGATTTGTTGGATAGGAAGGCACTTGGGAATGATCCAGCTGTGTCTTGCATCTTTGGTATTATTTAATGTTTCAAAGGAAAAGACTACAAAAGAACTGATGGATGCATTAGGGAAGTTGTATGAAAAACCCTTTGCCTCTAATAAGATATTTTTAATGAAAAAGTTTGTTTAATATGAATATGTCTGAGATTAGTTTAGTAGCATATCATTTGAATGATTTTAATACAGCTGTGAATATGCTAGCTTCGGTTACAATAGAATTTTATGAAGAAGTTAGGGCTTTATTAATTTTGTGCTCTTTACCTGAGAGTTGGAATAGCCTGGTAATGGCGGTAAGCAACTCGGTTCTAGCTAACTCAAAGTTGAAGTTTGAGGATGTTGTAGGGGTGATTCTAAGTGAGGAAATGCAAAGAAAAATCTCTGGGGAATCTTCTACTTCAGGGAATGCTTTGACAGTGGAAACTAGAGGGAGACAGAAGAATAGAGGAAGCTGTGAAAATCGAAAGATTGGGCAAGGTCAAAATCCAAAAGCAACATAGTATGTTGGAACTGTGGAAAGTCTGGCATGCAAAGAAGGACTATTGGGAGCTTCGGGATAAGAAGAAACAACAGGAAGAAAACAAGGAGGAAAATGTGGCAATGGGTAATGTATGCCATGATGCTTTGATTCTTTCTTTACATAATATTGTTGAATCTTGGGTTTTAGATTCAGGGGCTTCTTTCCATGCTACTCCACATAGGCATTATTTTGTTGATTATGTTCAAGGGGATTTTGGGCATGTTTTTCTTAGTGATGATGAGCCTTGCAACATAGTTGGAAAAGGTTCTGTTCAGGTTAAGATGTAGAATGGGAATACATGGCTATTGAAGGATGTCAGACATGTGCCTACATTAAGATGAAATTTGATATTGGTGGGGCAGTTGGGAAGTGATGGTTGTACTGTGATATTTGCAGCTGACTCTTGGAAGGTTACTAAGGGTGCTCTTGTGGTGGCAAGAGGTAAGAAGGTTGGAACCTTGTATTTAACCACTGATAACACTAATGCTTGTAATCTCGTGGCTTCAGATGCAAATACAACATTGTGGCACTATAGGCTTGTCATATGAGCCATAAGGGCATGGACATCATAAAGAATAATTTTCTTGGATATATAGAAACGGGTTTAGAGTTCTGTGAGAACTGCGTATATGGGAAACAAAAGCAAGTAAGGTTTCTCAAGGTTGGACCTACAAAGAAAGAGAGTAAGTTAGAGCTGGTACATTCTGATGTGTGGGGGTCATACTCAGGTATCATCTCTTGGGGGTTCAAATTATTATGTTACTTTTATTGATGATGCAACAAGGAAAGTTTGGGTATATTGTATTAGAAACAAATCTGATGTATTTGACACTTTTGTTAAATGGAAAGCCTTGGTAGAGAATGAAACAGGTCTTAAGCTAAAATGTATCAGGTTAGATAATGGAGGGGAGTATTGTAGCAATGAATTTAATGATTAATGTTCTAAGAATGGAATCTGTAGGAAAAAGATAGTTCCAAGAACTCCGCAGTAGAATGGGGTATCAGAAAGAATGAACAAAACAATAATTGAATGTGCTAGGAGCATGAGGTTACATGCAGGACTACCTCTTTCTTTTTGGGCAGAAGCGGTGAGCACAACTGTGTAATTGATAAACAAAGGACCCTCAAGTGCCTTGGATGGAGGCATACCTAAGGAGGATTGGTATGGTAAGAAATTTGATTATTCATTTCTTAGAGTCTTTGGATGTGAGGTTTTTTTTCATATAGACAAGGATGAAAGGACCAAGCTAGAGGCTAAATCAGAAAAAATGCACTTTCATTGGTTATGGTGGTGATGACTTTAGATTTAAATGTTGGAGTATTAAAGACAAGAAAATCATTCGATCTAGGGATGTGGTATTTAATGAAAAAGTCATGTATAAGAAACAGTTGTAGGAAAATAGGGAAGAATCCAAGAAAGAATATGTAGTGGTAGAGGATCTTCCGGATGGGAAAGTGACACATGAATCAATTCAGGAACCTACTCAACAAGAACCCCAAACTCCTATATTGAGGAGGTCTTCTAGGGTAAGAAGAGAACCTGAATGTTTTTCTCCTTATCTTTATTATTTATTACTCACTGATAGTGGAGAGCCAGAGAGATTTGATGAAGCAATGCAGGTAGATGCTAAGAAGAAGTGAGAACAATCCATGATTCAGGAGCATCAGTCTCTCATGGAGAACCAAACTTGGGATTTGGTGAAGATACCTAAAGGAAAAAGAGTAGTGCAGAACAAGTGGGTTTACATAGTTAAAGAGGAAGAAAGGGGAAATAAAAGATACAAGGCCCAGTTAGTGGTCAAGGGGTTTGCACAGAAAAAAGGTATAGATTTTGATGAGATTTTTTCTCCTGTAGTAAAAATGACTTCTATTAGAACTGTTCTTGGAATAGTGGTAGCAGAATACTTGTACTTAGAGTACAGCTTGATGTAAAGACTACATTTCTCCATGGTGATTTGGAGGAGGATCTATATATGCAGTAGCCAGAGGGCTATGAGGTCAAAGGTAAAGAGGAGATGGTGTGTAAACTGAAGAAGAGCTTGTATGGCTTGAAACAAGCTCCACGTCAATGGTATAAGAAATTTGATAGCTTCATGATGGAGCAAGGTTATATTAGATGTCATTATGACCATTGCGTGTATACAAAGAAATTTCAAGATGGAAGTTATATTATCCTGTGCTTGTATGTGGATGACATGTTGGTTGCAGGAAAAAACATGCAGGAAATAAAAGTACTCAAGAAGCAACTAAGTGACTCCTTTGATATGAAGGATTTGGGGGCAGCCAAACAAATCCTTGGTATGAGGATATCTCGGGATAGGAAGGAACAGAAGCTGACTTTATCTCAGGAAGAGTACATTAAGAAGGTATTGGATAGGTTTAATATGCAGGATGCTAAACCGGTTGGGACTCCTTTGGCAAGGCCATTTTAAGTTATCAAAGGAGCAGTGTCCCAAGATAGAGCAGGAGAGAAACCAAATGTCCAAGGTACCTTACTCATCAGAAGTTAGCATTTTGATGTATGCCATGGTCTGTACTAGGCCTGATATTGCCTATACAGTGGGATCTGTGAGTATATTTATGAGTGATCTAGGTAAAGATCACTGGTAGAAGTAAAGTGGATCCTTCGGTACTTGAGAGGGACCATGGGGACAATTTTTTGCTACAGTGGATCAGACACCACTTTGCATGGTTATGTAGATTCAAATATGGTTAGAGATGTAAACAGTAGGAGGATCATGAAAAGTTATATTTTAACTGTAGGTGGGACAACAGTGAGCTGGATTTCATGACTACAGAAGTTGGTGGCTTTGTCAACCACAAAGGTTGAGTATGTTGTCTGCCACAGAGGAAAGGAAAGAAATGATTTGGTATCTACAAAGTAATTTCTTGAGGATCCCTTGGGGCATAAACAAGAGGAAGGGTTATAGCTTTTCATAGTGATAGTCTTAAAGTGTTATACACCTAGCTAAGAATTTTGAATTTCCACTCTAGGACAAATGTGATATATTTCTAGGAATTGAAGACTACCATTGTCATACAGGACAATTTGGAGGTAGATGAAGAGTTCTTTTAAAGTATTTATTGAGAAGATTCATACCAGTTATAATACTGTAGAAATGATGACCAAGGTGGATCACAAGGGAAGTAAACTGAAGAATTTTTTCATTTCTTTGGTTATGTCTTCATTCATTGATGACAAATGAAGGGCAATGAAGAAAGGTGTTTCATCTCAGAGGAAAACTAGTCTCCAAGTGGGAGATTGTTATGGTGTGGAGCCTATTTTTATTTGTGGATATGTTGAAGATTTTACACTAAAAGTATTGTACACTATCCACAATTTTCTCATCTTATTAGCCTACTTGCAATATTAATGCCCCTCTCTAACATTGTCACTCCCAATTGTTCAGGCCTTCCTTGCAAATTCCACCCTTGGCCTCAATAAATGTGCAATCGATATTTCTGCAAACATGTTCTTCTCATATGGGTTGGATTTTTGACCCATATGTTTATGGGACATGGTTTTGGCCCATGGTTTTGGTACCCACGATATTGTAAAATCTACTTAAGTAGTTGCCTATTTATGTGATTTTGATATATGGTAGGGTAGATGTAACATTGCATATGTGTGTGAGTTCAAGTGTGAATTTTGTAGAGTTTTATTGAGCATAGCTCCAAATAGATCTGGGTATTGTATGTAAGAGAAAGAAACGTGGCTTGTAATAAAATATGAGAAACATGATTCTTAGTAGACTGTAGCCCAGATAGGGTGAACCACATTAAATAATGTCTCCTTATGTTGTCTTCTTTTATTTATTCTGCACTTTTATTTTAGATCTGTAATATTTTCTGCTTATTAGTTTATATTGTTGTGATTCTATGAGGGATTGTTCTGCATATTTTATCCCTTATTTCCTAACATTATCCTGACATGTTGGATGATGATACGCCTTCTATAAACATCGTTCAATGTTAGGATGATGACTCTATTTTGATCTATTTAGGTGCAAAGGATTCTTATATTCAAAGGTCATTACCCTCTAAAATGTAAACTATGTTGAATGAATATACCATATAAATCAAAATTCACACTCATAACGACCCCTGTATTCTAAATATAGGAAAATCTCTAGACTCCATGAAACAAGAATCTTTCACTTATTTTCTTCATGATCATAACAAATCATTTTTTTGGTCCTACAACGATATGTCAGGTATTGACCCTAATATTGTGCTTCACAATATTGTAACTATTCATGATGCCAAACTAGTGAAACACAAGCTACGTAAAATTCATCCTCACATTGTTCTTCTTGTGAAAGAAGAACTTCAACACCTTCTCTTTGTTTCCTTCATCCTACTTATTGATTATCCACAATGGATCTCTAACATTGTTCATATCACGAAAACGACTGGGGGACTTCATATCTGTACTGAGTTTTGATACCTTAACCTTTCCTGTCCAAAGGATGACTTTCCTTTACCAATCCTTGACCAACTAGTTGATCTTACAGCCGGACATGAGATGATATCTCTTATGGATAGGTTTTCAAGTTAATATCATATATTAGTCACTCCGGAAGATCAACACAAAACCACCTTCATAAACCCTTTGGGGACCTTCTACTATCACATCATGCCCTTCGGCTTGAAAAATGATGGTGCAACCTATTAGCGCACTATGACTTACATCTTACATGAAATCATGCACGACATTTTGGAAGAATATGTTGACAACCTTCTTTGTAAGTCCAAGCATCGCACGGAATAGCTGGCCATTTTTAAAATTATCTTTAACTGCCTTACCCAATATTTTGTTCACCTTTAACCAAAGAAGTGTATTTTTGCAGCTCTCTCAGGTAAGTTCCTTGGTTTCATAATCTCTTTACAGGGTATTGAACTCAATCCTGCTAAGATCAAAGTAATTCTTGACATGCCTCCACCTACTAACCTTCGATAGCTTCGCAGCTTGCAAGGTAAATTACAACCCATCTGATGCTTGATTTCTCAACTTTTAGACCGATGCCAACCGTTTAATCATCTCCTTAAAAAATGTGTTTCTTTCTATTGGAATGATGAGTGTCACAAAGCCTTTGAAGTGTTGAAGAACTACCTTCTTTAGCTGCATGTGCTCATTCCTACTAAAGACGATCAACCTTTTTATCTTTACATATCTGCTACTAAAAATTCCTTGGGTGCCATGCTCGCTCATCATGATGAACAACATAGGGAAAAAGTGGTTTATTACATAATTCGTACTCTTCTAGACTACAAAACTCGGTATACTCATGCTCAAAATATTTACTTATCCTTAGTCTTCATGGCCACAAAAATTCACCACTACCTGCTTAATCAAAAACAAATTGACATTACCAACACTATCCCTCTTCATTACATGTACACCAAACCCTACCAACACCAATGCACCGCTCATTGGATCATGCTTCTGTAGATCAAGGATTTTGTGTTTGTTACCTGTCCAAGTTAATGCACCAAACTAAACACAAAAACCCTGAAAAACTCCAATAAAATTGATACCTGATGGACAAGATCAGAAGATGTAGACGGATAAGGAGGTCGATGTAGATAAGACAGGTGCACACGAGCAATTCGCACAATAGATCCGAGTAACCTGCAAGGCACCAATGCTTGACAGAAAAAGATGGCGTTAAAATATATTTGGGTGGACTGCCCGAGAAGCGGGTCCGGGAAGCGATAAGCTTCCTTGGCGGATGTCAGTCCATGTTTTCAATTAAGTAAAGAAGCATACATGATAAAAGATGTACTTAAAGACTTGATTTTCTGATTACAGTAATGAAACAGAATCTAAACAGCAGACAGAAAGCTACAGAAAATAGGAAACTATGAAATAAGGCTGGATTTGTGTTACCTATGTCCTTTTACCTGTCTGCAGGATGATCGGTGTCGATTGATGTGATCGGCGTCGACTGTATAAGATCGGCGTCGACTGAAAGTAGATCAGTCGATCAGGGACAGTGCAAGAAGATTCGGGAATCGGAAAGTGATGGACAGATAGTCGACGTCTGTTGGATGTACGAAAGTCGGTAAGATACTGGAACAGAGTCACCAAAGGATCGATGGATACGTGTGATGTTGATGTAATAGGAGCAGAGTAACGGTGCTCCTCTCAGGGATTGATTCAGACAGGATTCGCTCTCATTTGATACACTTGATGCTAAAATATTTCTCTTTCTTACACCCTGTGTCTCTTTCGCGATCTATCTCTTTCTCTCTCTCTCTCTGTTTGTGCGCCTTTTTTTTCTTTTCGTGTGTCTAAAAATGTGTTCTGGGCTTGTATTTATAATTGGCGCGCTCCTAAAAAATCGGCACCGACCGTATAGGTCGGCACCGATCGCGGAACAGACTCCCGAGATGGCCAAAATGATTGATTTCTAGAAAGATAAGAATTACCCCAAATACGGGAAATATCCCGCTTGGGGAAGAGGGAAAATAGGGGTGATAGATAGATAGAATAAATTTGGGGTAGATAAGTGATTAGGATACATGGGAAGAGGTGTAATTAAATATTTAATATTTAATTACTCACTGGTAAGATATAACGGGGTGAATTAAATTTAAGATAGGTGTTTAAATCACAAATCGAATAATATCCCAAGGGGATAGTGGTGACGTAAACGTGCCCCAGGTTATCTGAGTAGGTAAACAAATGTGAGGGACACTAAATTGAGTAACCAATTTTAAGTGTCTACATTTTTCCCCTTTTTGTCAAGTAACTTGCGATAAGCAAGGTTATGAGACAAAAACAAGGAGATGGAAGAAGGGGAGAATGAGTGATGATGTGATCCCCCTCAAACTAGGGATGGGATGGGTGATAGAACAGACAATCCCAAGTTTGAAAGAGGTAGACGAAAACCCAGGATGCCCCAGTCGGATGTCTGGAGTAGATCTGATCATTAACGACGCACAAAAATAAATAAAAAGGCAGCAACCTAAGGAACTCACATTGGTAGGGCAAACTAGATGGTCTCCTCATGAGACGACGTTAGTACCTACAGACCCATGAGTGTAAGGAGGACTACAAAATAGCCAGCCTCTAAAGAGAGACACATTGGTAGGGACAACTAGACGGTCTGCAAAGCAGACGACGTTAGTGCCTACAGACCCGTGAACCCTAAGCGGCCAAAAAAGCGAGTGCTCCATGCAAAGGGAACAAACTCGAAATGGAAGGTAATATCGAAAAGATGTGCCAAAAGGCAACATTCAGCACACAATAATGATCAGATGGATAAGTAAACCAAGCATCAACACTATGGCAAACAGATATCGAAAATCGGTGGCGATCACAGTAATCGGCGACGACCAAGGTAAACGGAGACATAGACTGATAGATGAGGAATAGATGTGATTGGATAGATATAGACTGATAGAGGATAGAAATAGATGTGATTGGATAGATATAGACTGATAGAGGATGAATATATGTGATGTGATAGATATAGACTGATAGAGGATAGAAATAGGTGTGATTTGATGTGATTGATATGTGGATATAATTTTTGATGAAAAACAGAGATAGACAGATGTAATGTAACTTGGATGTACATATTTTTTGATATTTTGATGGATAGATAGATAGATGTGATTGATGTATGGATTTAATTTTGATGAAAAATGGATATAGATAGATGTAGTGTAACTTGGATGCACAAGTTTTTAGATATTTTGATGGATAGATGGATAGATGTGATTGATGTATTCGGCATGTTTGAGATGTTAATTGAATTTTGATGAAAATAGATAGCCAGATCCACATGTGTTGACAATACATGCTTTGATAGATAAGATGAAATTATATAGCAGATAAATTTTGATTAAATTAACAGGTGAAATGTCAATTTGACTGGATGAAAAACAAAGAATAATGGGGAATATTCTTTGCGAGAGCCAAGGATGTAATGAAAACGACCTTGACTAGAAATAAAGAAAATATACCCGGATAAGAAAGAAAATGATAAGTTAGACTCCCAACCGACCATAGATAGAATCTGGATAGGAAATCACAAGATCATGCATGTAAGGCCCTATATGAGGTTAAAATAAACATGACACTAACTAGCCGCAAAACAGATTTAGGAGGGAAACGAAAGGAACAGTAAGTATCTTGTCGGGATTTACAAGGGACAGAATACATGTCCATACTGGGAAAATAGGATTCTCCATATGATCGACAAAAGGTCTTAAATCTCAACTTCATGATTTTGGCAGAAAAGCAAACTGATCAATGTGGGAAGTTTGCTTGATATGGAAAGATTGATCGATACGGGAAGTCTTTCAGTGATGCTAAAAGGTGTATAAACTGACTGAAAGGTTGATTAATTGCAAGAAGCCTTGAATATTTCTTTGAGAAACAGCTATCCTTCAAGGGAGCGGTCTGTATTTTTAATTTTAATGATAGCCATCCTTCGAGGGTATGGTCTATATATTTTCTTTTTGATTCATTTGACAATGTATGGATAGCTGTCCTTCAAGGGATCAGTCTATCTTTTTGGATAGCATCTCTCTTCTTCTTTTTTCTTTTCTTTTTTTTTTGAATTCTTTTTGGAAGAAGATGAGTTTAGACCTAGATAGATCAGATGGAGGGGAAGAGAACATAAAAGAACATGCACTCATGCCCCGAGTAGATCCGATTAAGATAAGTACTTGGGATAGATGAAGTGGTGATTAAGGTATTCCTGCCATGAGGAGGAACATATCCAAAAGAAACATGCAATGAGTAGAGCCGCAATACTCATATTTAAGGTAAAAGAGGCAATAGGCGGAGAACCACATAGTTTCGAATCACCATGAAAGTAGATGACTGGTTGTTTAGACGGATAAAGGATCTGTGTTGCGACTGGACTTGTGTAAGATAGATTTTAACAGTAGAAGGGCCGTAGATGCAAGGCATTAAGAGGTTCCGCTTCAGGTATACCATCTATGGAAGATAGATGATAAGCCCCAGATCCATATTTATGAGTGATAATGTACTGGCCCATCCAGTTGGGAGCAAACTTACCACATTGACTTCTTTCGAGGGTAGTGACATTTTGGTTTTCTTTAAGAACAAGATCACCAATTTTGAAGTCACAGTGCTGTAAGTGCTTGTTATAAGCACGTTTGACATGCTCAAGATAGACTTGATGATGTTCAAGAGCATTGAGACGCCGCTCATCTAATAATTCAAGTTGTGCTAGACGATTTTGACGATAGTCCTCATCGGAGATAAACTCTCTAAGAGAAACACGAAGAGATGGGATTTGGACTTCCAAAGGAAGAACAACCTCAGACCCATAGACGAGAGAGAAGGGAGTAGCACCAGTAGGAGTACGAATGCCAGTCCGATAAGCCCAGAGAGAAAAAGGGATATGTAAATGCCAATCCCTACCAGCTCGACTAGTTACCTTTGCGAGGATATTACGTAAAGTTTTATTGGAAGCTTTGGCCTGACAATTAGCTTGCGGATAGTATGGAGAAGAAAAACTGAGTTTGATATTGAAAGCGTTGCAGAGGTTCTGCAGATCAACGTTCTTGAAAGACTTACCATTATCTGTGATGAGTTTGTGTGGAACGCCAAAGCGACAAATGATGTGTTGATAGACGAAATCAACTATGGGTTTAGCCTTTGTTAAAGAAAGAGGGATAGCCTCCACCCACTTAGTAAAGTACTCAGTGGTAGTAATGATAGAATGATGATGCTGTGAAGAATAGGGATTGATGAGACCTATAAGATCAAGACCCCATTGCGAAAAATGCCACAAATCTACTGCAGGCTGTACAGCTTTACTAGGGATGTGCGTGAGATTGGAATGTTGTTGACACTTGATGCATTTCTTAGTGTATTCACAACAATCTCGATTAAGAGAAGGCCAATAATACCCCAAACGTAAGATGCGTTTAGCTACAGCTAAGCCACTAAAATGTCCACCACAGATACCGTCATGGACCTCCTGGATAGCTTTAGATGATTCATGGGTTTTGAGGCATCGAAGCAAAATACCATCAAATCCGCATTTGTAGAGAATCCCGCCTAGGATAGTATAGCGATTAGCGCGTTGGATAAAATATCTTCTACCATTGGAAGTCAGATCTGGGGGAAGCACTGAATGAGATAGATAATCAACAATCTGTTGATACCACTCATCCTGAGTATGGGTTGTGACAGCATGGATTGAAGTTAGTTGCCTAAGATGAGATGGTTGATCTAATCATTGTACAGCCACATAAAGACGCGAGTCCTCGGTAAAAGGTGGGATAAGTGAGGCTAAGGAAGCCATTGTATCTGCGAATCGATTTGCAGTGCGAGGAATAGCTTAGATAGTGAATTTGTCGAAAGATTGGAGTTGAGAAAGAACAATGTCATGATATTTTTGAAGGATATCATTCTTGCATTGATAGACACCCGTGACTTGATTAACGATGAGTTCAGAATCACAAAAGATGTCAATATGACGAGCATCGAGACTAATGGCATTTTGAAGACCCAAGATAAGAGCTTCGTATTCAGCCATATTATTGGTGCACTCAAAGTTCAATTTTTGTACGACTGGGATAGGCGTACCCCAAGGAGGAATCATTACGAAACCTGCACCTCCCCCTTGCTGGCATTTGGATCCATCAAAGAAGAGCTTTACTTTAAAAGGAGATAGACCAAAATCAATTTGTTGGATATATTCATCGGGGAATTGAGCAAGGGGGTCTTGGGTGTCCAGAAGAGGAGCATCAGCCAATTGATCTGCAATAACCTGACCCTTGATAGACTTTTGTGGGATAAACTCGAGGTCAAATTTTGTCATAAGCATAAGCCAACGAGTGATACGATCATTGTGATAAGGATTTGCATGAATTGTCTTGAGTGGATTGACACTTGTGACAATATAAGTTTTGTGATTAAGGAGGTAATGACGAAGCTTAGAAGTTGCGAAGAAGAGAGCACAACACAACTTTTCAGCTTCGGAGTAACATGTTTCATACTCATGGAGGGTGCGACTGATGTAATAGACAGCTTTTTCTTTACCGCAAGTGTCCCGATGCAAAATCATGGCTCCCAGAGCATGGTCAGTCACAGAGATATAAAGATAGAAAGGCTCCCCCTCGCGTGGAGGTGTAAGCACAGGTGAAGAAAGAAGATAAGCTTTGAGATCATCAAAGGCCTTTTGGCAATGTTCATCCCATTCAAAATGAACATTCTTACGGAGGAGATGATGAAAAGGTTGACAACGGTCTGACAATTGTGAGATAAAATGACGCACTAATTGAAGACGTCCTTGGAGACTGCGGAGTTTCTTTAAGTTAGAAGGGGGAGGCATCTCAAAGATAGCTTTTATTTTTGCGGGGTCCACTTCAATACCCCTGATGGAAATGATGAAACCTAAAAGTTTACCAGTGAGAACACCAAACACGCACTTAGATGGATTTATACGAAGACAAAAGTGGATAAGCCTCTCAAAGAGAGGTGCAAGGATGAAAATATGATCCTGATGACATTTGGATTTACCGAGGAGGTCGTCAACGTAATCTTCCACAGTTTTGTGTAAGAGATCATGGAAGATATAGGTCATTGCTCGCTGATAGGTTGCTCCTGCGTTCTTAAGGCCGAAAGGCATGACGCGATAGAAGAAGGTCCCCCAAGGAGTTATGAAAGAAGTCTTATGTTGGTCTTCTGGTGCGATGAGAATTTGATTATATCCAGAGAAACCATCCATAAGAGAAAGCATCTCATGACCCGCAGTTAAATCCACGAGTTGGTCGATATTAGGTAGAGGAAAATCATCTTTTGGACAAGCAAGATTAAGATCCCGGAAGTCGGTAAAAATTTGAATTTTCCCAGTAGCTTTAGTTACTGGTACTACATTGGAAACCCATTGTGGATAATCAATGGGTTGGATGAAGTTAGCCGTGAGCAAGCGCTGTAATTCTTCTTTAACAAGAAGGGCTACTCTAGGGTGCATTTTACGTAATTTTTGTTTAACTGGTTTGATGTTGGGAAGAGTAGCGATATTGTGGACCACAATATTGGGATCGAGTCCTGGCATATCCTCATATGACCAAGCAAAGGCTTGACAATGTTTGGAAAGAAAAGTGGTAAAGTATCCTAATTCCTGTGGATTAAGGGATTGGCCGACCTTAATGATGCGAGGGTCTTCAGAAGTCCCTATATTAAGGTCGACAGTGGCTTCGTTGAGAAGCGTAGACGTGTCTGAAGGAATGGTTTTGGGAAGATATGAATCCTCTGCCCCCAGATAGGTGAGGACAGAATCATCATCCACACAATGGATAGTGTTGATAGTAGGAGAGTCGTCTCCAACTATTTCAGGGAAGATTAACGGTATGGAAATGGACCGGTTGTTAGTCTTATAGGCTAGCGGCCCTAAGGAAATGGTATTGATCAAAAAAAAAAGTTAGACGGGGTGGAAATGTCATCATCCACATCAAGTGATGCTTCTGACTTAGCGGGAGAAGATGGTTCCTCAATAGGAAGAGGCTCATCGAGAATAGTGATGGTGGCTTTTGAAAGAGGTTTAAATCCTAAACCAAATTTTTGATGTGGCATGAGAGTAGGAATGGATGTGAGGTCATGCACACCTTGTTCATATTTTCCCAGGCCAAAACCCTTCCACACGCATCGATATAGATAAGTTTTTGCAAACGTGGGATTCTGTAAATAATCGAACCCTGTTAAGTAAGGTTTTGTCCTAGGAGGAGAATCTGGGTGATAGTGAGGTGTATCAAGACCACCGTAGATGAAATTAGTCTGTTGATGGGGCAGACCAATGGTGACGATACGACCGAGACCTAGTTGATATTCAGGTTGTTTGTCTGGTCTACCATACTCACTAGGTTTGAGATGGGCATCGAAAGAAAAGAGAGGAAGCTCTCCCAGTGAGAAACGCTACAATGTCTCTTCTAGATTTTGTAAATCCGGTAGTTTGGTTGCAGGTATGGAAGAAGTTGAGGCCCCGTCAGGAGAAGAAGTATTTTCCTTTAGAGGGGCAGACCTTGTGGTCATGTCACATTGTGCGGAAGGAAAAGGATCTCCTGGATGAGTATATATTTTTCCCTCATATTGGTATTTTAAGAATCGATGGAGGGTGGATGGGACACAATGTATTGCGCGAATCCAGGAGCGTCTGAGGATCATATTATAGTGAAATTTTCCTTCGACAATGTAGAAGAGTTCGTGAAGCAGCTTCTTACCTACTCGAATGGGTAAGACCACAGTTCCTAAAGTAACTGTTAGCTGATCGTTAAATGATCGAAGGGCGAAAGGCGGGGGTGAAACTACGTTCTTTGGTAACTTAAGTTGCTCAAATGTGTGCAAGGAGATGATGTTGAGTGCAGCTCCACTGTCGATCATAACGCATTTTAATGTGGTGTTGTTGATTTGGACTGTGATAAAGAGGGGAGCCTCCAAATCCTCTGAAGAAAGAGGAGGAATTTCTGAATCTTCAAAAGAAATGGCGGTTGATGGTCTATTCAATCCAACAACCAACTCGAAGGGCTGGGGCTCATCTGAATTTACTGCGATGCGACGCAAATTATCAATCAGAGCCTGGCGATGTTGTGGAGAGGATTGGATGAGGTCAAAAAGAGACATTTTGACCGGAGCCTGGGTGAGTTGTTTCATAACACTCTCCTCAACTGACACGGGAATTTGAGCCCAAGGGGCAGCACGAATAGAGACCTTAGGTCGTGGGGCTAATGAGGAAGGAGGAACTCCTTCAGGGGCTGCAGAAATGATAACCCGTGGTCGAGATGTTGTAGATGAAGATGGATTATCATAGTGTTGGGTTCTAGTGGCGATATGGATTGTGTCAATTTGAGAAGGTGGAAGGTCAATTGGAGTGGAATCACTAGAGGTCTGAGTGGATCGTTGGGGCTTAGATGGGGCTAAGATGATAGGAGATACTTGTTCTTCCTCCTCCAGCAAAAGATCACTTTCTTCCAAAAGGTTGTTGACAACCGCTTGAAGAGCTTTACATCCCTCAGTATCATAACTCGGGGTACGGTGGTAAGCACAAATTAGATCAGAGTTAAACCAGGTAGGTTTAACTCCTTTAGGGTTATAAGGTTTAATCAGAGGAAGGGATATGGATGAAGATTGGATAAGTTGGCGAAGGATTTCGGTGTAGAACCCGCTAGATGAAGATGAGGATAGAGGTGATGAAGGTGCCTCTTTTGCCTTAAAAGACTGTCGAGGCAAAAGAACCTGCATGTTAGGTTTGACAGTATTTTTAGGGATCATCTTATTCTTTTGGACACTTGGAGGAGCAGTCTTGGGCACTTGAGATGGAAGTAAGTGAGACATGATTGATTTCGGTGGAGGAGGAGCCCCTAAAATAGATTTTGAAGATGATGGAGATGTGACAAGTGTTGTGGTCTTTAAAGATAAAGGAGGTTGCTTGGTCAAATTTACTGATGATTTAGATAATGTCGATTTAGATGAGGAAGAAGCTCCCAAAGTAGGTGTAATCGGAGGGACATAGGGCGCCCTGGATTTTGGTAATGAAGATGATGATCCTAATAGAAGAGGTGGCGTCTTGTTAGTAGGTAAGTCCACTTTTCAGGGTATTGGTGAAGAATGTGTTGTAGAAGAAGATGATGGTTTCAATAAGTGTGTAGAAGAAGACGCCTTCTCAGCGGAAAAATCCAATATTTTATGGGGCGTAGAGAGAGATTTTTGTGGGAAAGAACCAAGAGTCTTGATGGTTCGAAATATGGGCTTTCCTTTTTCAGGGTTGGTGACAACTTCAATGGCATAAGGTGATTGTAACCTTTTCGGGGGAAGAAAGTGGGGAGGTACTGATGGCGCAACGTTAGATTTTGGTTGTCTCGGTTTAATTTTAGGAACCGAGCGTATAGGTGTTGGTGCTACTTATTTTGATTTTCCTTTAATGGGCGAAGCAGCATTAGTGGTGGAAGAAGTGAGTGATGAAGAAGCAGTTTCTTGCGAAGGGACTACTTCTGGTGCAGTAATTATGGGTGGAAATACTATAGGAAAAGAGACAGGAAGAGTCAAAATCGAAGATGCCTCTGTCCGAGTCGGCACAATTATAGGTACGATCACCAGGGGAATAGTTGCAGCAAGAATGGGAGCAACAGAAGTAGATGTATCTGCAGTGGAAACTCGAAGGGATGTAATTGCCTCGAGCATTGAAAGAATGTTTGATGATGAGACAAATGAGGATGACACTGTCTCGGGTACGGATGGAAGGTCGGACAAAGGAGCGGAGAGAGATGAACCCGTATCTAACAATGTAGGAATATTCAAAGACGGGCTATCTAAAGATGGTGGAATTCCAGTGATTGGTGAAGTGGAAGGAGGTTTTGATTCGGTTGATGTGTTTGCAGATGGCTTGGTTTCAGAAGAAGATTCTTCAGTAGAGATGAAGTTGATAGTATGAGTGTTTTGTTTTTGAGACTCTGAAGCATTATGGTTCAGGGAATGATTGGGGAAAGGTTGTTTAAAAACATCCAGTGCCTGATTTGGGAGAGCATTTGGGTTATCCAGAATGAGCTCACCTTTATCAATGAATTTTTGGACAAGATTTTTGAAAGTCTGACATCGTTCGATGTCATGACCTTTGGTTCTATGATAATGACAAAAATCATTTTCTCTATACCAAAATGGACGTTCTTGGCTTTCATCAATATTCCTAATGGGGGGAAGTTCGATCATGCGAACTTCCAACATTTTCTCTAAGATAGAGGCATATGATTCCCCCAATGGAGCGAAGGATCGAGATGATGAAGTTCCTTTTCGAGAAGATGAGGAGTCTCTTTGTGGTGTTTGATTAGAAGTATTATCGGCTCGTGATGTTTTTAATACGATAGCGTTGGTGGATCCCTGATTCTTGTCTTTAGAAGGGGAAGAATTTGGTTTGGTAAACCGAGAAAAATCGGGTTTAGATTTAGAGCGAAGTTTTAGCTTCCCTTGTTCAATGGCGCGAGATTCAAGTTTGCGTGCCATCGTAAAGGCTTCTTCAAAGGTATGAAAAGTCTGGATCCTTAAAGTGGAAGAAATATGATTAGCACAAGATCGAGTAAAAAACTCGATCTGTTGGGATTGAGGAAGGGAGAAGGACAATTGGTTGATTATCCCTCTCCAACGAGCGAAAAATTCCGCAATAGACTCATCATCGAATTGACGAATGTTATAAAGATCTGTAATCGAGATCTTATGTGTGATATTTATTGAAAAGTTTTCAACGAACATCTGGGCCAATTGAGAGAAAGAAAACAAGGAATGTTGAGGAATGTTATTGTACCAGTCTAAAGCAGGACCTGCTAGAGACATAGGAAAGGTACGGAGCATAAGCTCCTGATCCTGGACTATGAGGTAGCAAGCATGTTTGAATGCTCGCAAATGTTGTTGAGGGTCCTCTCGACTATGAAATTTTGAAAATTTAGGAAGTTCCCATTGGGGAGGATAAGGCTTAAAAGCCACTGAGGGGTGAATGGGTTCATTACACACTTCTTCAAAGGAATATGAAGGACGAGCCCCTTTGGTGGAGGCTTCCAAGTCTGCGATCTTCTTGAAGAGAATTTGAACCACGTCAGATTGAGGAGGAGGCACACTGGCATGTCCTACATAAGAAGCAAATGGTGGATGTTGTTGAGGTGTCAACGGGGGGTTCATCTGTTGATTGATAGGATGATAAGAGGAGTAACCAGGGGTTCTGGGTGACACCTGGTGGGGTATTTGCTATGAATTAGCTTGTGTATAGGTAGGTTGTGAGATAATGAGTGGGTGAGAAAATGAAGGTTGGATGACGGGTGGAGCCTGTGATTGGTGGACTCCTATGCTTGTTGACTGAATCGAGATAGATTGAGGAACATGAGTGCCGACTTGATTGGACATATTGGGGAACAAGACCTGAAAGGGGCCTTCTACTGCCGGATTAGGCATTAAGGGTGCCGATGCTAGAGGATGGGCGAAGGTCACTGTTGCTGGAATATTGGAAGAAAGACCCACTGAAGGACGAGAAGTAGGAACTAACTGACTAGCCGGAGGGGGTTAACTCATAAAGAGGTACTGACCTTGGGACACGATGGAGGGCATAGATGAATTAACAGCAATATGCGGGTGCGCAGACGCATTCATTATAGCCAGGGCAGAGGACCTCTCAGAAGTAGGTTGTGGAAGATTCGAGGTAACTGCGGTGTTAGGAATAGGTAAGACTATTTGGGGACTAGTCAATATGGTCGGTGGAAGAGAAAAGGGGGGCACAGGGGCCTCACCCTTCTCCGTGGCTCGAGGTGAAAGAGATGATGCAAACTGTTCTACAAAGGCCTGGGATGGTCCACGAGGATAATCGTACACTTGCTGGATTGGTGGTCCTTGATCAGATATTTGAATAGACTTGTGTACTAGGTATTCCATGAGGGCTACCGGGTTGCGATCGAGGAAGGCTTGAAATTCAGGATCCCCGCGAGGAACATACTCTGAGTCAGATGATATTTCTGAAGGACTAGGGAAAGCTGGATGTGATGGGGTTACTTTGGCTTGATAGAAAGGATTATATGACCAGGATGGGGAACCAACTAATAGCGGTCCCGAGGAAGATTTGAGGGGTGCCGAAACATCCACACTAGTGGTAATCTCGGAAGAATAAGGGGCCAGTTGAGCCATTCTTCTAGATTGTAACCGAGTGATGACCGTCATAAACACACAGAAAAGAAGATTGACCTAACTAATGCACAGACAATTCAAGCAGCGCAGGTGATTATCTCCTTTAAGTTTTGATGCTTTTAAGAAAGAAAATATTAGGGAAGGATTTTTAGAACAGGAACTACTCAGATAGCAAAACTAAGGATGGTTTGGGGAATGTTTGGTGAGGAGTCCCGAAGGAACTTCAGTAAAAGACCGGTACGTGGCTTGATATAGGGGCCTACCCCCGCACTTCACACACCGCTGCGATAAGGGAGTCAGGTTCTTTGCCAATATATACCAGAACTTCCATGAATTTATAGCGCGGCCTGAGTACCGCATAGGCTCTTCCTCTTGGATGTCACTTCCAAGTAGGCGAGGCCAGGGAAGGAATTTTTGTTTAAATGCTTTATACCTAGTGATTTTGGCTTTGTGTGCAAGGGTGAAAAATAAAAATCAAATAGTGTCACTACCGATTTTGATCAATTTTCCAGCCTAATTAAAACTAGATGAGAAGCATACAACAGCAATGATAAAGAAAAAGTTCCTTTTAAGCACTTAAAATGAAGTGTTTGATTTCGATGAAGACAAGTCAAACAGATTCTTTCCCAAATGCGATTAAATTCCTTTTAAGCACCAAAAATTGAAATGTTTGGATGTGATAGACAACAAACAAAGATATCCTAAAAAGGAGAAAACACCTTAAAAGAGGAATACCTGTAGATTTATCTCTCCAAGGTGTGTGGACTTCAAAAAGCGCGTTGTTGAGCTCTTCCCTTCGAACAATCCCAAAAACAAGCAAAGTGATCCGCAAGAAAAGATTAAGCAAACAACAAACAAGATCCGGAAAGATATATCCAGATAATGATGAAACGAAAAATTTCTATTTCAAGGAAATAGAAAAATTTCAAGATAACGATTTTGCATAAAAAGCAAGATTGAAATGATGAAAAGAAATGCTCAAGCAGTACTGATGAAAATCAGGGAGGAAAAAGAACCAAGCTCAAAAATAGAAAGGAGATGAACTTACCAATAAGGGACTTTGGTTGGGTCCCACCGGGCGTGCCAGAATGTAGATCAAGGATTTCGCGTTTGTTACCTGTCCAAGTTAATGCACCAAACTAAACACAAAAACCCTGAAAAACTCCAATAAAAGATACCTGATGGACAAGATCCGAAGATGTAGACGGATAAGGAGGTCGATGTAGATAAGACGGGCGCACATGAGCAATTCGCACAATAGATCCGAGTAACCTGCAAGGCACCAATGCTTGACAGAAAAAGATGGCGTTAAAAGATATTTGGGTGGACTGCCCAAGAAGCGGGTCCGGGAAGCGATAAGCTTCCACGTTTTCAATTAAGTAAAGAAGCATACATGATAAAAGATGTACTTAAAGACTTGATTTTCTGATTACAGTGATGAAACAGAATCTAAACAGGAGACAGAAAGCTACAGAAAATAGGAAACTATGAAATAAGGCTGGATTTGTGTTACCTGTGTCCTTTTACCTGTCTGCAGGATGATCGGCTCGATTGATGTGATCGGCATCGATTGATGAAGGATCGGCGTCGACTGTATAAGATCGGCATCGACTGAAAGTAGATCAGTCGATCAGGGACAGTGCAAGAAGATTCGGGAATCGGAAAGTGATGGACAGATAGTCGACGTCTGTTGGATGTACGAAAGTCGGTAAGATACTGGAACAGAGTCACCAGAGAATCGATGGATACGTGCGATGTTGATGTAATAGGAGCAGAGTAACGGTGCTCCTCTAAGGGATTGATTCGGACAGGATTCGATCTCATTTTATACACTTGATGCTAAAAGATTTCTCTTTCTTACACCTTGTGTCTCTTTCGTGATCTATCTCTTTCTCTCTCTCTCTGTTTGTGCGCCTTTTTTTGTCTTTTCGTGTGTCTAAAACTGAGTTCTGGGCTTGTATTTATAATCGGCGCCGCTCCTAAAAAATTGGCGCTGACCGTATAGGTCGGCGCCGATCGCGGAACAGACTCCCGAGATGGCCAAAATGATTGATTTCTAGAAAGATAAGAATTACCCCAAATACGGGAAATATCCCGCTTGGGGAAGAGGGAAAATAGGGGTGATACATAGATAGAATAAATTTGGGGTAGATAAGTGATTAGGATACATGGGAAGAGGTGTAATTAAATATTTAATATTTAATTACTCACTGGTAAGATATAATGGGGTGAATTAAATTTAAGATAGGTGTTTAAATCACAAATCGGATAATATCCCAAGGGGATAGTGGTGACGTAAACGTGCCCCAGGTTATCTGAGCAGGTAAACGAATGTGAGGGACACTAAATTGAGTAACCAATTTTAAGTGTCTACAGCTTCTTGTAGATTCAGAGGTCAATTTCATTCATCAAAATTATGTCAAAGGAAAAACCATCACAGATCAACTCGCAAATATTCCTCTTCCTTGAAATCAATCCTCAAATTTTGATTTCCTGACGAATTTATTGCCACCCTCTCCCTTGATGATATTGTTTTTCAAATGACATTATTCTTTGATAGATCCAAATGTCACTCTGGGGGAGGTGTGGGGGTCATCCTCATTCCTCTTAATGGTGAGCCTATGCCATTATCATTTAAACTAGACTTCAACTACACTAATAACATATCTGAGTAGCAATCCCTTGTGTGAGGTCTTCAAACTATCATTTCCTTAGATGTTAATGTGTACATGTATTTGTTAGCAATGCAAAAGAGTTAGAACTAACACCTAGTAGTCCTAAAACAAAGCTAAATCAAATTCAATGCACCATCATGCTTAGAGCTTAAGAAAGACTAATCTACTAACATCATTACATTAGAACATAAAAAAAAATTGAAACTAACATGTTAATATATTAATCTCTATCTCTATTGAATTCTAATCAAATAAAATGAACATATTTAGATACTTAGCAATCAAATGGTTAATTGTATGTTTGATTCCTAAGCGTTTTCAAGAATGGAGTCTTGTCAATCCATGACTACAATACCATTTTACATATCCCCATATGACTTCAAAACTTGGAAGAACGAATGCAAAAAATGAAAATAGCTAGCTTCTTCTAATGAAAAATGCTCTAAGATGATAAAATAGCTATAGCGTAGGCTCTATGCTCATCTAGGAATGCAAAGGTGTAAATAGAAAGGTAGGAGGAGCACTCCTTATATAGCCCAATGGATAGAAAGAATTTTTACATCCTCCTTACATATGGGATAAATTGAGAGGGTGAGTTAGTTGTGGATAAGGAAGGTTTATAAAGGGTTGCGTCAACCTTAGGAGAGTTTATTTTGTCCTTTAGTGACCCATGGTATTTGAGGGGATTTATTTATTAATCGAAAGTTGATTAACTAATATATGTGCAAGTTTATAGAAGCTTTTTAGAGGAATATTAGTATAATTTATGTTATGAGATGATTTTAATCAAATAACTGATGATCTATTGATTAAATAGAAGACGGAATTAATTGATTAATCTAGATAGAAAGAAGGTATTAATTAATTAGAAACAATTAATTGGTGTCGTTAGATAGGATAGAAGGAGTTAATTAAACTAACGAGAATATAATTAACTAATCTATGATAGCAAGGAGAACTGATTAACGTGATATTGTCGTTAATGTAGCGTCATTTTGTGGATAGAAGAGTATAATTAGTGTGAATGTAATGTAATTTATTAATGAAAATAGCTAAAGAATATGTGCGATATTGACGATATGTCTTCAATTTTTGGGAAAGAGTATAATTGACGCGCAATTTAAAGTATTTAAATTGTTCGAGCTAAATTATAGGTGTCTATAATAGTGCGAACAATTTATATGTTATAGATGCCTACTATGAACAATAAATATGGAGATGTAAGAAGGAATTTTACAATCTATAAAGGTGAGAGAAAGGATATAAGAATGAGCAATAGAAATATTCACCCGGGTTAATTCAGAATAATAGCTGCAATTTGATACATGAACGATGTAGACAGAGGAATGAGGAAATCAAAGGAAATCTCTTAGATTATGTTAATTTTTCTAGTCAACAATTGAAACAACTATGTATTGTCAGAACAATGATTGCTAAAGATCTACATCATCCCTTGCCTGTACTAAATTTGTAAATGCATTCGATAAACAAGTAGACATAGCACATGTTAGATCTTAATATTTAAGATACATATGAATATTGAAATGTGCTAACTTACAAGGAAATTATATTTTGCAATGCAATACGAGTAAAGTTGAGGTTAGTACCCACACTCCTAAGAAACTTACATAATTGTAATCACAATACAAGAATTATTTCAAGAGTATCGTAACAGAGAAAGGAGAGTCTAATGTTGTTATTACCAACTAAGATCGTTAATTTTTATCTATGTGAATTAATGATTTCATAATCTCGATATATTAGAAGATGGTGCCGCCAAGCATGGTTACATGCATAGTCTGATTTATTTGAGCTAGATTCATGTGTTAGTATATATTATATCATACACTGGAGGGAGTACATGAACTAATATATATCACATTATTAATTGAAATGTGCCATCTTGAAAGTAAATTATATTTTTATAACAATTAAATTTGACGTTTGTTCCCATTAACTCATAAATTTATAAATGCATTCAAGTGAGAACCAAAGATTCTTATGTACCTTCCAATGTAGTAATGTAATCCATTTTAATTGTGTTTTATTTTTACTTTGATAACATCAAATTGAATTTTTAGGTGATTTTTTATAAGTTTTCTAAAGCTATTTATAGGAATATACTAAGCTTAGCAGTCGCTAGCTCTGAATATACTAGCATTAGGTTCTAACTCACATAAATCTAAAAGTTTTTGGAACATTACATCATGAGCTCTGAAACAATTGATATACCCCTTATAGCTTACGCTTGGAGTATTGGAAAAAGCTAAATAACTCTATCACATGTATGAAGTAGGGAATCAAGGCCAATATATAAAATAGGTTCAATCATGAGGGAGAAAGGATGTCCCCATATGCTAAGCTAGCCAAGAAACATGTGATAGCCAAAGGAAGTGGGTGATTGATCTTATTAAAGTGGTAAAAAGGTATCCAATATAACATAGCTAAATTGTAGGCCATCTGATAAACATGGATTTTCTTGCAAATGCAATTTTTGAAGACTGAGAGGATGCTATGAAATTATTTAGAAGGCAGTTCAATCAAAAAGTGATTAGAACCCAACACAGAATCATGAGATAAGGCATGTCTTAAAGCAAGAGTTTGAACAAGGTCCCAAAAAGTAAATTGCTTGATAATATAGGAGAATCAATATTTCACTCATCGATGTCATCCAATGTGTGCCCATGGAAATTAATATACCACTTGAAGGAAAGAGTTGATAGACATAAGTGAAGACACTAGTTTCAATGTGGAGGAATGATTTAGTTTGAAAGGTGATGCTGTGAATGGATTCTGGAAGGAGAGCCATACATTGCTCCGCTACCATTCATAGCGTCCATAGCCCTAACGGAAGATCCATTTGATTCCTAATCACAGACATTTCTCTACTTCCAATCAGGTATCCATATCCCCGATAGAGATTATTGGAAATACCCCAAGAGAGATATTATATATCAATTTGCTTTTTATATATTAATCTTAGCACACCGTGATTGATTGATTTTTCATTCTTATTGCTTCATTAAAAAGCTTATTTCATCTCTCTTATGATTTGGTCACCCATCGGTTAAGAACCACTGATGGATTTATGGAAGGATGTGGAGGTGATTGTGATGATGACATTTTCTAGTGTCAATCAATATACATCCAAAATATTCTTATCCCAACAATTTTATTAGATGATAATAGTGATAGGAATCTCTAAGAGTGTCATCTCATTCTTTAATTTACCAAGGTTATGAAAGACCAAGGTCAAACAATTACCATAGAGATACATGTCACAAATTGCGTGTGTAATAGGCTAACCAAAATAACATCAAAGAGATGAAAATGGTAAATGACTTATAGATTAATATTAAAGAAAGGGAGTGAAAGAACATCCATGTGTATGCAATACCTAATTGTAATGTTTGATTATTTGTACCTTTGATTTTATTTTTGTAATGATTTTAAAAAAAATTTGTCATTTTTTTCATATTTTTGAATAGTTTTATGCATTTTTATGATTTTCTAGATCTATTTTGGAGGTTGGTACCAATAATCTTCAATCTCCTATGATAGGATCCAAAAACAATGTGTGCGGACTTCCTTAATAAGGGAGACTAAGCCATGTTTATTGTATCAAGAGTGATATTATCCTCGAATCTTGATGATCTTGGATGAGGTTTGACACTCAAAAGTGACTGTGATTTGTTTTTAAACATGGGTTTTGTATGTTCAGATTTTGAGTTCCCTATCCATAGGTTTTCGCACTTTACGCACCATACTTAATGGGTACATTGTTGTGCATTTCTGAATGCGTTTGATTTTGAATTTTATAATCGTTGGATGATTGTTGGAGAGCTTTGGATCCATCATTTTATATTTTTGATCTTACGTGCTTTATAAAGAACATGTACTACGATTTCTTATA
This sequence comes from Taxus chinensis, assembly GCA_019776745.2. NCBI lineage: Eukaryota > Viridiplantae > Streptophyta > Pinopsida > Cupressales > Taxaceae > Taxus > Taxus chinensis. Next base: position 497,684,816 of record CM034155.1, on the reverse strand, counting down.
AGCTAATTCTTGACTTGTATGATCGCGAGATTTGAGAGAAGAACCCTGGAAATTTATAATTGATGAGAGGAATGGCAGTGGGCTTGCCACAATCCTTGGCGTAAGAATAATGTGATGGATAAAAAGGATATGGTCTAAGGATTGAAGAAGATGGGCTATTGGGAGGTGAGTCATAGATAGAAGACAAAGGGCTACTAAAGATGTGGCCTAAGAATAGAAGAATAAGGGATACTATGATGTGACCCATAGATAGAGAGATTCAAGGAATACTAGGATGTGGCCGTAAGAATAGCAAGAATAAGGGCTATTAGGATGTGACCCATAGAGTAAGATTATGGGATACTAGGATGTGGCCCAAGAATTGAATATGATGGACTACCCGGGGGTGATCCATATATAGAAGACAAGGGGCTAGTTGTAGCATGCTCTTTAAGAATATAAGATAGTGGACTACTCGAAAATGTACCACAAATAGCAGAGGGAGTTAGCTACTAGAAGTGATCAATCGTCCACACCTATATATGAAAATGAAGGGCTACTTGGTGTTGATGCCCATAAGAACATTTCTGATTGAGGAATCATGATAGAAAAAAATATTATTGGGTGATGAGAAGATAGGCCATTGATCAATTGCAAGACCCAAGAGTTTCATCACGTAATGAAGAATGTTGGAAAGATGGAAGAATAAGAGGATGCGATCAAGTTTCATGATCTTGACAATGCTTCCCCTATTTCGTAATCTAAGGAATCAACATTTTCGTTCAGAATAATGCATATCTGCGCATTGAATTCTAAAGAGAATCATTGCTCGTAATCTTCTAAAGGAATATCTAGGATATGCCCCTATAAATTTCTTGATTTGTTTGGAGATTCATTCTGAAAGAGACCAATTGGTAATGAGTTGTTGATCAACCACAAGGGGTTACATCTGGAAGAAATAGGTTCACTTGGTTTGGAATACTTAGAAGATGTTTGATGATGATTGATAGAAGAAGATGACGTGCAAGTCTGATGAAGAATATGTGAAGGTAGATGTCTCAAGAGTAGAAGAAGGTGGTGTGGACCTACCTATACTTGATGGTATATCATTCTGTAATCTAGTATGATTAAGTCTAAAGTGTTATAGGTTATGATGCATGGGTTGATTGCAAACATGTCAAAATCAAAGAACTATGAGTCACAAAGAATATTCATAGAAGGAACTAATTTAGTGGGGTTGATTGATGAAGAAGGTCAACTACAAATGAAGGGGAGGACCATGATTCAAGAATCAAATTAGATGAATAATAACAAGATGTATTTTTTTGTTCAAAGAAAGAGAGGACCACATTTCAAGAATTTATGTGATATTTTTGATTGGAGGGATTTGGAGTCATGCATATTTTCAAAGGAATAAGACTATCATTGAGGCAACTAATAAAAGGGATCTTGCGAAAAAAGGGAGGACCACATTGTAGGAGTTACATTAAATGTATGATGAAGATAATTTAGTGTAAACACAAATCTATAGAGGATGAGAACATTGTTTAGGTGACTGATAATAGAGGATAGGAACGTGCTTAGTAGTCAAATTAGATGATCATATATAGTAATTTGGAATAGTAGTTTGGATCTGAATCTTCAAATATCAGTTGAAATGATTGTGACAATGGAATGCTCATTTAATTAGGATATGTCCACTTGCGATTAGGCAATATATAATACCATGTGAGGGGGTAAATCCTAATGTAATAAATCATGGTGCAACTCCAACTCATAACAAACCTATGAGATGAAGGTGGGGAATCATTTACCTTCACAAGCAATATATATGTCCAATCTAAAGCTTGGTCCATTTAGTGGAAGTATTTTTATGTGAACACTGGAAATAATTACATTCGTTTATTATCATATGCTATAAATGAATTATGATAATCCAGTCATCTCTTTGGCATGTGTTAGGGTTCACAGGTCATAAACCTATTGTATGATGAAAAAATGTTCATGAATTTACATTTCATAATGATATGGGCCATAACGAAAACCATATACCATTGCATAAATATAGGGATGCTTGTGACATTTTCAAAAAGTGAAAGATAAGGAAGACAGCCATCATTATGAGTGTAATTTCCAACAAGGGATGATTGCATAACTTGTCACCAAGGATCGATCGAAATTTTAACAACCATAAAGGATACATATGGGAAGATTTCCTATGTTCGATTGGAGTAGCCATTTGCTTGATAGGAACATGGTTCTTGCTAAGGTTTGAAATCTATCTTCAAAAATGACTTCATAGACTTCTGATGTTGCTTAAGAAGATTCAAGAGGATCTTCTTCTTCTAAATTCTTTTCCTAAAAACAAGTTTATAAGATGGATAAACACAAGGAACAAACATGCAAGTTCAAAACACAAAGCCGAATTAATGACCAAAAAATTAATGAATGATAAATCTTAAATTCTTCTTCGTAATTCTTCTTCTAAATGGTTAAGTCAATATGAAGAATGAGACACAACCACACAAACTTGTTCCAGTTCCTACAAAGACCAATCAATCATCGAATTACTTCCTTTTCTAACTTAGAAAATGATAGTATGGTGGTGTAGGATGATTAACTAAATGTCCATACTTACTTGCAAGTTCAACCAAATGATCTAATGTGTAAGTAATAACAAGAATTTATCATGACCTCAAAATAAAGTATCCTAGAAGCATTCTCTAATTTAATCAAGACCTACCATTCCACAAGGTGTCAGCTACCATCCCCAGTGATCAAAATAATTTCACTAGGGTATGTTAACCAGAATTTATGAGAAATTCGGGTTTCGATATCAAGATGATATTGATATAACAACGCACAAGAGCAAACCCTCAATACTTTTCAAATTTCAAGGTAATAATTGAAATCAAACGAAATCTATAGTATAGTTAGGGATTGCTAACATGTATTTTTATCCACAATTTTACCCCCCTGGAAAAATTGGTTAAACATGACCTTTCATTAGAAAATCGGAAGGGCTAGTTCATTCACCAATGAGCTCGCAATTGATCCGAAATCAAGGGGCAAGTGGGAGTCAACAATTGAGGAGCTGAATGTTTTCGGAAGATATGGTCTGAATTATATTGTTAAAGGAGATCAGATATCAAAAATGAGAATATTGAAGAAAGGGCTTCGATACCCTCTTCGGAATTCAGATATGACGTTGAAACAGAGCCAAGTAAAATGGTCATCAGAAGCCTGCCACGTAATTTTGGCTGAACCGATCGAGGTAGCTCTGTTTACTACCAGGCCCTGTAATCAGCTAAGTATAGATAAAAGCTGCTTGTATAAATCATGTGCCATATACATGCAGTAACTCTGAACATCAGAGCCAAAAGACAGTCTCCAAATATAGATGTTAGCCCTCCACGTGTCTATGGTCTATATGAGGGTCATCATCAATAGTTGAAAAGTTGCAGACCTTTGAGGGGTGTCAACGTCCAATGCCACTTCGACGGGGTAACCTCCAGGTAGGACCATACAAGGGGCAACACTCCAAATAAGTGTAGGCCTCGCCACATGGTTAGATGATTAAAAAAGTGGGGTTCTAACCGGCCTATATATACCATCGGCTAAGTAAAGAAGGGCTGATAGAAGCCTCCACACGTCACTTTAGGCTGACATCTTCAATCTAAGCATAATAAATCTGGAGGCATGAATTATATAATAAGATATTGCGCCATGTGTCTCCACATGTCAGCATCTCCATCACACCCATATACATTAGTAATATAGGTCCCAAGGTACATAGTCTCCATGACATAGGATTCGAATTAGATGACTTCGTTTCTCGAATTCAGACATGAATCCTTCACTAAATAAAGGGACTTAGTCAAAGATCATGAATCATACAGAACAGGCCAGTGGAAGGTGCCACATGCCTCATTTGGCACAAATTCAAAAGGAGCAGCTCTAAAGAGAAGAGGACCAAACTTGTGCCTAGCACCTCCATGCATTAGGTAGCAAAAGGGGGGACACCAAACTGAAAGGTCCAAGTTTGGGATAGGCCGACGAGAAGCGTCCATGCATCATAACGGTGAATTTATGAGTGTTAAAATCTAGAAAATGTGGGGAACGAGCTCGCCATGAATGGGTTCACTAAGTCAAAAAGGGTGGCAGAACCAGCCCAAATCAACTTTTGGCAACCTGCAGCGGAAGTAGCTATGTTTGAGTTTGATTATTTTAAGAGGTGGAATCCATTTGATTCCTTATTACATGTGCCCAGCTCTCCACATGTCCTAAAGGTCCTTACACAATTGATTCAGTAATTAGGTGCGTGTTGGGTAAAAAGGTCTAAAACTAGAAACAGAGTAGGCCCAAAAAGATGCCACGTTTCTGGTGCAACTCTCAAGAAGTTTCATCCTAAATCTGCAAGCATAACGAGGCATACCACACTAGACATCCATAAATATGGGGGTACTCATGTCACATGATTTCTAGCCTACGTTAAAACTCGAAATCCATTTGCCTTTGGAAGGAAAACTTTCACATTGTGATTCTTGAAGAACAAGCATTTTTCCAAAAGGGATGAAGGCACCTGCTACTCACATGTGAAATTAATAATCCGATTCCCATCATTACCTAAAAGGTGCGTACGGAAGAGCAATACACGACTGCTAATCCATGATTCAATTGACATGCAAAATTTTCTTGACCATTTTAGGAACAAGTCAAGGTTTGGCATCAAGATGTGTAAAAAGCACCTTATCATTAGAAGTTAGGCAAAAACAAGAATGCTTTCAAGGGTGGTTTGAGTATCAAAGACCAAATGCTCTTCCAATATGTCTTGGATCATGAATTTGAAATCTTCCCTCTCTCCTACTGGTTCTTCTATAAAAAGGGGCATATTTCAAAATCTTGGTCAATTTTCTCTCTTGTAACACAAAAACTCAAATTTATGTCTCCCCTCAGGTTGCAATGTGGAGCTTCAATTCCTCCTCTCAACGCAACTAAAATGGAATTTTCATTTCAAGTTGCAAGAGCTAAAGTGTATGTGTGAACTCCATGAAGATAGAATATGTACACATTTATTTTGACAAATGCATTTTGACACATCCTTCAAAGTTATGCTCTTCCATTTTGGCGTCTGCAATCATTACATCGAGTATATCGTGCGTATCTCTGATGTCTGTTATCCATAATGGGAGATAAGTTGGCATGGGTTTGCAAGTGGTGATTTGCGTGAAATCTCATCTTCAGCGTGTATGCATCTGCTCATCGTTAAAAGAAATGCTCACCTCACTCATTTTAGGTAGCAATAAGAAGTTGATGTAGTTCAAAACCCCCCTTTGACAGTGTGTGTGCTACTCACCTTTGAGAGATTGAATTGCAATTTCATACTCTATGTCTCCATGCACTGGTCTAGCATTATTATATTAGGATAGTACGATACAGTGGTGCAATGTGCCAACCTAAGAATGCGCCAAGGTTAGGGTACCTGTGCCAAGGTTTGGGTGAAAAAATGCCAAGGTATTGCCATATCAAGATGCATATTGATATAACAGCACACAGAGTGGTAACATGTAGCACTTTTCAAAATGTGAGGTAGTAATGGAATCAAACTAAAAGCTTAAGGCCAGTATAACTAAGAATTGTTAAAAATGTGTATAGTGTAACCTCACAATATAGATATTTAGGTCAAGTTTACAAGAAACAAGACGTAAATAACAAAATTTTAGTGATATGATATAAACAAGATAACCTTTCCAAGGAAGAATCAAGATGATGAACCAAGCCTAACTATGATGACGATCTTGACTTGGGTATCGAGATCAAAAAGGCTAACAATGATATAAAAACATCTCCACACACTTTAGACATTTAACAACCCAGCCAAAAACATGGATGGGCGTAAATGAACAAAAAAGTGGCAAAACAATCAATTGATAACACAAAGCAGTCACTCCTCTTTTTATCAACAGAGTTTCAAAAGAAATTGAAGGAAGTAGATCAAAATGGGGTTGAAAAATACTAGCCTCACTTCGGCAGAGTTTCACCTTGCCTTAGGGCAAGTGAAAAAATAAGCAAAAGTAATGCTTCACATGTTTCGCGATGAACAATGGCTCAAAATTCAAAATTGTTTTTAAATGATCAAAGTGGGCTCCTGGCCAAAGATATCTTCCTAGGTGGCTCTCTTAACTAGGTGTTATAAAGTTGTCTTAAGCGAGCGTCAATTTACCCAAAAAATTTACAATGACTAATTTGGGAGTATCTCAGCTTTACTTTACCCCCTTCAAGCACAGTGGGCAACTAGTGCGTCCACATGTACTATCACTGGGGTTGCCATACAGACAACTGATAACTGCTAACTCACAAGGAAAAACTAGTCAAGTAGGTTTTGCGGAGCACTTCCTGTTTCATCCACAAGGTTCCCTCTTGCGTAGACTACTTTGGGGTTCTTAGGACCACCCCCATTGTTGTAGCTTAAGGATTATGCCAAAGGGGTTATGTCCTAGTTTTAAGCAGATGAGACGTACCCTTATTCGAACCTGCAAATACAGTGTTTTGAATGTGGTGTTCTTTTTATCTTGTTTAATTTGATGTGGTTTGCTTGAACACCTTTTGGAAACCTACACAGAAACTATATTAGTAGTTTGATTTTGTTTTTATTCCACCTTTCTTTGACAATAATTTTTGGTCCTGCACAATGGATTAGTAATTTTCCATAAAAATATTAAAGAGGATAAAACATCATTTCTGATTCTCAAGATCATCCTAAGATGCAAGAGAAGAGCATACACGACGTAGAATCCAACTATGAAATCAAAAATGGAAAACACTTAGTTCAAATGAAATATTTGTTCTTTTTAACAAACTTTGACATTCATTCTTTTAAGAACAAGCATTTTTCAAAACAAAAAAGATACATAGAAATCATTTTTGATTCCCAAGATCACCTAAAAGGTGCGAGGGAAGAGCATACATGACTCTAATCTCATGATTAAACATGAAATGTTCATTAACCTTTTAAACAAGTCAAATTACCATCAAACATTTAAAAACACCCTACAAAATAGAAGTTAGATTCAAAATAAAACTTACAAGGTGTTAGAACATCAAAGACCAAATTTTCCAAAACATTTAGACATGTTAGAAATGAGTAGTTTTATAAAAAATGAAAACCTTAAATTTTTGGTAACTCAAAAACTCAAATTTATGTTTCCATTGTGTATTTCACTTCAATACCTTTCCAACGCAACAAAAATGGAGTCGTTTCGAGTTCAGGAGAAAACGTTATGGCCTCTGGAAGATAGGCTATGTACACAATTCTGCGTGTGTGTGCCCTTCAAGGTGTATGCACGCCCATTTTGGCATGTGAGCGCCCTTCTAAGCCTGTGCTCACCTCTATGTAAAAAAACATAATGAGAAGTATGCCTGCATGCACAGAATGATGTGTGCGCTCCCTTCAGTGTGTATGCCCATTTACGTGTGTGCACACCTAGGAAGCAAAATAGAAGGTACAAAATCTATGACAGTGTGTGTGTGCTACCTGAGAGATTCTTGCGCTAGCATATGGGTGCCTACGCTGGTCTGACAAAAAGGTACAATACTACAGTGGTGTGTGTGCCAACATATTGGTGCCTACTGCCAAGGTTAGGGTACATGCGCCAAGGTTTGGGTGCCTACGCCATGGTTTCGGTGCTGCACCAAGGTTAGGGTACAATGCTACCAAGGTTAGGGTGCCTGCGCCAATGTTTGGGTGCTTGGACCAAGGTTAGGGTGCCTGCGCCATGGTTTGGGTGCCTACGCCATGGTTTGGGTGCCTGCGCTACCCTATGTAAAAAAAACACAATGAGAGTTATGCCTGCGTGCACTAAATGATGTGTGCACTCCCTTTCTTGGGTGACATCAAAAATACATCATTTTTAACATTAAACAACTTCAAAAAGGTTAAATTTTTGATATGTTAGCTTAAAATTGACAACAACCCATCAAAATTAAACCCCTAAACAAGACTCAACACATGCAAAGTTAGCAAAATCATAAGAAATTTAACATTATTTCACACATGTAATATTAGCAAAAGACACCAAAAAGCTCAAAACACTCCAAATTTTAGTATGTTAGCTTGAAATTGACAACAACCCATTAGAATTAAAGCTCTAAATGAGATCCTACACATGGAATATTAGCAAAATCCTAAGAAATTGAACATTATTTGCCATATGTGTATATCAAGGGTTAGCCAAAAACTTGAAATAACAATAAAATTTGAGCTAGAATTCTAAGGGACTAAGGACCTGTCCCACCAAGCATGCCAAATGTGTGTTGGTGTATTTGTTAGCTCAATGCAAAAGAGTGTCATGAGAACTATCACCTAGTAGTCCTGTAAACAAAGCTAAATCAAATTCTAATGCACCATCATGATAACAGCTTAAGGTCAAGACTAATCTACTAACATCCTTGCATTAGAACATGAACAAATATTCAAACTAACATGCCTAATCTATTAATGTTCTATCTCTATTGATTGCTAACGTCAAATGAAATGAACCTATTTAGATCCTTAGCAATCAAAGGTTTCTATTGTATGTTTGAATCCCAAGGTTTTCAAGAATGGAGTCTCGTCAATCCATGGCTACAAGACCATTTTACATATCTCCCATATGACTTCAATTACTTGGATGGATGAATACAAGAAATGAAAATAGCTTAGCTTCTTTAATGAAGAATGCTCCAAGATGACAAAATGGCTATAGTGTATTTCTATATGCTTCATTCTTGTCTTCTCAAGGAATTAGGTGTAACTGTAAATGGTAGGAGGAGGGCTCTTTATATAGCCCAATGGATAAAGGAATCTCTACATCATCCTTTGTGAGATAACATATGAACCATGTTGAGTTAGTTTGTGGATAAGGAAGAGTTTAGAAAGGGTTGAGTGTGTTTAGGAGAGTTTAGTTTGTCCTTTAGTGACCCATGTGGATAAAGGGGTTTATTAATTAATCAAGATGATTAATTAATAGATGTGCAAGCTTATGAAAGCTTTTTAGAGGAATATTAGCATGATTTAGACTATAGAAGCGGATTAAATCAATTAAATACTGATTTATTGGTTTAATGAAAGACTTGCGGAAGCTAATTAATTACCATTCACATAAGCTAGCTGCTTGCTTCTTCTGTACTCTGAAGGCAGGATCTCATTGCCTGGTGCTATCGTCTAGATCTGAAGGTACGTGTGTTGTATTTTTTTCACTTAATTAATTAAGTTATTCTAATTAGACTCATGATTTTATTAGACCAGATTTTAAGTATTGATGATACATCGTCAAAAATTTGCGGGGGAAATTCTGATTATTATGCATCCATAGAAGTGCGGAAAACTTGTTGTAGGCAAATAAATAATCAGAAAACTAAAAACAGTTCAGATAACATAACAAGATTTGTGACTCTCAACGGGGTTCGTGAAATTCCTACGTCCCCGGGTTCGTATTGAACCGATCCATTAATAATGAGATTAGAAATGTATAGTACAATAACTCTGTACAAACAACCAATTTTGACCACGTTTGATCACTAACCTCATTTAATGCCAGTCCGTGATCAATGTCCAACAGAACTCGTAAAAAATATGGCTTGAATTGCTGTCCCAAGAACGATCCGTGGCTCTCACAGTGTTTTCACAATGTGATCTCCCTACAACTGTGTTAGAAAACACCTAATGCAATGGAGATTTAAGTCACATTATATGAAAAAAAAGCATATATCCTAAGATCATCTCTAAATTTGTGGGTAGCATTTTTACATGTTTACACCAAGTCACAATTCGGTACCAGACTAGTTTGCATTGAATATCGTCTCACTTTCCAATCTAGCTGTCTTGTAGATCTCACTTTTAAAATATGACGATTCAAAGTCTTCCAAAAATAGTGTCTAAAACTCATTACGTCAATCATCAGGAGGTATTCTCTACAAATGTGGCTTTGACGGTATCATTATGCAGAATTTCCTCACCATTTCTGAAATCTTTTTACATCATGAGTTCCCAATTCATAATGGGATTTGCAAGGGACATTCAAAAATGGCCTCGTTGTTGCTGAGCATATCCTTCGACTCGGCTACTATTGGCCAATCCTTACACCAAGACTATTGTCCCCCCCTATGTCATAATGTTGTGTGAAGCGACAGCAACTTTATAACCTGCAGCCCAAACCTCTAGGTGACGCCTTACAAGTTGCTAGAGACTTTTGTCCCTTGTCTTAATGAGGTCGAGGGATCTCATTGGAGATCCTAGCGGCCATCATTCCTTGGCGGATTTACATATTTTAATGGATAAAATCCCAATTGTGAGTCGATATTGCATATGAAATGGGTATTAATTCATCCCTCATGTCTCGACCAAAGTCTTAGCATTTGAAATGGGGATTAATCCCCAAATAGGACGCATGTCATATCCCACATTTTGTGGGCTGTCCTAATCACCTTAGGTTTTTGACAATAGAAAACAATTCCAACGCATTGTTTTAACCTGGTCAAAAGACCACGTGGGCTTAAATTTGCCCCCTCCAACACAAGTTTTCATCCTCCATCCTTCCACACAAGAAAAATCTCACGCACGGGTCTTCTAATGTTGGCGGTTTAGAAAATTATGTATGGTTTAATACTAATGGTATAAACATTAATACTGGTATAGCGGTTTGGCATATGCATGTGTGGCATTTGGCTCTATATGACTTACCAAGTACCATCATCCACATTTCAACCCATGTTACACCTGTCTCTTTGGTCTATGGAACATAGGTCGTAACTGCGTGTCAATAGTCCATATATTCCATCTCTTCATCTCCCGACTTAAAGCAAATGCGATCAAATTTGATGAGTGGTGGCAAGAACACGTGGTGGCTTGTGGACCCACCACGTTGAGCGATTAGATGACCATAGTTTAAACACGGCTAGACCGGGCTCCAAATCCGTAATAACAACGCATTGAGCCTCTTGTTCCCATGCACCATTTTTATGCTCGTTTGAAGACCGGTGATCGAAAATTCAACAAACAACTGATCTTTTTCCTTTTCGCCACGTGTCAACATGTAACCAAAATGGTCCAATATTGACTGAGTTGACCATAGTTGACTTTCTCGTTGTCTTGGAACTTATGACTTTCACCCATATCTATGGAGCTCCCGAACTTATCCGATTGTCATCGTTCTCACGAGGGTAGATTGGAAAGCTCTCGAGATGATCTTAATGCACTTGACATCATTTGAGGGATGTCTATTGTTGAATAAAGTACTACATCACTTTATGATCCCCTAATGCACATCCTCCCCACTGAGAGAAGGCTTTTTTTTCCACAAAAAGCTATGTATCAAGGACCAACGACTTAAACAAAATCATGTTATTATCTATCACTGCATTGCAACCTTAACTTGACATACAAGAACCCAAAATAACATCTACTCATGGCATAAATCTCATGCAAATAGTTTTCATTAGCTAGTCAGGATAGAATCCCATGATCATTCATAACTTGAAACACCCAATTAAGCTAGTGTTCAACCTGAAATGCTGCAACCCTATTTCAACTTCATACGCACAGACTGCCTGATACTCCTTTATACCCCATTGTCCATGACTACAAGTCCACAAATAATATGACCAGATTGGGATAACACCCATTATACTCCTATGAGTCAAAGCTAGTGTTGCAACTAGATCACTTCCCTGATATGGGCATCGATGTATCTCAATTGTTGTTATACGTACAATGTTCCATAACATAGGATCAGATATACAAGCTAGCCACATGTTGAACTTATTCTATCCATAATTAGAAGACTAGTATGCCCACTTCCCAAAAACTGAAACTGTAACTTAGAGCTGCAAGTATTCATCAACTTCAGGAAGACCTCAAGGAGACTCTATTATTCATCCCCATATAAACTTCCTGCATCAATCAGCCCATAAATAGCTATAGTCAACAACTGCAAAAAAAAGAAACAATCATGAATAATGCCAAAACTTTTGGTCATGAACTTACCTATGTTGGTTTTGGGTATCTTATAGAAGGGACATGTCATCACAACATACATATGTTAGTCACTAATACATAAACACTCATCAATTTACTCCTATCCACTCAAGGGACATGGCGCTCATGCGACACTTTGTGATTATACAACTTCTTTCAACTATAGACCTATCAATCATGCAATGTATCTAGGGGCTTATGTTCATAAGCCTATTTGTATGGCCATTATGGTCCTTGCCAACTATGGAGCATTTCGCTTCTTTTCGTTTCACCTCTTCCTACTTGTTGCTTCTTCAACAGGACGAGATCATTGAAATTGAATATCTTGTTCCGATTCTCGTTTAACCCACACACATACTAATCATCATTTCCAAAACATTATACAGACTTAACAAATCAAATAAAAACCCAAAAACAACACCCTACCAATACCAATCACACAAGCTAACTAGTTTCCCTTTCTATTTTCAGCTCAACATTTGACCTTGCCTATTTTTCTACCTTGCCTTATGTTATCCCGTAAAATTGACAAGGGCAATTTTACCGATAACCATACCAAAAATTTGTTCCGATCCCTCGTTAGGGATCCCTTGCATTCGAAACATTGTAAAATCCCTTCCCGGGAAATCTAGTTTTTCGAACTTAGTCTTTTGAGCCTTTTTTGGCTGGGCGCATGAAATTGCTTTGTAACACCAACTTTTGGTGCGCCCCCTTTAAAAAACCTTTGGCGCATGATTTTCAGTGTCAACACACCTTTCGGTGTGCCAAAGTGTGTTGAACCTTCCTTGCGTGCACCAAGGCGCATGCGCCTTTGTGTTGGCACAACGTTTGTTGCGCCACTTTTTGGTGCGCCAAAGGGTGCACATAATCTTATTGTAACACAATGTTTTAGTGCGCCAAAGGGCGCACATAATCTCATGTCGACATAGCATTTGGTGCGCCAAAGGCGCGCTTAATATCCTGTTGGCAAACGTTTTCATGCACCAAAGGGCGCACGTTTTTCCCTGTCGACAGCAACTTTCATGCGCCCTTTAAAAAAGTGGGTGGCGTATTTATGACCAGCTCAACTATATATATATATGTGTTTGCGCACCCAAATGTCATTTTCACTTTTTGTAGAGCACGTGATTTCCTTTCTCTGAGCCTGTCAGCCCCTGCCTCGTCGTTTTCAACACGTTGTGGACCCGTTCTTAAGATTTTCTCTATTTATCCGAGTAAGTGCTCTCGTCTCTTCCATGTGTTTTGTTTCTGGTTCTTCTTGCTTGCTGGTTGGTTTTTGAGTGCATGATTTGAGCATGCTTTTCCCCCCCGTGCTGTCTTTCCCTACCTTCCTCTTTCCAGATCTGCTGGAGGAGGACGTTATCTTGAAACAATGGTTTGTAACCCTCCTGGTTTTAACCATTTCATTTACCTAAATGTCTTGTCAAAAAGGAAAGGAGGAGAAGAAGAGATCTACACCATGTAAAAACCCCTTTGAAGAGTGATTTAGTTCATTGTTTCTCTCTTGCCTTCGGCTAATCTGTCACCCCTGCAACATGAACAAAACCCGCGCCAATGGCGCACCTATCATGCTTGCTGCATCAATTTTTCATGCGCCCTCAAGGTGCGCCTCTTTCACATGCTGCAAGTGCTAAACTTGCGCCCCTTTAGCGCACCATCCTTCTGTGCTGCATCACATTTCCATGCGCCAATGGCGCACCCAGCATCCATGCAACACAAGCTTTATCTGCACTAAGTACAATTCTTTGAAGGCGCAGGCGCATCCCCGATTACAATAACATCATGTTGTGTAAACCTTTCGTGTGCCGCGCCATGTGCCCTTTGGCACACGAAAGGGTCTTGTTACACGAACCATCCATGCGCCAAAGGGCGCACCAAATCCCAATGCAACATGAAAATTCCATGCGCCAAAGGGCGCATCCTGTCACCATGTAACACGCACTTTTCATGCGCCCTCTATAAAATGCAATCTGCAATATGCATGCGCCATGCGCCTTTGGCACCAGTTTTATCCATGCAACACCCTCTTCCTGTGTGCCTTACCTATTTATCCCTGTAAGCTACAATTTTCATGCGCCTTGCGCCCTGAGCCTGAAAATAACTAATTCTTTCTTCTGTTAGCACTTCAATGGGAAATCAAATGACTGATGCAACCTTTCTACGTTGGGTTTCACTTCTTCTTCATGTAGATCAGCAGATAAACTTAGAAGAACATATGTCAACATCCAACAAAATACCTATCAAACTGAAAGGAAAGGCTAAGCCGACGGAGGAAGAAATGAAATACAAATATCAGAGGGTCAAAATGCCTGAGTCACAGGCCGAATGCAGCATGGATGTCAAAGACTCAGAATTGGGTCATATCGACATGGAGGAATTCTGGGCCAGAACTCAGAAAGTTACAAGGAGTCCAAGGATGGGAAAACTAATAGGCAGTGCCCTGCACTTCTCCGGAGGAATCCCTGTTAGCGCCATCAACAATGAATTTATGATGGTGGTTGCCCAGACTTACAACAAAGAGACAAGGCGTGTTGAAAACAACAAGGGCGAGGTAGTAATCAACCTCACTGCCCGTCATTTTGAGATCATAATCAGCATCCCTCACCACCGGCACTTTGTGGCCGTTAGCCAAGCAGAGTGTATCAAGGCCTGGGAAGATAATGAAGACCAATGCATGCAACTAATGAATGAAGTATATCTGAAAAACAAGAAGGTAGTAACCCGGTGGCCCCAAATCATCCACCGCAGTGACTTCTCAGAAGAGCTCAGCGATACCATTACATTCCTGAGCAGGTTCTTTAGGCTTTCTAATGCCCATTACTTCCATAAATGGATGTTACGCTACTTGGAAACAATGAACAATAATTTTCCTGATCAGCGCTTTTACAGGGGGGAAATTATAAGTAGCACCATCTCCGAGCAGCTACAACAATTCAGCACAACGGGAGTATTCCATATGAACTCCTACGTGGTCTACGCTGCAGCGTCAGAGAGGGATTATCCGGGCCTAACCCGAAGTGGAGTTTGGCCTCAGGTCAAAATATATGAATATTATCCAGAACTAAGGCTGGAGAATAGCATCGCCCAATTCGCCAAAATCAACGATGCATTCTTTTATCACATCATCTACCTGTTGAGGCCGAATCTGACTCATGGTCATACGACCAAAAACATAGTGGCAGCCACGGAGAAATGGGGGGCCCTGTTTACCCAATTTCCCACATTCACCTATCTGAGGGCTGTCAACTTTTTGGGAGAGCCAACCAGGCTACCGAGGTATGCCGAGCCTAAACTGATTCTACTAGAGCTATCAAGGCAGCTGGTCACATACCATGAAAAATGCCTTAAAAGAAAGAAGGGTGGAACTCCTTTCCCACTCACAGTGGGCCGATACACATGCTCCACCCACCACAAGGCAAAGAAAATGTTCGCAGAGCTGGAGTTACTTAATTTGAAGCATGACTTCCCAGTCAGGCCTACCTTCGACCCAAGTGGCTGCCTGCCAAGAGCAAAGCTTGACCCAATCCATGTCCCTCAAATTGAGGATATTTATATTGACGTTCTCCATGAGGTAGAGCTCAGAAGAAAGGATCATTCTCGCCTAGCATTGGCATAAATCATCCAGTACGGGATAGCCATTGTCCCCAAAGGCTTCCAAACTACAGAAGATGAGACAGACAAGGTATATAATGATACAGATGGGGACAATTGGCCCTTTCCGGCTATTGACAGAAACAAGGCTCCTCAGAAAATTGAGGAAAGGGCCAAGGAAACGCTACGTAGGATAGAGCACTGGTGTCGAATGAACGGGCTGATATACCTCGGGGTAGATTTCACAACCTCCCCATTGGGCAACGCACCTTCACGGTCCAAGAAGCAACTTAAAGGAAAAGGTGTAGAAGGTGAATCCAGCACCATTTAGGAAGAAGCCCCTGAAAGTCCTCCTTCCACAGCACCAGAACAAGTCATAACTCTAGAGGAAGAAATAACAGAGGATAGTCCCATAGGCCCATCCACTCAGGATGTCGGCATTGCTACCACAATAGAGGTCCCTTCTATCCCTTCTTCTTCTCTTTCTTCCCCTCCTCGAGTGACTCAAGAAACCATCCCTTTGGTCGTGTCCTCTGCCCCTTCTTCTACTCTTTCCCCTGCTTCTTCGTCTATTTTCTCCTCCCTCACTGATTTGTCCTCTTCTATTTCTTCCCTCATCTCTGGGCTCCCTTCCCTTCCTATGTCTTCTGCAGCTACAGTTTCCCTTCCTCCCGTGGACACTTCTTCGGCTATTCTCTCAATGCCGCCGCCGCGTGTCTCCACGTTTTTCCCCTCTTCTACTGTAGCTGCCTCCTCCTCTGTCTCTGGTCCTTCTTCCATAGGACCAGCCTGGATCTCTCAGAAGCTGAGCCAAAAAAAGAGGAAAGTTCCCATCGCTCCGATGGACTTTTCAGTGATTCCAGCCAAGGGGGTGAAGAAGCAGAATCCTGTTACACACTTCTCTAAAAGTGATGCAGGTGAGAGAGTCATGGAAATAGCATACCCCAATCCCCTCAAAGAGAAAAAGGATCTGTCTCCGACAGATTTTACTGTGACCCAAGTCACAATGGGGACATCTTCTGAAAGTCTCTAGGGGGAATCTCTTTCCGCAGTTGATGCCCTCTGCAAAAAGCTTCAAGAAACGAAAGAAGAGAAAAGGCTACTGAAGGAACAAAATAAATATCTGCTTCAAGCCTTACAAAAGATGGGTAGTGCACCTCCCACAACTACCGCCGAAACTTCTGAGCTTCTCAGCCAGGAGAAAATCAATGAATATGCAAAAATCGGTGAGCAGGGTATGGCCGTTTCTGCTTGGAGGAGCCAGATCCTCAAGGACAGTGAAAGAGTGATCGCCGAGTTTGTCAATTTGTATCTAAACATCGGAAAGGCGAACAAGGAACTCCAAGCATTAGCGGGGCCCATATCAGAAGAGCTAGAACATGTTAGACTCCAACACGAGACCTTTCAACAAATGTTCGATTGTTCAGTCGAAGATCTGGTCAAGTTCGGCGTCTTCGGCCACCCAAGGGCCCTCAACAAAACCATGTCCACTCTGGACTATCGGATAGATCAGCTTGAATTTTTTCTGGAAAAGATAGACAAGGTAAAGGAAGAGGCCCTGGATGCAATGCATCAAATGGAGCGAATTGTTCTCAACATGTCTCCAGGGTTGCTCACTCCTTCCTTTACCTTAAGGTCAGCTGATGAAACTATCCGGATCTTCAAAGAGATCGCTTCTCAAGGAACAGGGCCAGAGGTCACATTTGACACTGAATCTATTAACAACTTGCTCGCCTGTAGGGACTTCGTCGGGTTCCTCATTGAAGCAGAGAAGGACTATTCCAAACTCCCAGAAAAGCTCATAGACGAGCGGGAGATTTGTGAAGCAATCAACGAGCGGCACAAGGATCCTTCCCAGGATCAATTTGGGCCCATGATTAATAAGTTTTTGGAATACCGCGCTCAGTTCCATATCTCATCACCTGAGCAGCATCAAAAGCAGGCTACCCCCTTTCGGCCGCAGGATGATGACGACGAGTAGCTGCTCCTTCTTCTTCTTCTTCTTCTTCTTCTCTCTCTTCTCCGAATTTCTTGTTGGAATGTCTAAAGTATGTTGGCACAAATGATGACCTCATCCATGTTGCATCATGGGATGATGTCATCCATCAAGTTGTCAAAGTCAACATGACTTTTAGATATTTTGTAAATAGGTGGTTGGCTACTTTTTACCTTCTTTCCTTCTCCTCTCTTCTATATATATTGGAATACTTGTTGTATTCAAAGGTGGACATTTTTTAGATGAAAATAGAAGTGAGGAGAGAAAGACTTTGAGCTTTCTTGTAACAGAAGAAAATGGTAATACAAATATTGAGACTTTGTGTTGAATAGTTGTGTTATGCATCAGACCTTTCTTATGTTATATCTGTATGTGTTTAATCTGTTAGATTCATATCTACTTTTCTGTCATTTGCTCATCAGTATTGCTTTGTTTATTTATGCAAGTAGGTTTGGCTCTGTTTACTACCAACCCAAAAACATAAATCTCCTGACCTTTCTGCTTTGGAATTCATTTCTTTTCTCCCTTCGGACCTATTCTTTCTTCCTCCTCTCTTTCATTCCTTTCTCTTCGCAGCCGGAAATAAACCTACTGGGATGAGATCCCAACCCCCGAAGGTAGAATACTGTGAGATTTGCACAAGATTCCTGCTGGTAGAATAGCAATAAACCAGTTTCGCTTTGCTGACTCAAAGAGGGGCTAAGCCCTGCACACTGTTGGCTCGTCTATCCATAGATCTGTCCAGGTGACAGATTTTCGGACCAACAGTTTTTGGCGACTCTACTGGGGATCGAACGGATCTATCAGATCTATGAAGGTGGTAAGATAGAAAATTAGAAAAAATTAGAAAAATCACTACCTGTTTGCAAACTTGACCTTTTTGTTAGAAATCCAAAATTTTGCAAAAATGCTCCAAATTGAAAATTTTCTTCTGAGATCCATAGATCAGGCCTAGTTAAAGAGCTTTAGTTCGCTGAGTTTTTATAAAAATCAGTATTTTTCCGTAGATTTGAATTTTTTGACTGTTTACCAAAAGTTTGAAACCCTCTAAAAAAATCAAAACCAGATCTGAAAATCAGCTTGCTAATCTTCTCTATCGTTTTATCCTCGCTGTTATTTGTCATTAACCGCAATCGGTTTTTTGAAGAGGATAGTTTTTAAATATTTAGAAAAGTACATGCTGTTGGTTTTTGACAGAAAAACCAGAAAATCAGCAAGTACAGCCAAAAAGAAATTTTAAATCTGCGCTACAATATCGCAGATCAGGAAGGTACACTGGTAGGTGAACCTTTTACACGCAGCCGAAAAGCTCGTGGAGAAACTGATCCGAATTTTGATCTGCTTCAAAGGCACAATTTCAGTGTAACACCGGCACGTTTTTCAACGCTAAGCTCAGCCGACCGGTCATCCAGGAGCGTCTCACCTCCACGAAAGAAGAATTTTTCACAGGGGGCATCCACGTCCCTTTGTAGCGCCTTACTGCTCAGCGGGACCACCCTTCCAGCCCGTGTTCTCTTTCCAGCAATTCAAATGGCAGTACCATGGAGAAATGCTATGGGTCCTCTCGCACTGCCACATCCAGTTCACACGCTCCCTCACGGAAACCGAAAGAATTTTCCCAAATTCGATGGGAGCGTAAATCAAAGCACGGATTCCCACATATCTGCATTCATTATGTCATGTAGTATTTTGGATGTGACTCACGAAGATGTGTCGGTTCACCTTTTTCTGGAAACTCTACAAGGGCCCGCAGCTGAATGGTTTCAACATTTGTCGGCCGGATCTATCACCAGTTGGGCCACCTTGCGGGAGGCTTTTGAAGACAGATACAAGCCTTCAGAGGATGCGTTTGCATTATTATCACGGATCACTCACCTGAAGAAGGAGGCCAATGAGACCATGCGTGATTTTATCGCCCGGTTCAATGCACTAATCAATCGTGTCCCTGTTGCCATGCTCCCCACACCGGAAAATTAGAAATGTTTCTTCGTGAACGCCATGAGCTCGAAAGTTAGTTTCTTGCTCCTTCAAGAGCGAGTAGCTACCTTAGTTCTCGCTCAGGCTGCTGCCATTCGAATAGAAGATAATTTGATAATATCTGGCGAGTTGAAAAAGGAATCATCCAAGTCCAAATCTTCAGATCCTTCGCCTACTACTTCATCTGATCCAACATTCCAAAAGATGGCGAACGATTTTCTCGCATTAAAGAAGTAGTTGGCCCAATCTCCTAGTTCCTCATATCGAGATGTTCCACGAAGGATTTTCGTTCCCAATAATGTTTCACAAAGGCCGCGTCTACCTGCAACTGCTCCACAGTTGGCGCTTGAAGCTCCTCCGGTCAATGCTCTGGCCGAGATTGAGGAAGAAGAGCAGTACTATGAAGAATCTTCGTCTCAAGGCGAAGATGATCAAGATGTCGGTGAGCCGACTGGTGACTCTACTATTGGGTATATGAAATTTAATGAGGAAGAATCTGATGAAGAAGAGGGTACTCAGGGCTATGCAAGCGGACAATCATATGTTGTTTTTACCCGCTCGCAAGGAAAAGAAGCAGAAGTGGCTGCCCATGTGCAGAAGGAGAAGGCCGTGTCAAACGTGCCCCCAACCATTGCTAAAAGAGATAATCCACTTCCTACTCAACTCCTTGTTAAGTCTTTTACAAAGAAATCTTTTCCCCCCATCTCTCCTCCAAATCAGCCCCCTCATATTCCTATCAAGATCAGTAACCCTGTTCCACCATCGCGGGGAGAGGGACTCATTCCCTCACTAGCTCAACCCTTGGCCGCGTTTGATATCATAGATCATGCTAAAAAGACCAAGATCCAAATGTTTGAAGCTGAGTACCTTCAGTCAAATCCCGAATAGCTTGTAAGATTAACTAAATATATTCAGAGTCAAGCTGTTATATCTAAGCAGGTTTCCCCAAAAGGAATCCTTTCCACTCCTCCTGAATCTCACATAAATGTTGCCTCAACATCTGCATCAGGCAAGATAGAGCCTTTTTATCTCTCCCTCCTAATCAATGGCCATAAGTTGAGTAACTGCATAATTGATTCCGGAGCTTCAGATAACGTCATGCCGGCGAAATTCACCCATGCTTTGGGTCTCACCCTACCAAGCCTTTTGGCAGATGTTATTCCTTGGAAACCAAGCAGGTGCCGTTGATTGGTCAAATCAAAGACGCGTAATTTGCATTTGCGGCATTCCCTGATAAGAGGGTAAAGATGACCGTCCTTTTCGCTGACATTCCATCAGCCTATGGGATTCTGCTGGGAAGAAGTTTTTGCAGCGAAGTTGGTGGAGAAATCCATATGGAGTGGTCTAAAGCTAAAATTCCCGTCAAAGGTGTAATGTAGACATTAGAGCCAGAATCACAAAAGAAATACTTGGTTACTAGCTCCAAAGATCCCAAGGCCCAAATCCTTTTTGAATCATCAGGGATGGGGAACTATTTCTTGTCTACCGAGACGGATAAAATGGGTGTTCTCGTTCAGGAAAAGGATCTTAATGAGATCTGGACCTTGCAGTTTGATGGCAGTTGCGCAACTAGTGGATGTGGCACCGGGGCTATACTGATATCTCCTAAAGAGGAGGTAATTCCTCTCTCTTTCAAATTGCAGTTTTTCAACACTAACAATACTGCTAAGTATGAATCTCTGTTACTCGGTATGCAAGCCGCAAAGGAAAGAATAATTAAAAATCTAAAAGTGCAAGGTGATGCGGAATTGGTTGTGAACCAAGTCAAGAGGGTTTATCAAGTAAAAAATGAGAGGCTCAGGCACTACCGTAATGCAGTATGGGACAGCATCGAAGAATTTGATGATTTTTCAATAGAGGCAATTCCAAGAGCTCAAAATGACACGGCCGATTCATTGGCCGTTTCAGCATCTCTGATGCTCCCACACCCAGGTTTGAAAATAGAAAAATACACCATTGAGGTGGTTTTCCACCCAAGTGTGCCAGACAATTCCCAGCATTGACAAGTGTTTAATGATGACAATCAACTCATTGCCTTTCTGGAAAAATTGGAAAATTTTGAGGAGTTGCATTTTGAAGGATCTACTTCTACATGTCGTGAATCAATCACCGGTCAAAACCACGAATCAAAATAGAACGACGGCATATGTCAGCTCAAAGGAAATAAAATTCCGAAGGGTCTGGTTTCTCTCGAACGGTTGTTCGACAGGCATGATCATTTTGTGAAAAAGAAGAGGCGAGATGATCCTGACTCATCCCCAGAGACTGAACCAGTCAATATAGGTTCGGAGACACATCCGCAATTTGTGAACATTGGAAAATGTTGCATGCCAGAAGAGAAGTGGAAATTTTTCAAGCTGCTAAATAAATACATGGATGTGTTGGCATGGTCCTATGCCGATCTAAAGTCTTTTAAGCCAAAATACGTTCAGCATGATATCCCGTTGAAAGAAGACGTCAAAGCCTTTCGCCAAAAGCAGAGGCACTATAATCCTAAGATCTCAGGCACTATCCAGGCTGAAATTCAGAAGATGTTGGATGCAAGAATCATCTTCCCGATCCATCACAATACTTGGGTAGCAAACATTGTGCCAGTACGCAAGAAGAACGGCGAAATACGCATATGCGTAGATTTTCGAAACTTGAATCAGGCGTCCTTAAAAGACAACTACCCCCTTCCAATAATGGATCAAGTTCTGCAAGCAGTGACTGGATCAGAGATGTTGTCCATGCTTGATGGCTTTTCAGGCTACAATTAGATCGAGGTCTTGCCTGAAGATCAATTCAAAACAGCATTCACTACTCCCTGGGGTACATTCACCTACAGCAGAATGCCTTTCGGTTTAACCAACGCTGGTGCCACTTTTCAGCAGGCCATGGACCTGGCATTCAAAGGTATGATGGGAAAGGTCATTATGGTTTATCTAGATGACTTAACTGTGTTCTCTAAAAAATGAAGTGATCATTGTGATCATTTGGAGCAAGTATTGGCCAGATGCCGAGAGCATGGGATTTCCCTAAACCCAAAAAATTCTGTTTTTGGAGTCACGGAAGGAAAGCTTCTTGGGCATGTCGTTAGCAAGGAAGGAACAAGGATAGATACTGAAAGAGTTAAGGCTATTCAGAACCTTACTTTGCCTACAAGAAAGACTGGCGTTCATTCTTTCTTTGGAAAGGTGAACTTCCTTAGGCGTTTTGTTCCTGACTTTGCTGAGAAGACTCATCACATATTGAACATGATGAAGGGGACACCAATTTTCAGATGGAGTGAAGAGGGGAAAAGGTCGTTTGAGGAAATAAAAGCTTCTGTTGCTCACGCACCGGTCCTGGTATGCCCCGATTTCTCCAAATATTTTATCATGTATAGCTATGCATCTGAGCATACTGTGTCTGCAATATTAATGCAAAAGAATTCAGAAGATGTTGAATCCCCGATTGCATTCATGAGTTCTCCTCTCAAGCCTCACGAACTAAAAATGACTCAACTGGAAAAGCATGCCTTTTCCGTTGTCAAAGCAGTTAAGAGTTTCAGGTACTATATTTTAAATTCTCATACAGTAGTACTGGTTCCTGACACAGCAGTGAAGTCAATCCTAACTCAACAGAAGTTAGGGAGATTGCGAGGAAATTGGATTGCAAAGGTTCAGGAGTATGATCTGGATATTAAACCGACCAAGCTAGTGAGAGGCAAGGGCCTATGTCAGCTTATGGCTGAAAACAAAGTTTTAGAAAGTCCCTAAGGAAAAAGATGATTGTACCAATGAAGCGCATTAATCCCTTTGGAGGAAACCCATTCTCTGCCTCTGGTCCTATTTGTTGCAACCAGCGATGAGTGGTATTCAGATATTGCTTTCTTCCTCACCTACAATGAATGTCCAACTCACCTAACCACAAAGGAGAAGTGCACTACAAAGCTCAGGGTAGCCAAGTATGTCATCTGGGAGGACGGTTTATACAAGCATGAAATAGATGGTGTCTTCTTGTGATGTGTCGACAAACCCCAGCAGGTAAAACTACTGGAAAGTTTTCATAATTCAGCCTGTGGGGGCCATTTCTCTTCCTCCGTAACTGCACACAAGATGATTCGAGTCAGGTACTATTGGCTGACACTCTTCCAAGATACAGCTACCTGGGTAGCAAAGTTTGAACCTTGCCAGCAGTTCGTCGGCAAGCCCAAGTTGGCTGCCTTTCCCCTAAGGCCGGTTATTGTCAACGAGCCATTCAGGCAGTGGGGAATTGATTTTATTGGTGCACTCAATCCCCAATCGAGTGCCGGACATAGTTATGTCCTAACAACAATGGATTACTTCACTAAATGGGTGGAAGCCATACCTGTTAAACATGCCACTTCTGAGGTTGTTTGCAATTTCATTAAAGAAAATATTATTGTCAGGTTTGGCGTCCCCAACAAGATTGTTGCTGATAATGCTTCTAACTTCTCCTCGTGAGAAGTTATTAGTTTTTGCTATGAATATGGAATAACTTTGGCTCATGCCTTAGATTATTACCCTCAGGGAAATGGCCAGGCAGAATCCATCAATAAAAACTTAGTGACCATCATACGAAAACTGATGGAAGCAAATCAACGAATGTGGCACAAGTCCTTATACGATGCTTTGTGGGTAGAATCGCATTACTCCCAAGAGGTCTCTTGGTATGTCACATTTTCAAGTGTTATATGGCACTGATGCCGAGCTTCCCATTTCTGCTGAACTTCCTACTCTGTGCTTGACACGAGCTATCGAAGATGAAACTTTCCAGAAGTTCTCTTGACAAAAGAGGATCATGTATCTAACAGAACTTGAAGAAAAGAGAGTAAGGGTGGTCGACAAGATCATCAAACATCAGAATCAAGTTAAGAGACTATTCGATAAGAAGGCCAAGCAGAGGGATTTTCAAGTGGGAGACCTCGTCCTTTTGTGGGACAAGCGAAGAGAACCAAAGGGCATGCATGGAAAGTTTGGATTCCCTGTGGAGGGGGCCTTTCAAGATCAAGCAGCTCAACAGAGAGAATAATTTCTATCTCTCATATCTTGATGGGACCAAACTCGCGCTTCCCTATAGTGGGCAGCATCTAAAGATCTTCAGGAAGTAGAGCTTTCTCTCTTCTTTGTACAGTTTTCTTTAAGTTGTGTGTTTGTTTTCAGTCGTGTGTTTGCTTTCAGTTTGTTGTGTGTTCCCTTTGTTCTCCCTCCGGTCGCCCTTGTTTTTGACTCTGTTACCCAATGGATAGGCACAAGTGATCTGGGATTCTCTACCCCCGAGTTTGCTTAGGGATAGTCCCCAGAAAGAGCCAGCTGTTATCCCGTAAAATTGACAAGGGAAATTTTATCGATAACCATACCGAAATTTTGTCCTAATTCCTCGGAAGGGATCCCTTGCATTCGAAACGTTGCGAAAATCCCTTCCCAGGAAATCTGGTTTTTCGAACTTAGTCTTTTTTGAGTCTTTTTTGGCTGGGTGCATGAGAATTGCTATGTAACACCACCTTTTGGTGCGCCTCATTTAAAGCCTTTGGCGCACATTTTTCTGTGTTAACACACCTTTTGGTGCGCCTTATATGTTGATTCTTCCCTACGTGCGCTAAGGCGCATGCGCCTTCATGTTAACACAACTTTCGGTGCGCCAAAGTTTGTTGAGCCTTCTCTGCGTGCGCCATAGGGCGCATGCATAATCTCATGTTGACACAACTTTTGGTGTGCCAAAGGCACGCCAACTTTCATGCTGGCAAATGCTTTGGCGTGCCAAAGGGCGCATGCATTCCTATGTCAACAGTAATTTTCATGTCGACCCTAGTGTAAAGTTGGTGGTGCCATTTATCATTGGCTCACGCTATATATATTTCTTGCTGCGCCTACAAATGTCGTTTTCACCAGAGCATTGCGTCTTTTTACCAAATATTCTCTGAGCCTGTCAGCAAGTTTGACGCTATCGTTTTCAGCACGTTGTCGACCCGTTTGCAAGATTCTCACTATTTATCCAGATTAGCAAATAAACTGGGTGGCCCATATGTCATGATCCAGCAAGAGACCTACCATATATCCAAAGTTTGAAAGCGCCCAAATGTCATTTTCACTATTCGCAGAAGCACGATGATTTATAAATCTCTGAGGGCCAGAATGCTCGAGCCCCTGGCCGAGTGTAGCATCGTTTTCAGACACGTCTGAATTGGACCCGTATTGATATGGAGGATTTTCTGGGCTATTTATCTGGGTAAGTGCTCTCGTCTCTTCCATGTGTTTTGAAAAACTAATAGGCAGTGCTTCTTTCACTTCGCTGGTTGGTTTCCCAGTCAGCACCGTCAATAATGAATTCTGAGCATGCTGATTCCCCCCCGCATGTTGTCTTTCCTTGACACTTCCTCTTTCCAGATCTGCAAGGAGCGAGGTACGTTATCTTGAAACTCACTGCCCGTCACTATGAGACCCTCCTCGGTTTCATACCGTTTCATTTACCGGCACTTTGTGGCCGTGAGCAAAAGACAGAGAGCATTAAGGAATGGGATGAAAAGGAAGATCAGTCTTTCCAACTAATTAACGCATCGGCGCGTCCTGCAGAATCATGAACAGATACGCTAACCCTTTGGTCCCAAATCATGACCATCGCTTGTAACATGACTCAAAACCCGCGCTCAATGACGCACCCAGCTTGCTTTGTTGCATCAGGGTAACCTCTGCGCCCTCTGAGGCGCGCCTCTTTCCATAAATGGATGCAAGCGGTAAAATTGGAGCCCCTTTGACGCACCATCCTTCTGTGCTGCATCAGTGCTTTTGCATGCGGAGAAATTATAAGCAGCACCCAGCTTCTGAGTAGCAACAACAAGCTTTATCACAACGCTAAACATTCCAGCTATAAAGGCGCTATGTGCGCATCTCCGACTTGCAATAACATCATGTTGTGTAAACCTTTCGTGCGCCTGCACCGGAGCTAGAGTTTGGCCTCAGGTCAAAAGGTCTACGAGTATTATCCACGAATTAATCCATGCGCCAATAGCATCTCACCAAATCACCAAAATGCAACGATGAAAATTCCATGCGCCAAAGGGCATCATGCTTGTTGAGGCTATGTAACACGCACTTACGGGTCGCACAACCTATATAGCATAGTAGCAATCTGCAATGATGCAATGCGCCATGCACCTTTTCACGCCTGCTTTTTCCTTGCACATTCACCCTCTTCCTAAGCGCCTGTCACCTATTTAGCCCTATAAGCTGCAATTTTCATGCGCTACCTGCGCCCTGATGTTGGAAAATAACTAACTCTTTCTTCTGTTAGCACTTCAATGGGAGCTGATCAAATACCACTGATGCAATGCCTTTCTAGAAAGTTGGGTTTCGAACTCTTCTTCATGCAAATCAGCAGATAAACCTAGAAGAACATATGCTCAACATCCAGCAAAAGACCTATCAAACTGAAAGGAAAGGCTAAGCCAGAGCTGGAGGAACTTAATTTGAAACACAAATATCCCAGCCAGGCCTACAGAATGACCCAAGGAGCTGTCTACCAAGGCCGAATGCAGCATGGATCCAATCCAGAGACCTTAGAATTGTGGTCATATCGACATGGAGGTCATTCATGAGGCTAGAACTTAGGAAGTTACAAGGATCATTCTCACCTGGCATTGGCACAAATCATCCAATACGGCAGTAGCCCTCGTCCCCAAAGGCTTCCAAACTGGGGGGGGTCTCCGTTAGACACCGTCATACACTGAATTTATGTTGGTGGACAATTGGCCCAGTCTTACAACCATTGATAGACACTAAGATGCCCCTAAGACAACAGCAAGGGCGAGGTAGTCAAGGAGACTCACTGCCCGTCAGGACAGAGCTCTGGTACTCGGCATCCCTGGACCATCGGCTACTTTGTGGCCGTTGATTTCAAGCAAAGTGTATCAAGGCCATGGGAAGATAATGAAGACCAATGCATGCAACTAATGAATGAAGTCTATCTGAAAGGTAAAGGTAAAGGTAGTAGACCCGGTGAGCCCCAAATCATCCACCGCAGTGACTTCTCAGAAGAGCTCCTGCGAGTACCATTACCTTCCTGAGCAGGGTCTTCGGGCTTTCTGACGCCCATTACTTCCATAAATGGATGTTGCGCTACTTGGAATACAATGAACAAGAATTTGCCTGATCAGCGCTTTTGCTGGGGGGAAATTATAAGTAGCACCATCCACTCGAGCATGCTACAACACGGAAAGCACAACCGAGAGTCCCTTCCATATGAACTCCTACGTGGTCTACGCTGCAGCGTCGGAGAGAGATTATCCAGCGACCTAACACAAAGTGGAATCGTGGCTTCAGGTCCCTTCTATATGAATAGTACCCCCGAACTAAGGTTGGAGAATAGCTATCGCCTCAATTCGCCAAAATCAATGATGCATTCTTTTATCACATCATCTTCCTGTTGATCTCCGAGCTCCCTGACCTTCCTATGGTCGTACGACCAAAAACATAGTGGCAGCCACCAGTGAGGCACTTGGGGGGGCCCTGTTCACCCAATTTCGCCGCCACGTGTCACCACGTTTGAGGGCTGTCAACTTTTCTAATGTAGCTGCCAACCAGGCTACCGAGGTATGTCTGGGCCTTCTACTGTAAGTTCTACCTAGAGCTATCAAGGCAGCTAAGTCAGCATACCATGAGGAAAGTTCCTTAAAAGAAACAAGGGTGGAACTCCTTGTAATCCCATCTACAGTGGGTGAAGATAGCACATGCCTCTACCCACGCTTCAAGGCGAAGGAAATGTTTGCAGAACTGAGAGTTACTTAATTTGAAATCGCATGACATCCCGAGCCAGGCCTCAAGCTTCGACCCAAGGAGCTGCCTGCTGACAGAGCGAAGCTGTGATCCAAGTCACAATGGGGACATCAGATCCGAGGATAGTCTTCATATTGGACGCTCCTCCATGCATTTAGACACCCTCAGCAAGAAAGGATCATTAAAGCCTAGACATTGGCAGAGAAAAGGCATCCAGTACGGAGCATAGCCATTGTCTTCTCCAAAGGCTTCCAAACTACGGAAGATGAAGTAGATGCGCCTTATATAACTGCCGCCGAGACTTCTGAGCTTCTCAGCCAGGATAAAATTAACGAGTATGCAAAGATCGGTGAGCAGGGTATGGCTGTTTCCACTTGGAGGAGCCAAATCCTCAAAGATAGCGAAAAAGTGATCGCCGAGTTTGTCCGACTTGTACCTGAACATCAGTAAGACGAACAAAGAGCTCCAAGCGTTAGCAGGGCCCATATCAGAAGAGTTGGAACATGCTAGACTCTAGCACGAGACCTTTCAGCAAATGTTCGACTGTTCAGTCGAAGATCTGGTCATGTTCGGTGTCTTCGGCCATCCAAGGGCCCTCAATAAAGTCATGTCCACTCTAGACTACCAGGATGGATCAGCTAGAATTTGTTCTAGAAAAGATTGAAAAAGTCAAGGAAGAAGCCCTTGATGCAATGCACCAAATGGACCAGAATTTTTCTCAATATGTCGCCAAGGTTGCTTACTCCTTCCTTCACTTTGAGATCAGCTGACGAAACCATCCAGATCTTCAAGGGGATCACTTCTCAAGGAACAGGGCCAGAGGTCA
The DNA here is from genome assembly GCA_019776745.2 of Taxus chinensis. NCBI lineage: Eukaryota > Viridiplantae > Streptophyta > Pinopsida > Cupressales > Taxaceae > Taxus > Taxus chinensis. Next base: position 497,655,678 of record CM034155.1, on the reverse strand, counting down.
CATTTGACACAGAGTCTATCAACAACCTGCTGGCCTGTAGGGACTTCATCGGTTTCCTCTTTGAGGCAGAAAACGACTATTCCAAACTCCCAGAGAAGCTCATAAATGAGCGGGAGACTTGTGAGGCAATCAGTGAGCGGCACAAGGATCCTTCCCAGGATTAACTAGGGCTAATGATCAACAAGTTCATGGAATACCACGCTCAGTTCCATATCTCGTCACCCGAGCAGCACGTGTCTTACGACCCCTTGTGACCCGCATCCCATTTCGCAACCTAACCTCATTACCTAAACCTTACACAATTATTTATTAATTACCTTGTAATTGATAAATCCCCATCACCTCACCTGCCACCTCATTTTGCCACCTCATCATGACCTAGCCCTAATCCTAAACTAACCTAATTAAAACCTAAAACTTGGTCTACACCTACACCCATAACTAATGACCCCTTTCTCGCACCCAAAACCGACCTTCTAGTCACTTGACCAAGCCCGCAACTGATCTCTCGGGAGAAAAGCAGGGAAGGTGGGCTATTTTACTAAAAATAGCCTACTTTTTCCTTACCGATGCCGGTTCCTACTCGACCGCCGTCGGTTACGCAACCGCCATCGGTTCCCTGTAAATGGGCTCCCCAAACCAAAACAACTGATCGGAATTTCATTTTGGATGAAGGAAAAGGATTTTTGAATCAACAGAGATCATTGGGAGTGAGGAACAGAGTCCAGATCTTCACTTGACCGAGCAGAGACGAGTGGAAATACCAGAAGTGTTTACAGCAAAGGAGATCAGCTTGCATCTTCGTCAAAACCAGTAAGTCACATCTTGCATGTCCTCTGTTATAACATTTCTTATGCTTCTTGAATCTCAGTCCTCATAAATCCATTTCTGAATCCACTACCCAAATGTTCCATTACATCTAACTATCATTCATCTACCTCTCATCACCTTATTTCCTAATACCACCTATATACAGCCTTACAAACAACACAACTACCCCATAAAGCGACCAACCTACAGATCCTATAACCCACCGGTATCGGTTATCATTAACCGGCATCGGTTATCAGTAACCGGCATCGGTTCCTCTGATCAAAACCAGAAAACCAGCCTTTCCCCTACCCAGTTCAACGAAGCAACTTAATTGATATTTTACAGTCTTTTGTGTTAATTCATATTAGCAGGGAAACTGACCACCTTCGAAAGGAAGTTTTATATTTCCTGGGCCCAAGGCAGTTTCCTCATTTATTGTCTAATCAAATCTTGTGGTCTTGTGTTCTTATTTGCAGGTAGTCCTTCCAAGACAAAAAGGAGTTCTTCGCAATCAGCCTGATCTTTCTCTACGGTACGTGCACACCATCTCGACATTCTACAGGTATTCCTCCTAGCCCCTAACTCTTATCTGTTTCTAAAAGGAACGAAACATTCCGAGTGAAACATTTTGGCACGCCCGGTGGGACCCATTTCGGGTTTCTGTTTCTCTTGCTTATTTTCATTTTAGGAAGCATACTTGTTGTTGTTGCTTTTGTTATATATTTCGTAAAGAATTTGTCTTGCTTTCCTAGTTTCGCATTAGTGAAAGTCATCTCTCTTGCTTCATCGAACATAATTTTCGATTTGGGTTTAAAACACGTGCATTGCATTCCTTGCTTGTTGTTTTTCAATTCTAGTGAACATAGATTAAGTAACAGGTCATACACGTGGGGGTGATATCCATGGTATTGATAGGAAATTAATCTTACTTTCACTGCACAACACATACCGAATCACTTCACAATTAACACAACAGCTCAAACATCCCCCCTTTTCCGCGGTATTCCTCCGCCCGATTGAGGTAACCTTATGAGCCAAAACAAACTTGACATTTCCCCTAAGTCTTGTTGTTTAGGATTCTGACATCATTCTACGTCTAAAGGCATAAGCCCACAATAATTAAAATTAACCCTAGGGTTAATCTCTAGATTTGCGTGTGCATCTTGCTTGTTTTCAGTTCTATTTTCTTTCTCATACTCTGTCTTCTGTGATCAATAATTGGACAAATATACTAAACGTTGTTAAAAATCAAATTAGCAGCCTTTTTTATATCTTGTTAGCCCAGACTTCTTACACCGACATCGGTTACCTGACCGACGTCGGCTATAGTATAACCGACATCGGTTACTAGACCGATATCGGTTACTGTCTTTTCCAATTCCTGACAAACCAGCAACCTACCAATTTTACCAGTCTAAGTTTGTTTCTATTCCTGACAGATTGAAACCCTACTGTGAACTCCTGTCCATGGTTGTTATCACTCGAAAGCAAGCCGCCGCCATGGTTTCACATGCTTGCTCTGTTTCTTTGCCTGAATCACCCCCTTCACATTCTATAGGGAACCCTACGGACACCAGTGAAATCCCCAAAATTCTTGTGGGAGATAAGGACTTTGCCAAGTTTCTGGATGCTAATTCTAGCGCTGTACAATACTATTTGTCTCATACCCCTGACCGTACGCCTGATGGTCAGCTCCTTGTTGGTATGCCTATTAGTATAGCTGCTCATTTAGCTCCCACTCCGCCTGATAACACCGCCTTGCTTCCTGCATCTCTAGCCCCATCTCCCAATCCGACAGCTTCAGAGGTTCATACGACTCCGATTAGCTTTCCTTTGGTTAATCTTGGACCCCACATATCACTACCACCGAATGCCCCTACCTCATCTCTCTTGCAGACTGCTCCGTTCATGACTTGCTCTCTGCCACCTATCCACACGAGCTTTCCTTCTCAAGCTCCGCCTACCTTTTCATTCCCATACACGTATCCAGTGACCTCAACATCCTATATGGGACATCCCTATTCAGTTGCCTCAACATATTCATCCTCCACACCTTATCAACACTTAACCCCACCAGTGTCTAGCGGTGGTCCTTGGCCCAATTTGCCTCCGTTTACCACAACCACACCATCATCTCATCCAACTACTGATCTAATTAAACAAATGATGGACAAAATGCAAAACCTGGAGGCTTCTGTTTCGGGAAGTCGTAGCGCCTTGACATACGAGCAAGTTTTTCGGGAGCCCATTCACCCTTCTGTCCCCCTTCATTCATATCCTCCTCAATGGGAGTTGCCGAAATTTACTCGTTTTAATAGTAAAGAGGATCCTCAACAACACTTGCGATCATTTAGACATGCTTGTTATTTGATTGCCCATGATGATGCCTTGTTACTCCGCACTTTTCCCATGTCCTTATCAGGACCTGCCCTAGAGTGGTACAGTGCTTTAACCCAGCACTCGATCTTCTCTTTTAACCAGCTAGCCCAATCTTTCTTGGATCATTTCTCCATTAACATTTCCAAGAAAGTATCTATCACCGACCTCTATGCCATCCGACAATTTGAGGACGAATCTATCGCAGATTTCGTTGGACGATGGCGGGGCCTTATCAACCAACTTACGTATGCCTTGCCTCAAACCGAACTTATCGAACTGTTTACGCGGGCCTGCGCTAAGCACATCTCCCCCACCCTCCAAATTCAAACTTTCCGTACATTCGACGAGGCCTTTACTATGGCCCGAAAATTAGAAATTCGAGCCTTAGAAGAAGAGAAATTGCGGTTGCGTAACAAAAACCCCAATTTCCGAACTCCTGATTCTATCAATAAACCAAATACCACCACTCCTCACACATCCACTTCTTCTAAATCAAAAGGAGTTGTCCACGCGGTGATGGTCAAATCCCAACCACCGTCTAATACCCCGCCAAAAACCACTTATAAGTATAAAGCAGAACCCATCAATTACACTCCCTTGGGAGAAACATATGGTGTGATATTGGAAAAATTGCTCAAAGCAGGAGCCATTACCTTACCTCCTGTTAAACCTCATTTCGGTTTGATTCCACTCGCGCCATACCTTCCTGGTACAAAGAAAATGACTTCTGTAACTTCCACCGCGTGAAGGGACACAGTCATGAGAACTGCAAGATGTTGAAAAACATAGTGCAGGAAATGGTTGATGCGGGGGATATAGCCCTCGATAATCCTAACGCCCCTGCTAACCGAAATCTGAAAATTTTCAACAAACCATTCCCGAATCACTCGTCCAACAGTAACGTAAACCAGGATATCTTAGCCGAGGAGAGTGTTCATGAGATCCATGCAGTCTTCGACTCTCAGCCAAAAGCCTCTATCGAGAAAATTTTGAATCAAGCCTCTCCACTAACACAGGAGTCCGAACCTCCTTCACCACCATCAAGCCAAAGTGAAATCATTCCTTTACCCATAAAAGAGTTAACTGCCCGGACTTCTCTTCTCATCGATGAGTCTGCTTACACCACATCCCTACAAGACTGTGAGCGGATGTTATCTAATTTATCTATTTCCCAAACGTCCCCTTCTACCGCTCTTGCTGCACAAGAGGAAGGCTCGCCACTCCTTTTGACATCCTTAGACGAGAAATCTCTTACACCGACATCACCACATTCTTTAAACATGACAGATCCCCTCAAACACGCCCTCCTACCTATTAGTCCCTCATCGCCTAAATCTTTTCAACGACCAGTCGACCTCTTAACATCTATTGATACAGTGCCTCATCTACCTCCTGTGTCACACCCACAGTGGACTGGAATCACAACCCGTCGTTCTTCCGTACAAAAGTTCATATTCACACGTGAGGACTGTCATTCCACAGAAGATAGACAGGCCCTATGGGAACGTTTGAGTACCCCTTTTTCTACTCAAATGCAAATGACCGATCCTGATGTCTCCACCATATACCCGAAGTGTTTACAGAAGCTTAAAATGCCCCTGTTCTCACCTTCACCCCCCTCACCTCTACCAAATGCCCCGTCCACTTCTATCAACTTAACCAGATCTTCCCCTATGCTTGGGACCTCACCAATGCCCAGTCTAACGCACCCGCCTAAGCGACTCGATTTATCCAAAAATAAATCTGCCCCGCCACCTAGGAGACAAACTCAATCCGTGCCCCTATCACAATCAAAACCATCATCGTCATACCTACCTTCCATATTGGGACCCCATCCCTCTACCTTACATCAATATATCATACCTCCTGCGTTTTCTTCAAAACAACCTACGCCTTCCGCACCCATACAGAAAGTCCAGGGTATAGCAACACCGTCACTCCGCGTATCCTGTCCACCTATCAACCCTAAACAAATTCCATCATCAAAAGATTTGTTTTCGGTCACTCCTATTTCCCCGTGGTTGTTTTCTGATACCACATCATCTGCGGCCTCATCATCCAACATAGCTTCTGTGCCAAAGAAACCACGTTTAGTGAAAACCACGTGTCAACACCCCTCGGCTAAACCACCACCCGTACGAACCAACCACGCCCAAACATTACCAAAACCCACACAACCAATACCCTCATCCTCCTCCGATTTTGACCCACTCAAAGGATCTTACGCTAAAATCCTTGCTATGTTGGTGGAGAATGCGACCATTTCCCTACCCCCACTTAGACCTTATGACCCATCTAAACCCCGACCTATAGGTTATGATGAGTCTAAAATCTGCGCTTATCACCGCACACCAGGACATGATGTGGAGGGATGCAAAGCTTTAAAAACCATCCTTCGTCAGTCACCTCTCCCAGATAGAAAGATTAAGAAAGACAACTTACGAAGGGAGAGACCTTTAGTTTCCATTCCCTCTCCTATACCATCTGTCCCCGCCTCACCAAGATCTATCATTATTACAACCCCACCTCTTGAAGACCATGAGTTATCCCAACCATCTTCCTCATCTCAGGTCTACGAGATTAATATGATTAGTGTCGCTACTCGAGGGCAGAAAAACAATGGGAAAGCAAAAGAAAACACACCTGCGGCATCTCTTTCTCCGTCAAACATCCCGATTGCACCACCACCTAAAGTGGTCATTCGCGGACCCGCCTATCCCGTCTCTAATGGCATTGCCCACCGAAATATGATTAAACAGCTTCACCAATCGCCCGTAAAAATGACACTGTATGATCTCATTCAGACTTCTGAATCTCATCGACAAGCTCTCGTTGAGATCCTTCAAGGGATAGAGGTTTTACCTAATGAAACCTTGCCTGTTACCTCCATTCTAACACCCAATCACGTTGCTTCTCTCACCAAACAACCCACTGCCCCAACCACTTCTGTCTCTGTACAACAAGCAGCTGTAGTCAGTTTCTCGGAAGATGAAATTGTCGACTTTGGTACCGAAGATCCTGACCCGGCCCTTTTCATCTCAGCTTACGTCCGGGATATCCGGGTACGTCGTGTTATGATTGACGGGGGTGCTAGCCTAAACATCATCTCTTCAAAAGCCTTCCAACAAATGAATATCCCTTCTAGTTGCATGTGTGCCAACCCCATCATGTTGCGGTCATTCAATGACGCTATTACTTCTACCTTAGGCACCGTGATCCTCAACATTCGGGTAGGACCACGTACTTTACCCGAACTCTTCTATGTCTTGGAGGGAGAGTTCCAATATAATATATTGCTGGGTCGTCCTTGGATCCGAGCCATGGGATGCGTTCCCTCAACATTACATAGATGCATAAAATTTGAGTACGAGGGGAAGTCCTACACCGTAAAAGTTGATCCTCCCCCCTTTAAAACCTGCAATATGTTATACCGCCCTAACGATGTGCTTATACCAATCAAGACACCCATACATTCAACCCAACCATCCTCTTCAAATGTACCTCAACCATCCACCTCAACCGCGCCTACGCCTTCAACTGATGAAACCACCATCGCAAAAACCACTTCCCTTCCCGCAGCTAACATCCCAACCTCCGACCCCTTAGTAGATGTTTTTCAACGCCTTACGCTGGGGGAGTACCACCTATATAACGTTAGTTCTTTCCCTACCCCGCAGGAGTACGGACAACTACATGCACATCCCACCTACGACCGTCGCGTGGGGGAGGTAATCTCTTACGGACCACCCCATTGCCGCACTAACCTAACGTATGGGGGTGTTGACGCATCCTCCATTACCCCTGAACCTCCTCTTGGTGTGGTTCCCTTCCAATCTGATTTTCAATACTTGACAAATCATCGTTTCGCCCTCACCTTCTTGACTCGCTGTGCGTGGAAAGGCTTTGGTTTTGGCCTTTACGAACAAGGCCGACATACACTCATTCCCGTGACTACCCGCAAACATAATGATCGCAGTGGTCTCGGTTTTCCCGAAACACCTACACATGAGACACCTCCTGTCAGATGTATCCTGGAAGAAGACAGACGTTGCCCCTACCAAACCATCATCACCCACTTTGCCATCATCACCCACAGAATCTATAGACCCTGAATCCATCCCTCCTAACTTTTTTTTTTCATAAATGCTATCTTCATAGGTCCTCTCACTTATCAACGCGATAATGAGGACCCATCTTCTCTTCCCCTTCTGTATCCAGACATGATCGAAGAGGATTCACCTTTGATTAATGTTGTTGAATGCCAGGATGACGACTCCATCCTCACTTACCTTGGCGCGGATGATTCTTATATTCAACAAGCCTTACCATCTGAAACCCAAACCATGCTGAACGAATCTACTATAGAAATCAACATCCACACGGAGGAGGATCCTCACATTGTGAAGATTGGACAATCCCTTAACACATCAGAACAAGCCGCCTTTACTACCTTTCTCCGTGGTCGCAACCAAGCTTTCGCATGGTCTTACGCTGACATGCCAGGAATTGATCCTACCATTGCCGTCCATAACATCACCCTAAACCCCGATTCCAAACCAGTCAAACAGAAATTGAGAAAAATGCATCCACGCATTGCTCTCTTGGTCAAAGAAGAGCTTCAACGACTTCTTTCTGTTTCCTTCATCTTGCCTATTGACTATCCTCAGTGGATTTCTAACATCGTACCTGTCACTAAAGCGACGGGGGGACTTCGGATATGCACAGATTTCTGGGATCTTAACCTCGCTTGCCCTAAGGATGACTTCCCCCTACCTAGTATTGACCAACTTGTTGATCTCACTGCAGGCCATGAGATGCTCTCTCTCATGGATGGCTTTTCAGGATACAACCAAATTTTGGTTGCCCCTGCCGATCAACACAAAACTGCCTTCATAACTCCTTGGGGAACCTTCTGTTACCGTGTAATGCCATTTGGCCTTAAGAATGCTGGTGCAACCTATCAGCGGGCTATGACCTACATTTTTCATGACATTATGCACACTATCCTTGAAGATTATGTCGACGATCTTCTTGGCAAGTCTAAACATCGTAGTGAACATCTCGATGTTTTAACCATTATTTTTGATCGCCTGTTACAATATTCTGTCCGCCTTCAACCAAAGAAATGTGTCTTTGGTGTTCTTTCGAGAAAACTTCTTGGCTTTATCGTCTCTTTGCGTGGCATTGAGGTCGATCCATCTAAAGTCAAAGCTATCCTAGAAATGCCCCCACCCAAAAATCTCAAACAATTGCGTAGTTTACAAGGTAAGCTCCAATCTATCCGACGTTTCATCTCCCAACTCTCGGATCGGTGTCAACCTTTTCATCACCTTCTTAAAAAGGACATTGCCTTTCAATGGAGTGAGGAGTGTCACCAAGCCTTTGAAGCTCTCAAATCCTATCTCTTGCAGCCACCTGTGCTTATCCCACCCCAGGACGACCGCCCTTTCTACCTTTATCTTTCCGCCACTGACCATGCTATAGGTGCTATGCTCGCACATCGGGACTCGGCACGATGAGAACAGGCCATTTATTATATAAGTCGTACCCTCGTGGATTATGAGACTAGGTATACACATGTAGAAAAATTGTGCCTTGCCCTATCATTCGTAGCCACCAAACTCCGACATTACCTCCTGAATCACAAAACTTTTGTCATCACCAACACAGACCCCATTCATTATATGTACGCCAAACCGCATCTAAACCAACGCATCGCTCGATGGCTTATGCTCCTCGCCGACCTTGACCTTGAATTTGTACAACAGAAGTCAATCAAAGGACAAACTCTTGCAGACCAACTTGTGGAGGCCCCTTTACCTGGGGAACAATTTACCAATTTTACCTTCCCCGACGAACTCATCGCCACTCTTTCACTCAGGGAAGAGTTGTATCAAATGACCCTCTTCTTCGATGGATCTAAATGCCAGCGCGGCAGAGGAGCCGGCGTTGTTCTCATTCCTCTCGACGCTGAACCTATGCCTCTTTCATTCCAGCTTGATTTCCCCTGCACTAATAATACAGCGGAATACGAGGCCCTTGTTCTGGGTCTCCAAGTTACGTTACACTTAGGCATCAAATCTATCAATATTTTTGGCGAATCTCAATTGGTAGTTAATCAAGTTATGGGTGTCTACCAATGCAAAAATGAGGAACTTCAAAAGTACAAACACTACTTGGATTCACTTCTAGCCTTATTTACTCACTATTCTATCCAAACCATTCCCCGCTCCACTAATAAATTTACGGATACTATGGCTTGCTTAGCCTCGCAAATTCCCGCTGCGCCAACTGACTCTGAATTATTCGTTGTGGTCCAACAACTTTTTGTCCCATCCTATTCAACCCTGGTAGTTTGTACGATAAATACTGTGTCTACTAGTTCGGAGGATACCTGGTACCACCAATTTCACGACTACGTTACAATCTCTGTCCTCCCACCTGACCTTACTAGTAATGGCAAACGTGATTTTCTTAAAAGTGTTTCGCGTTATGTTGTCATGGGGGGACTCCTCTATAAACGTGGCTTTGATGGCATCCTCCTTCGCTGTCTAACTGGTGTGGAGGTCACCTATACCATCCAACAAGTCCATGATGGGATTTGTGGTGGACATTTTAGTGGCCTTGCCATGGCTAAACGAATCCTTCACCTAGGTTATTATTGGCCTACTCTTAACAATGACTGCTACGAATATGTTAAGTGTTGTGTTATGTGTCAACAACATGCCAACCTTCAACATACTCCTAGCCATCTGCTACAGGTCACACGAGATCTTTGGCCTTTCTCATAATGGGGTTTAGACCTCATTGGTGAGATTCACCCGACCTCTTCACAACGTCACCGTTGGATAATCACAGCGACTGAATATTACACAAAATGGGTGGAGGCCATTCCACTCATTTCAATCAAAAAAGAAAAAAAATTGTCGAATTCATTAACCATCATATTATCTGTCGTTTTGGTATTCCTAATCGCTTAATAACAGATAATGGTAAATCTTTTGAAAAGGAGTTGTTACAAGACCTTTGTGACAACTTTGGTATCAAACTTAGTTTCTCATCGCCTTACTATCCGCAGGCCAATGGTCAGGCTGAATCTTCTAATAAAACCCTAACCAAAATCCTCATGAAATTTTTCAATGACTCTAGAAGAAATTGGCACGATCACATTCCCTTTTCCCTTTGGGCTTATCATACTAGCATTCGTACCTCTACTAATGCCATACCTTTTTCTTTGGTATACGGTACCGAGGCTTGTTTTTCCTCTCGAAATAAAAATACCATCCCTTAGAATATATCTTCAGGATATTCTCACCAACGATGATTTTCGCCAAGAGCGGTTAGCCCAATTGGAGCTTCTTGACGAACGTCATCTTACAGCTCTTGATCACCTTCAAATATATCAAAAACTCATCAAACATGCTTATGATAAGCGACTTCATGAGCGTACCTTTAAGGTTGGTGATCTTGTCCTCAAAGAGAATCAACATGTCACCAAACTAGAAAAGAGCAAACGTGGAAAATTTGCTCCCAATTGGATTGGGCCTTATATAATCACTCACACCTATGGATCAGGCACTTATCGTTAGCTTCGCTTAATGGTAAAACCTGAGCCTGAACCCCTTAATGCCTTACATCTTCGACCATTCTACTGTAGAAATTAGTGTTATATCACTTCTTATCTACCTGCCGCTTGTCCCTTAAGCTCACTTACCACTACATACACTTTATTCCTACACCTCATAATAACAATCAAGCTCACATAGTTTGATTCTCACCTCCCCTTGATGATGCCTTTCCCTTTTAGTCTAGTCCATGACTTCAAAGTATTAAGATAAGCCGTATTCTTATGGGATTTTCTTGAGTCAAACTTCCTACTAAATAGATGCTTCACGCCAAAAGAACATCTAGTCATCTAAATTAAATATAGACTGCTCCCTCGAAGGACAGCTATATGCCAAATTAGTGCTGCTATTCTATATAGACTGCTAACCTGAAGGACAGCTATGCACTAAAATCATATCTGCTACTATAAATAGACTGCTCCCTCGAAGGACAGCTATAACACAGTCAGCCTTTAGCAGAAGCTTCTCGCATTGATCAGCTTCGTGAAGACCTCAAGAATAATACAATCAATATCCCTTGTAGACGTCCCGCATCGATCAGTCTACATTCAATAAATAAAAATCCTTATTCAAAAGAACTTTTGAGTCATGGACTTGTCTATTTAGGGTAGGTTCTCTTTCGTCAGAACACTCACTTTGTAATAAGTTCTCTGTACCTCAGCTATACATCCACCTCACCTCACCATTTGCTTTCAACTCAAGGGACGTAACGTACGCTCGATATATTGTGATCACACAACTCTTTTCACCTATTGACTTCTCATCTATGCACGGTACCTAGGGCTCCAAGCTCATTCTACGTTGTGTGGTTTGTTTAGCTCTTTTCACCTACGGAGCACTCTTTCCCGCTTGCCTCGCATCTAGGATTGTGTGTTGATCTTAATCAGGACATGGTTCCCTTCTACTTGGATAGGGCTAACTTTCGCTTCCCTTATACCTTTTTACAACATCACCAATTCATTACCAACACCATCAACCTTACCGGTTACCAATATTAATATCAATATTTTTACCAACCAACCAATTGCCTAAACCGTACCAAATTGCCTGAATTCGCCTCTCCCTGATCCTAAGGGAGAACTACATCGGTCTGAGGCCCCTCCTTGCTTTGTGCAATGGGCTATGTAGGCAGCACTTTGGAGACATGGGGTCTCCCAAGGTTAGCTCGACCATCCCCTACCCTAACCTATCATGTGTGGTAAATATAAATATTTTTGTGTATTTCTATTTAATCACATTCCTCTTTATCCTCTTCAAAACACCGAAAGTCAAAACGAAAACATTCTTATTATTATAACTCAAATCAACATACATATCTTGCTTTATTTAGATGTTAAACAAATACATCTTCTCTATCATCGACATGCAAGTCGGTACTCTTATTTATTCTTATACCTTGCTAGCATTTATTTAGGCCCTCACGCCTCATCCTGAACTAGGTGATGATCGTGATCGTCGACCCCCTCTCGCCAGGCCTCTCTATCCTCAAAGGTACCACGGCTATTGGTACCACCCACTGATCTGCCAATCTCTCCTGTAACATTTGAATACGCCCTCTCGCATGGAGAACTCCAGCATCTAGTCTCGCTGCTCGTGACTCCGCAACCGCTAACAATCTTCTTGTCTCATTCACCTGCATTTGGAGCTGTCTGAACTAAACTCTGCAGACGATATCTCTCCGTTGTAATCACAGCTATGTCAGGGCGATCACGTACACCCTCGTAGTTCTGCTACCCACCATAATCTATAGGCCTCTGTCGTTTCCTGCATCCATTACCTTGCGATCGGCTGCTACCTCTTCAGGCCCTTCTGGAGGTGTTGGCCGGGGAGGTGAGAATGATGCCTCGGCGTCGATCCTCATATATGGTCTATAAGCCAGGGGTATATCCTGCACAAATCCAAATTGTCGCCGCACGCGATCTATAGGAATCCTCTCATATTCACCTGGCCTGTGCCCCACAATCCAACCTCAATCGCTCTACACCCCTCAACTCCTCAGCTATGTTCTCTGTTACATATAGTTCCCGTAAGGCCTCCAACAGATATCATCAATCGTCACCCTCTCCCATACCTACCTGTAATAATCAATGGTCACCCGTCACGGCTTGAGATCTTGCCTCTTGTTCTGTCTGGACCCATCGTCTGAATCCCAACCTCATGTACTCCAGTTTCCCCTAACTGGATTGACCGGCCTACTGGTCGCAACGCAAACAATGTGCTCATAGGCCCAACAGTGTAATAAGTATGAACAATCCTAGGTCGTCATGTGATCTCGACTACAAGCCCAGAAACCCTCGTATAACTCTGCCAAATATGCAGGTGCCCATGCAAAAGTCACGGTCCTTTCTATATCTCCCAAATAAACACACATCAATGCCTTTGGCGGAAATCTTCCCACTTTGCCCACTCGGTTAATGCATACCATACCCGTTACGCTATCATAAATCACTGCCTAAACCTTGTTATGGGTGACCGGTACCGGGTGGTTGTTTTTTTTTGTTAGTTTTTTTGGTTGGTTTGGGTTATGTTTGGTGGTTGAATTGTTGTTGTGGTTTAGTTTAGTTGTTAGTATGGTTTTGGGATGGGGGGTAGGGGTGTTTTGGTATGATTTAAGTTGTGTCGATTGGGATTTGGTGTTTGGGTATCGTTTCGGTTTCGTGGTAGTATGATGTGGGTTGTTTGTTTGGGTGTGTGAAGAGGGAGGGGGATATTGGAGAAGATAGGTGGGTAGAGGGGTGTGTTAGAGAGTCGGGGGTGTGGTCGGGGGGGATAAAAGGGGGTATAGGGGGTAAAGTAGATGTTGTGATAAAGAGTAGGGCTAATGTAGTGGGTTGGTTTTGCAGGCACGTCAGCAGCTGACGATGCGGGACAGGATGCCCCCACTGTTGAGCCGGATGCGACCACATGTGTCGCAGCACACTGGGCTATCATGCGCGAGGTGGGACTCGGCGGAGTCCAGCGATACAGAGCGATCGATAGAGATCATAGTTTGATGGTTGCCCTCATCGAGAGATGGGATCCGGCGACCAATGTGTTCCATCTCCCGACTGGAGAGATGACCATCACATTGGAGGATGTGTATCGCATCCTTCGATTACCTATCGATGGAGAGGCAGTCTTTCAGGTGGATGCAGAGACAGCCATGGACAGCATCCTACAGGTTTTTGGGGATGCAGCCGCGCTATTGACATATCACAGCGCGAGTATCGGGTATGGGGATATGTACCGTGCGCACCGACATGAGACACGGCTTGCCGTGTTGATGATGATCGGGATCACCTGCTTCGCCCCTCCCAGACTCAGAGGGAGGCCGCTTTCCATGGGCGCTGATGGGGGTGCTACATGAGATGGTGGAGGAGCACACATGTTATGCTTGGGCACCAGTATACCTGGTGCAGTTATATAGAGAGCTGTGGGGCTATCGCCGGATGAGGCGATTTGGGATTTGTTCGACATTTTTGCTTCACTGTTGGGCATATGAGCACATCATATGCATTAGACCAGTAGGATTACCCCAGCAGCCAGGGCCACAGGTCATATATATAGATATGGCTTTCAGAGGTGGTTGGGGGTCGTGGGTCAGCCACGAGCAGTGCTTGCAGGCGGAGACGTTACTTACTACAGGCATTTATTAGGGGCCTGACAGCGGTAGATATTGTATGGAGACCGTATAGAGGTCATCACCCCCGTGGAGGAGCCCGAGGACAGTTGCAGTGGATCCAGTACACATTCTGGATAGCGGGACGGAGGCCGGGAGAGTATGAGAGGATACCCCTGGAGAGGGTACGCAGGCAGATGGGGCTACGACAGGATGAGCCCCCTCGCTTCCCTCAGTACCGGAGGGATGATGTAGAGGCCCCACTGCCTGCACCACAGCCCGTGGATCCAGATTGGGTTGCTGAGAGAGGCCGGCAGATGACACTGTAGATGATGATGCTGGCTATACGGGAGCATATTTGGTTTGGTGGGCTGGTCAGAGAGCAGCGAGGATAGCACAGCCTGCACAGCCAGACTTGGCAGCGGTGATAGCAGAGCGAGATCAGCTCAGGGGCCAGGTGCAGTTATTACAGGGGCAGCTGCACAGGCTGCTGCTGCACAGGCACAGATATAGGTTTTACAGGGGCAGCTAGCCCAGGCTCAGGTACAGGCAGCGGCACACACCACCAGCACAGTACAGGTACAGGTACACCACCACCACCACCAGCGGCACAGCCACAGCCCCAGGCAGGTAGGTACAGGCACCACCACACCACAGCCACAGGCACCACCAGCGGCACCAGCATAGGCACAGGGGGCACTGGTAGTAGGTTTAGGGGACCAGCCCCAGTACCTACGGTGGCTCGAGAGCGTTACATGGAGGCTAGAGCGGAGGCCCGATACTATCAGGATATTCTTGATGGTACCGGGGCTGATTATCAGCCCTATGCGGCACATAGAGCAGAGACCTCTCGGAGCCAGAGGTCTCAGGGAGGTGCAGCCACAGCTGGTGGGTCCGTCACAGGCAGGAGGCGAGAGGCAGGACAGGGACCAGCAGGCAGACAGGCAGAGGGAGGTGGAGAGAGCTGAGGGGTCCCTGCACTTTTTGTATATTGGACATGGGCACCGGTCTGCGAACCGGTTTGTGTTGATAGAGGCCTGCGTGCCTACATATTATTCATTGATTCATTCATTCATTTATTTATATACCGGCCTGCGAGCGAGTACGGGTTGTACAGTTGATACCGGCCTGCGAGCCGAGTCTGTTTTTTTGATATGAGAGACCGGCCTGCGAGCCGTGTTGAGGTTTTTGACAGTTATTGCGGCCTGCGTGCCGGCTTTGTTGTATTATGAGATCACAGAGGCCCCGATGCAGGGCACATTGTATATTTGAAACCTTGTATATATATATAGATATGATGATGTTTTGATCCACATGCTGTGTTTAAAAATGCGTTTAAATGTTTTGTCGATGGTTTGTGATATTTGATGTATGATGAGTTGGATTTACATGGTGTATATATAATGATGTTGGTGTCTTTTGTTGATGGGATGTATATATATATAAATGATGAGTTTAATTGACATGTTGTTTATGAAATGTTGTATGTTTTGGTCGCTGTTTTGTGAATATTATGTATGGTGTGTAGCTGTTAAGATTTGGATCCAAATGGTGTATAGAGATTAATGGTTTTTGATATCGTTTGTTGATGATGAATTTTTGTTTGTTTTGGTAATGTAGATAGATGATATGGATGAAATCGTAATGAGATGTGGATTTGATGAAAAATATTATAATCGGTGTTGGTATGCAGGAAAAAGAGGCGGGCGCCTCCAAAAATAAAAAATAAAGAAAAGGACTATGTTTTGAAAAAAGGTGGGTATGTGACCGACGTCGGTTAGCTAACCGATATCGGTTAGGTAACCGATACCGGTTATTCCAAAATGAGATTTTTCTAAAAATAAAAAGCGTAGGTGGCAACTGAAGTTCCGCGTTATGTTGTCAGGGTGACTCCTCTTAACGGGGCTTTGATGGCATCCTCCTTCACTGTCTAACGGCGCAGAGGCCACTCATACCATCCACAGGTCCATGACGGTAGTTGTGGTGGACATTGTAGCGGCCTTGCCGTGGGCCAAAACGAATTCCTTCGCCTTGGTTATTATGTCCTACTCTCAAAACGACTGCTGATACGAATATTTTAAGCGTTGTGTTATGTGTCAGCGACATGCCAACCTTCAACATACTCCTAGCCACCCGCTCCAGGTCGCTCAAGATCTTTGGCCCTTCTCACAATGGGTTTTAGACCTTATTGGGTGATTCACCCGACCTCTTCACAACGTCACCGTTGGATATCACCAGCGACCGAATATTACACAAAATGGGTGGAGACTATTCCCCACTCATTTCAATCAAAAAAGAAAAATTGTCGAATTCATTACCATCACATTATCTGTCGTTTTGGTATTCCTCATCGCCTAATACAGATAATGGTAAATCTTTTAAAAACAAGTTTTTACAAGACCTTTGTGACAACTTTGGTATCAACTTAGTTTCTCATCGCCTACTATCCACAGGCCAATGGTCAGAGCTGAATCTTCTAATAAAACCCTAACCAAAATCCTCATGAAAGTTGTCAATGAATCCGGAAGAAATTGGCACAATCACATTCCCTTTGCCCTTTGGGCTTATTGTACTAGCATTCGTACCTCTACTAATGCCACACCTTTTTCTTTGGTATACGGTACCGAGGCTTTTTTTCCTCTCGAAATACAAATACCCTCCCTTAGAATATCTCTTCAGGATATTCTCACCAATGATGATTTCCGCCAAGAGCGGTTAGCCCAATTGGAGCTTCTTGACGAACGTCATCTTACAGCTCTTGATCACCTTCAAATATATCAAAAACTCATCAAACATGCTTATGATAAGCGACTTCATGAGCGTACCTTTAAGGTTGGTGATCTTGTCCTCAAAGAGAATCAACATGTCACCAAACTAGAAAAGAGCAAACGTGGAAAATTTTGCTCCCAATTGGATTGGGCCTTATATAATCACTCACACCTATGGATCAGGCACTTATCGTTTAGCTTCGCTTAATGGTAAACCTGAGCCTGAACCCCTTAATGCCTTACATCTTCGACCATTCTACTGTAGAAATTAGTGTTATATCACTTCTTATCTACCTGCCGCTTGTCCCTTAAGCTCACTTACCACTACATACACTTTATTTCCTACACCTCATAATAACAATCAAGCTCACATAGTTTGATTCTCACCTCCCCTTGATGATGCCTTTCCCTTTTTAGTCTAGTCCATGACTTCAAAGTATTAAGATAAGCCGTATTCTTATGGGATTTTCTTGAGTCAAACTTCCTACTAAAATAGATGCTTCACGCCAAAAGAACATCTAGTCATCTAAATTAAATATAGACTGCTCCCTCGAAGGACAGCTATATGCCAAATTAGTGCTGCTATTCTATATAGACTGCTAACCTGAAGGACAGCTATGCACTAAAATCATATCTGCTACTATAAATAGACTGCTCCCTCGAAGGACAGCTATACACAGTCAGCCTTTAGCAGAAGCTTCTCGCATTGATCAGCTTCGTGAAGACCTCAAGAATAATACAATCAATATCCCTTGTAGACGTCCCGCATCGATCAGTCTACATTCAATAAAATAAAATCCTTATTCAAAAGAACTTTTGAGTCATGGACTTGTCTATTTAGGGTAGGTTCTCTTTCGTCAGAACACTCACTTTGTAATAAGTTCTCTGTACCTCAGCTATACCATCCACCTCACCTCACCATTTGTTTCAACTCAAGGGACGTAACGTACGCTCGATATATTGTGATCACACAACTCTTTTCACCTATTGACTTCTCATCTATGCACGGTACCTAGGGCTCCAAGCTCGTTCTACGTTGTGTGGTTTGTTTAGCTCTTTTCACCTACGGAGCACTCTTTCCGCTTTGCCTCGCATCTAGGATTGTGTGTTGATCTTAATCAGGACATGGTTCCCTTCTACTTGGATAGGCTAACTTTCGCTTCCCTTATACCTTTTTACAACATCACCAATTCATTACCAACACCATCAACCTTACCTTTACCAATATTAATATCAATATTTTTACCAACCAACCAATTGCCTAAACCGTACCAAATTGCCTGAATTCGCCTCTCCCTGATCCTAAGGGAGAACTACATCGGTCTGAGGCCCCTCCTTGCTTTGTGCAATGGGCTATGTAGGCAGCACTTTGGAGACATGGGGTCTCCCAGGTTAGCTCGACCATCCCCTACCCTAACCTATCATGTGTGGTAAATATAAATATTTTTGTGTATTTCTATTTAATCACATTCCTCTTTATCCTCTTCAAAACACCGAAAGTCAAAACGAAAACATTCTTATTATTATAACTCAAATCAACATACATATCTTGCTTTATTTAGATGTTAAACAAATACATCTTCTCTATCATCGACATGCAAGTCGGTACTCTTATTTATTCTTATACCTTGCTAGCATTTATTTAGGCCCTCACGCCTCATCCTGAACTAGGTGATGATCGTGATCGTCGACCCCTCTCGCCAGGCCTCTCTATCCTCAAAGGTACCACGGCTATTGGTACCACCCACTGATCTGCCAATCTCTCCTGTAACATTTGAATACGCCCTCTCGCATGGAGAACTCCAGCATCTAGTCTCGCTGCTCGTGACTCCGCAACCGCTAACAATCTTCTTGTCTCATTCACCTGCATTTGGAGCTGCTGAACTAAACTCTGCAGACGATATCTCTCCGTTGTAATCACAGCTATGTCAGGGCGATCACGTACACCTCGTAGTTCTGCTACCCACCATAATCTATAGGCCTCTGTCGTTCCTGCATCCATTACCTTGCGATCGGCTGCTACCTCTTCAGGCCCTTCTGGAGGTGTTGGCCGGGGAGGTGAGAATGATGCCTCGGCGTCGATCCTCATATATGGTCTATAAGCCAGGGGTATATCCTGCACAAATCCAAATTGTCGCCGCACGCGATCTATAGGAATCCTCTCATATTCACCTGGCCTGTGCCCCACAATCCACCTCAATCGCTCTACACCCCTCAACTCCTCAGCTATGTTCTCTGTTACCATATAGTTCCCGTAAGGCCTCCAACAGATATCATCAATCGTCACCCTCTCCCATACCTACCTGTAATAATCAATGTCACCCGTCACGGCTTGAGATCTTGCCTCTTGTTCTGTCTGGACCCATCGTCTGAATCCCAACCTCTGTACTCCAGTTTCCCCTAACTGGATTGACCGGCCTACTGGTCGCACGCAAACAATGTGCTCATAGGCCCAACAGTGTAATAAGTATGAACAATCCAGTGTCGTCATGTGATCTCGCCTACAAGCCCATAAACCCTCGTATAACTCTGCCAAATATGCAGGTGCCCATGCAAAAGTCACGTTCCTTTCTATCATCTCCCAAATAACACACATCAATGCCTTTGGAAATCTTCCCCCTTCTGCCCTCGGTAATGCATAATACCCTACCGCTATCATTAATATCACTGCTAACCTTGTCTCCTCAGGGTGTGCTGCATACATTACCCCATACGTAAATGATAAACCTCGCTGTGTCAAATCTCGTGTGTATGGACCAAATACTGCTGTTATCGCTCCCCGTGCCGCGCTAGGTAGTTCCTGATATACTGGTTCTCCTATAATAGGGAGTCTCAAAATACGGAACACATCTTCCAATGTTACTGTCATCTCCCCTGTTGGCAGATAGAAGGTATTTGTCTCAGGATTCCATCTCTCAATCAACGCCTGTAACATAGCATGGTTACGTGCGATTCGTGAATAATATCAGATTCCACTTAACCCTAAACGATTTATCAATGTCCATTCAGCTGGTGTTACATCCGCTCGGATTCGTGACAACAGTGCTGGCACACTATCATTCATCCTCAACCCTGCCTCTTCCTGCATACATCAAAACAACAAACAACCATTAAATCCATCAGGGTTTTTTCTCACATTCTAGACATTCCTATAGCAACCGGTATCGTTTACAGACAACCGGTACCGGTTACGTAACCGATACCGGTTATCCCTAACCGATATCGGTCCCTGTTACTTTCATACACCTTGCCTAAACAACCACCTACGACAATAATTTGAGCGTTTATTCCTTTCTATACCTACAAACATACCTGAAACCCCTGATTACCTACCCCGTAACACTTATAACCCTTGCTATCATGTTTTCTGTTTCATATCTACCCACTTAATCTCTTATTCATAACACATGCAAAAATCAAATCACAACCAAAGCGTTTACCTCTTGGGTTGCAGTAGCTTGAGGTGGCCCTTGTCTTCCCTTTTGTCCCTGCCTGCTGGATGATTCTCCTCATCCTGCCATTATTACCACCTTTTTCAAGCCTGCCTTTCTGTCTTCTGAATCTCAGATCACAATCACCTTCCCTGTCTCTTTTCTCCTTATCACTCAAATCTCTCATGCAAATACCTGTCTCAGTCGTCAAAAAGCGTCGCATTCGCATATTTAACCTCTTGCATGGCTCTAAAAATAAGAACTTAAGATTGCCACCCTAGCTTTTCTATTTTTAGAAAAGGTCATACCTAAATAACCGGTATCAGTTATATAACCGATATCGGTCTATCACCTACCGCCATCGGTTTTATAACCGATATCGGTTATGCAACTATCTTTTTACAACATAGTTCTTTTCTTCATTTTCTACCTAATTTTTTATCGTGCCCGCCTCTTTTCCTGCATAACAACACCATTATCCATATTTTTCCATCCACCACACATATCATTACAATTTCATTAACATCGTCTATTTTACAAAAACACACAAATCATCAACTAAGGATATCAAACAACTATCAATCTATACATCATTTGGATCCAACTCATCAGATACATATATAACAATGTCACAAAACCAGACCAAAACATACAACATTTCATCATATAAACATGTCATCTATATATACGTGCAACAACAAAGACATCAACATCATCCATATATCAACATGTCAACTAAACTCGTCATACATTCTATATCACAAACCATTGACGAAATACTTAAACACATTTTGAACACTGCATGTGGATCAACACATCATCTCTATATATATATACAAGTTTTCAAAATATACAATGTGCCCTGCATCGGGGCCTCTGTGATCTCATCATCCAATAAAGCCGGCACGCAGGCCGCAATAAATATCAGTAACCTCGACTCGGCTCGCAGGCCAGTCCCTCATATCAAAAATATACTCGGCTCGCAGGCCGGTCTCAAATGTACAACCCGTACTCGGCTCGCAGGCCGGTATTTAATGAATAAATGAATCAATACATGAATAAATGACGGCACGCAGGCCTCTATCAACACAACCGGTTCGCAGACCGGTGCCCATGTCCCTATAAAAAACCTATGTGGGGATCCCTCAGCTCTCCCCACCACCCTCAGCACCTCTCCCTGCTGGTCCCTGTGGTGCCTCTCGCCTCCTACCTGTAACGGACACACCGGCTATAGCTGCGCCTCCCTGCGACCTTTGACTATGCGAGGTCTCCGCTCGGTGTGCCGCATATGGCTGATACTCAGCTCCGGTACTATTAAGGACATCCCGATAATACTGGGCCTCTGCTCTCGCCTCCATGTATCTCTCCCATGCCACCGTCGGTACTGGGGCTAGTCCCCGAACTCCTACTACCAGTACCCCCTGTGCTGGTGCTGCTGGTGGTGCCTGTGGCCGCGGTGGTGCCTATACCTGTGCTGCTGCTAGTACCTGTACCTGCACCTGTGGCTGTGCTGCTGGTGGTGATGCTGCCTGTGCCTGAGCCTGGGCTAGCTGCCCCTGTAAGACCCCTATCTGTGCCTGCGCGGCAGCAAGCTGACCCTGTAATAACTGCACCTGGCCCCTGAGTTGATCTCACTCTGCTATCACTGCAGCCAAGTCTGGCTGTGCAGGCGGTGCTATCCTAGTTGCTCTCTAACCAGCCCACCACACCATGTATGCTCCCATACACCCAGCATCATCTATACCATCACCTGCTGGCCTCTCTGTAACCCAATCGGGGTCCACGGGCTGTGGTGCAGGTAGTGGGGCCTCTACATCATCCCTCTTGTACTGAGGGAAGGGAGGTGACTCGTCCTGTCGCAGCCCCATCTGCCTGCGTACCCTCTCTAGGGGTATCCTCTCGTACTCTCCCGGCCTCCGTCCTGCTATCCAGAATGTGTACTGGATCAGGCGCAACTGTAAGCGGGCTCCTCTGCCAGGGTGGTGACCTCTGTAAGGTCTCCATACAATGTCTACTGTTGTCAGGCCCTCTAACAAGTGTCTATAATACGCCACATCCCGACCTGCAAGAACTGCTCGTGGCTGGCCCATGACCCCCAACCACCTCTGAAAGCCATATCGGTATATGACCTATGGCCCTGGCTGCTGGGGTAACCCTACTGGCCTGATGCATATGATGTGCTCATATGCCCAACAATGCAGCAAAAATGTCGAACAAATACCTAATCGCCTCATTCGGCGATAGCCCCATAGCTCCCTATATAATTGCACCAGATATACTGGTGCCCACGCGTAACAGGTGTGCTCCTCCACCATCTCAAGCAGCACCCCCATCAATGCTCATGGAAAGCGGCCTCCCTCTGAGTCCGGGAGGGAAAAGCAGGTGATCCCTATCATCATCAGCATGGTAAGTCGTGTCTCATGTCTATGTGTGCGGTACATGTCACCATACCCAATGCTCGCGCTATGATAGGTAAGTAGCGCGGCTGCATCTCCAAAAATCTGTAGTATGCTATCTATGGCAGTCTCTGAATCTACCTGGAAGACTGCCTCTCCCTCGATAGGTAGTCGAAGAATGCGATACACATCCTCCAACGTGATAGTCATCTCCCCAGTCGGGAGATGGAACACATTGGTCGCCGGATCCCATCTCTTGATGAGGGCGACCATCAGGGTGTGATCTCTCTCTATAGCTCTGTATTGCTGGACTCCGCCGAGTCCCACCTCACGCATGATCGCCCAGTGAGCCGTAGATATGTGTGGCCGCGTCCGCACCAATAGCGGGGGCATCCTATCCCACATCGTCAACTGCTGACGTGCCTGCAAAACCAATCCACATCCTTAGACCTACTTTTTATCACAACATCTACTTTACCCTCTAAACCCCCTTTTATCCCCCCGACCACACCCCGACTCTTTACCACCCCACCCAAAACCCCAACCCACTCCACCTAAAAACCAAACCCACCCCACCCAAACTCCTACCTGACCCAAAGCCCAAAATCTACCCAAATACAAACCCAACCCAACCCACACTCAACCAAAACCCAACCCAACCCACACTCAACCAAAACCTAAACCCAACCCAACCCATACCCATACAAACCCAAACCGACACCGGCCGACATACGACCGACGCCGGTCCATCCCAACACACCCTGTCCACACACTTTGCGACCGATGCCGGTCGCTTAGCAACCGACATCGGTCACTGTAATTGCCGGGAGCCGAACCCCCGCGCGGCCCCCCACCCATATTTTTGGCATTTTTATACTTATCTACCCACCCAACTACCATAAAAACCTACCCACCCAGCCGATTTGCCCTATTTTACCCTTCTATCCTCTTCGTTTTTCAAATTACGTCAATTTATTCATTATTTCCTAAAACATGTAAATTCCTACCCAAACCCCCAATTTAGCTTAACACCATTCAAATGCACACAATAAAGAGTTCCGAACATACCCGCACGACGACACGTCGTCGTGGTGGGATGGGTGGTGGTGGTCCAGCTGGTCCAGCCCCTCCTGCTCCTCCTGCCTGTGCCATAGCTCCAATTCTGATCTGCTGGGTCCCCGGCCAATCAACTGCTGCCTCCTCCTCACTCGGGCCCGCAAACAACTCACTCCTCCAGCAAAATAGCTCCACCTCACTCAATAAACCTCCAATCTCAACTCTCCACGTCAGACAAGTCAATTTGGTTTTCAAAATAACAAAGTGACAATGACAAGCCGTATTTTTCTTTTTATAGGTTTTTTGCCCATAACCGATATCGGTTTCATTTTGCCCTAATAAACCGGTATCGGTTTCTTAACCAATATCGGTCATGTAGAATCGACATCGGTTTTTTCTTCCAAATTTCCCCCAAATTTTTGCCCTTATTTACCATTTTCCCCTTTTTAACCGCATATCGCCTATATCCACCTTTGCTGAACACCATTTGTTTACCTATTTGGCCCAACCTAAGGCCTCGCCTTACCCATTTGGCCCGACCCAAGGCCTCGCCCTACCCATTTGGCCCAACCTAAGGCCTCGCCCTAACCATTTGGCCCGACCCAAGGCCTCGCCCTAACCATTTGGCCCGACCCAAGGCCTCAACCTACCCATTTGGCCCGACCCAAGGCCTCAACCTACCTATTTGGCCCGACCCAAGGCCTCAACCTACCTATTCGGCCCGACCCAAGGCCTTAACCTACCCATTTGGCCCGACCCAAGTCCTCACCCTAACCTATTTAGCCCGACCCAAGGCCTCACCCTACCCATCCGAACCGACCCAAAGCTGCCACCCAACAACTTGGCCCGACCAAAGGCCTCACCCTACCCATCCGGCCCGACCCAAGGCCGCACCCCAACCATTTGGCCAAACCCAAGGCCGTACTACTTCCATACCTTACCCAACATCACCAACATACACTCTTATCCACCCATCCTGTAATTTTTTTGTCCAATCGAGCTCCCCTGTTCATGTTTTAGCATGATTAGGGTCCTTGACTTGATCTGTCGACCAACTTTACCTAGACCTAGACCGTGACGTTTATCTCAACCAAACCACCCATTTGGTACTGCCGAACATGCCTAAACGTTCCTATACCTTACCTGTTATATACCCTGGATCTACTTCCTATGCCTTGGATACCAGGATTATATCACCCTTGTTTGGATAAACTATCGACCTTTTCCTATGCATTGTTGGTTTGCTCATCAAATCATGTACCCTAGTCGCACTATTGCACTTCAACATGCGTCTGCTTCCTTGGACCTACCCCACCATCTCACCATCCTCTCTACACCATTTACCCTTTATCAACCCTATCCCTGATTTCCCGTTCACTCAATCTGTGATAGATTTGAGGGGGATTACCTATATCCTTAACATGAGAAACCACTTCATATTATTGTCCGCGCAGCTTTATAGAACAAGCTACACCACAATAAGGGGCTAATGTAGACACCAAATTTGTGTGTTACGACCCCTTGTGACCCGCATCCCATTTCGCAACCTAACTTCATTACCTAAACCTTACACAATTATTTATTAATTACCTTGTAATTGATAAATCCCCATCACCTCACCTGCCACCTCATTTTGCCACCTCATCATGACCTAGCCCTAATCCTAAACTAACCTAATTAAAACCTAAAACTTGGTCTACACCTACACCCATAACTAATGACCCCTTTCTCGCACCCAAAACCGACCTTCTAGTCACTTGACCAAGCCCGCAACTGATCTCTCGAGAGAAAAGCAGGGAAGGTGGGCTATTTTACTAAAAATAGCCTACTTTTTCCTTACCGATGCCGGTTCCTACTCGACCACCATCGGTTGCGTAACCGCCATCGGTTCCCTGTAAATGGGCTACCCAAACCAAAACAACGGATCGGAATTTAATTTTGGAGAAAAGAAAAGGATTTCTGGATCAACAGAGAGCATTGAGAGCAAGGAACAGAGTCCAGATCTTCACTTGACAGAGCAGAGACGAGTGGAAATACCAGAAGTGTTTACAACAAAGGAGATCAGCTTACATCTTCGTCAAAACATGTAAGTCACATCTTGCATGTCCTCTGTTATAACATTTCTTATGCTTCTTGAATCTCAGTCCTCATAAATCCGTTTCTGGACCCACTACCCGGCAATATATTACATCTAGCTATCATTCATCTACCTCTCATCACCTTATTTCCTAATACCACCTATATACAGCCTTACACACAACACAACTACCCCATAAAGCGACCAACCTACAGATCCTATAACCCCCCCCGGTATCGGTTATCATTAACCGGCATCGGTTATCAGTAAACCGGCATCGGTTCCTTTGATCAAAACCAGAAAACCAGCATTTCCCCTACCCAGTTCAACGAAGCAACTTAATTGATATTTTACAGTCTTTTTTGTTAATTCATATTAGCAGGGAAACTGACCACCTTCGAAAGGAAGTTTTATATTTCCTGGGCCCAAGGCATTTTCCTCATTTATTGTCTAATCAAAATCTTGTGGTCTTGTGTTCTTATTTGCAGGTAGTCCTTCCAAGACAAAAAGGAGTTCTTCGCAATCAGCCTGATCTTTCTCTACGGTATGCGCACACCATCTCGACATTCTACAGGTATTCCTCCTAGCCCCTAACTCTTATCTGTTTCTAAAAGGAACGAAACATTCCGAGTGAAACATGATGACCTCATCCATGTTACATCATGGGATGATGTCATCCATCAAGTTGTCAAATTCAACATGACTTTTAGATATTTTGTAAATATCTTTGTAAATAGGTGGTTGGCTCCTTTTTTCCTTCTTTCCTTCTCCTCTCTTCTATATATATTGGAATACTTGTTGTATTCAAAGGTGGACAGTTTTTAGATGAAAATAGAAGTGAGGAGAGAAAGACTTTGAGCTTTCTTGTAACAGAAGAAAACGGTAATACAAATATTGAGACTTTGTGCTGAATAGCTGTGTTATGCATCAGACCTTTCTTATGTTAGATCTGTATGTGTTTAATCTGTTAGATTCATATCTACTTTTCTGTCATTTTCTCATCAGTATTGCTTTGTTTATTTATGCAAGTAGGTTTGGATTTGTTTACTACCAACCCAAAAACATAAATCTCCTGACCTTTTTGCTTTGGAATTCATTTCTTTTCTCCCTTCGGACCTGTTCTTTCTTCCTCCTCTCTTTCATTCCTTTCTCTTCGCAGCTGGAAATAAACCTACTGGGATGAGATCCCAACCCCCGAAGGCAGAATACTGTGACATTTGCACAAGATTCCTGCTAGTAGAATAGCAATAAACTAGTTTCGCTTTGCTGACTCAAAGAGGGGCTAAGCCCTGCACACTGTTGGCTCGTCTATCCATAGATATATCCAGGCGACAGATTTTCAGACCAACACCTTACCAAGACCATTTTCCTTACCCAACGTACCTATCAGAAATATTATTCTTCCCTATCATATGGGATAACTACATCATCCTAAGGCCCCTTTTGTAAGGGCTATGTAGGAAACACTTTGAAGACCCCATGTCTTCGAAGGTTAGTTCAACCACCATTTTCTACCATCTTTCACTGTTTCGCCACTATTTGACCCTACTACCTAATCTTTCCCACGTTTCCATAACATCAATAACTTGGAAATTAAACCAAATAAACCGTAATATCAACCATGCCTACACATCTAGTTTCCATAATATCAATGCATTGGAAATTAAACCAAACCAAGAGTCATAACCATGCCTATACATCTACTTTCCATAATATCAATAACTTGGAAATTAAACCAAACAAAACATACATCATAACCATGCCTATACATTTGGTTTCCATAAAATCAATAACTTGGAAATTAAACCAAACATTCCCTATCATCTAGTTTCCATAACATCAATAACTTGGAATTTAAACCAAACCATGCCTACAACTAGTTTCCATAATAAGCATACAATGGAAATAAAACTAAACACAATAGATATAAATGGCATCATCTATATACTAGAAAGTATGTATGTCAATACATTGTATATACAGATATAAATAAGTCTCTCAAAAACTCTTATGTACATCTCACCTCTTTGGCACGTCGGCCAGTATATATAAGTCAAAAGTCACGAATAAACAACAAGCTCCATAATCTCCTCATCCCTGGGAGGTCCTAGTGCCTCTGCCACTCTCTTCTGTCCCCTCATCTGGTCTCTCTCGACATGAACTAGTCACCTCCCACTGACCATTCCAATGAGAACGATGGCTCCCTGAACTACTGACACTATGGGTCAATGAGCTAGACCTCTGACTGGATGTCTTCTGAGCTCTGTAGGTATCATAAATAGAAATAGGAACACCAAACTCTATAATATGATCCTCGTAATACCTAGCCTCGGCCACAACCTCTCTGTATCGATCCATAGATATCAAATGTGGTGGTGGCATTACTCTAGCACCTATCTATGGACCCTGTCCCATTACTAGTGGTCCTTATCCCTGTACCTGAGGCTATGGACCCTAGCCTAGTACCTGTCCTTGTACCTTTTCCCCATCATGTGCCCTTGGAGGTGAAGGAGGGGCAACCACATATCCCCTAGTGCTAACATGTACCTGTGTTGCTGTCAACTACGTCTGTAAAGTGGTCACATGTGCATGTAACGTAGCAACCTATCCCTGCAGTACCACAACCTATCCTCCATCACCAACATATGCATGTTTCACCACTAGCTGTGCCTGTATGGTAGCTACTCTTGCCTATAATGTAGTGACCTGATCCTGTAATTCCATCACCTACCTCTACAACATGTCTCTATCATTGATGACTGTAGCAAAATTAATCGGTCCTAACCTAGCTGGTGTTGTTTGTAGCTATGCAGCCACCACTGACTATACCCAGTTGTGCACCCAACATCATCTATCGTTTCATTGGTTACATGTTCCTCCAATCCTTCTGTTGGTGTCGGATATGTAATAGGTAATGACATCTCCACATCCTCTCGACGGTATTGTAGGAATGGCATGGGCACACCCTAATGTAGACCGAATAGTCGTCTGACCTGATCTATGGGTATGCACTCATGCTCCCCCGCCCTGCACCCCTGAATCCATCTAAGAAGCTGTAAACCCTCTAGCTCCTCTTTCATGTCTGTAAATTATGGATACGTGAGGTAAGGCCTCCATATAATCTCTACCGGTGATAGGTTATCCAGTACCCTCTGATAATATGTGGTATCCTTAGTCACACCATCAACCCTCACCTTCTCTCTAACCCACAACCACCGCCTACATCCCACCCTATATACACCCAATTCCCACCCCTGTCATGGTAGACCAAGTGGATGAAGGCACATAATGTGCTCATATTCCCAACAATGTAACATATAGGTATAACACAAACCATATCTCCATATCCTCATGTAGGCCCACAACTCCTTGTATAACTGAACCAAATACACTGGTGCCCATGTGAAACAAATCCTATCAAACATCATGTCCTCTAGGACTCCCATCAAAGCTCATGGAAACCTCCCACCCTCTAATTCTGGAAGGGAAAAGCAACCAACCCCAACCATCATCAACATTGTCAGTCAGGTATCCTGAGGGTGTGTTGTGTACATCTCACCATAACTAATACTTGCACTATGGTACAACAACTCTACCATAGCCAGTCGAAATACCATAGCTATATGATCCACTGTATCTAACAATGAGACTTGATAAAGTGGCTCTCCAATGATTAGCAACTGAAGAATCTTGTATTTGTCCTCTAAGGTGACGTTTATCTCACTCGTCGGTAGGTGGAAAGCGTTGGTAGCCAGATCCCATCTATCAATGAGAGCTACCATCATGCTGTGATCTCTAGAAATCCACATGTATCTCCTAACAACACCTAACCTGATTTCCCTCATATGCTCCAACTCCTCCTCTGGAATGGTAGGCCTCATCTGTACTAAGAAGGGAAGAAGTCAATCCCTCATCATTATTTGTTGCCTTGCCTACATCACCAACATTCACACAAGTTAATCACTTACTCTTTCAATGTAGCCTATTTTCCATCTTTTCTTACCTAGTCCATCCACCTTTACCTACCTTGCTTCCTAGAATCATACTCTTCCCACTATTTCAGCTATTTAACCTAACCTTCCCTATCCCGCCTGAATTCATCCTATTACCTCATCATTCACCTACAATCTCTCCTCAACATTATTTTGGACACCTTTCCCTACCTCCACCTACCTTAGACCTAGCTTGGACACCCTATCTCCCTTAAACATACCTTCGTCATCCCATAACACCATTTTTATTAAAAACTTAACCCTACCCTAAGTAACCGGCATTGGTACCACTACTGATGTCGGTCTCCATTGTTTTCGTCATTGGTTCGTCCATTGATGCTGACTGATAACTGACTGATGTCGGTTATTGGTTCAACCCCAAAACCAAACCCCCACATCCTCCCAATCCCAAAAATTGACAAAACAATATATTTTAACCACCAAATTATCCCATAATATCTTTTAACCCCTAATTAACCTAATTTAACCCTCCCATGTCCCAATTTCACCCCCATTTCAATCAATTTCACAAATCAACAAAATATCATTTTGTACCCTATTTTTCAACACAAACCACAAATTAAGCTTGGATCCTACCTCTACTCGTTGGTGCCTCCATGATGGGACCTCTGGAGCCTGCACTAGAGCACCCTCTAAGCCTTCTCTAGCCTCTACCATGTCAATTAACTCTCAAAACTCTCAACCAATCACACTCACTCACTTGGCTGCAACCAGGCCCCTGAACTCACTCCTCTAACCACTCGAAAAATCACTCAACTAGGCATCTCTATTGTTTTCCTCAAAAAAACACTCTCCACCAATCGTATTCAACTTACCCAATGCTCAAATGAGCACTTTTTAGGCTGGATTTCCATTTTAACTTGTTGATTTATTGACGAATGTCGGTCTAGTCATTCCTTAGGTGACCGACATTGGTTCCCCATGAAATGGCATCTGTCACCTTGTCAATAACCCAACTAGCCTCATTTGACCTCATTTTTGCTATAGGGTCCCCTTTTCTTGTTGTCATAGCCCTAGAACATCCCTACAGACTCACCTATCAACCTCACCACCTCACTAACTTCCTAAGGATACTTAGGGGCACGTTTGCCTCACCTATATACCCTCCTCGAACGAACCTCATATATTCGACAATCAAACTTGCTTACTCACTTTACCGTGTGATAATGCTACTCGTGTTGTTCTGCCTATTGACCTTTCCTTGTCTTATTTCATGATGTTTATCTCGAGCAGACCAAACCTTTTGGTGTTATGGAACACACCTATACCCATTCCTATACCTAGACCCATTGTATTTCCAAGATCACATCTTATACCTTTGGTACTTGGACCACATCACCCTTGTTTGGATAAACCATCGATCTTTGACAATGTAGAGTTTGTGCACTCTTCAACTTTTTACCTTGTATTCTGGACGCATGCGTGCGTTTGACTACCTCCACCTTATCACACCCATAACTTACACCTACACCTACACCTATAACTTACCCCCATTTTTCATCACCTACCACCTTATCAAATCCATCACTGATCCAGCCTTCCACTTCATTAGTTCTTGGTTTGAGGGGGATCACCTTTACCCTTATCTAGGGTAAATTACTTCTTATTTTTTTCATCGTCGCTTATTAGTACAAGTTACATGACAAAAAGGGGAAAATATAGACACCCAAGGTTGGGTTGCAACCCTCTAGGCCCCTTTCAATTAAAATACCCCCTTACTATGCCCCCTTCCACACATTATTATTAACCAAACCATCAATATTAGGTTAATTACCACCTCACCTTGGACCCCTTCCAAGACCATTTAACACCTAAGGCTAAGTCATCACTTCCCTTAACTAACTAAGATTGTTTCTAAACCTAATATTTATTGCCAACTACCTCTCCCATCAATTTCCTGCATGTTTAAACAACAATCAAGAATCCTAAACCATTTCATTCTTGACCCACGCCAAAAAGGGAAGAAACAAGCTATTTTGAGATAATTTAACTATTTCTCTTTAACCAACATCGGTTATTCCTCGGACGGTGCCGATTAAGGTACCACCATCGGTTCCTTTAAATAAGGATTTCCAACTCTTTCCCTGTGTTCTTCCTTTTGGTTGGTTTTTGTATTATTCATTCACATCCAGACATTCAATTGAGCATCTGACAATCAAACATAGCACCAGAGCATCCAAGTTCTTCACCAATAAGCAACCTCTTGCTCCATAGCCTTAGATCATTCACATAGGGAAGCACGCTGACTTCATTGCCGTGACACTGTATCCAAACTTGTTTCTCTATGAGAACCCACTAATCACAGCCATCAACCAAGCTCTAGATCTTCATATAAGTATTTTAACCAGGTTGTTATTTCTTAACTTTGGTTTTAGATCTCTTATGGTCTTCTGTTGTACGACTCCTTTCTCACCCGAATACCATCCATCACCCATCTACCCAATACCCTACCAATTTGAACCTCCCTGTCTTCTCTCTCACCTATTTCACCCCTGCTGAGCCTTCACCCAAATCCAAACACCCTGCCTAAGCTTTCCCAACATCCTGTGCAATCATTATAGGCCCAAACCAACCTCATTTCTACCTTGACACCTGATTTCCCCTACCGTGGTCATTTACCCAACCAATATCGGCTATAACCAGCTACCGGCATCGGTCACCCAACCGGTATCGGTCTATGTGTCTGATATTTTCCTCCCAAACTAGCAAGCTCATTTCCCTAGCCAAAACCTTCCCAAACTTCCCAAAAAACCTCCCAAACCTTCATATGACCCTTTGTTTCACCTACAGACCTTAACAACCCACCTCCTACTTTAAATTTAATCTTGTATTCACTATTTGGATTAGATTTAACTAACTGTTCTTGTCTGAAATACCTAAATTATACAACTACAGTAGTACTCTCTATTTCATGTTCTTATCAACATTTAATTTGTTTTAAACGTGGATTGATAGCATTCTAGGAAGTACCCCACTTCTTGGATATAGCTCCCACTAGGTAATCCACCGACCTATGTTTTTAATTCTATATTGTGGTCTTGCTTTGATTTTCAGGTAGTCCTTCCCAGACAAAAATGAGTTCTCTCGATTGGCCTGGTCTTCGACGGTGAGCAACCTCTTCACGACCTCCAGGTATTCCTCACGTACCCAACCTTGTACCTTAAATGTTTTGCTTATGTGTATGCTTCTTATTGGTGAATCAATACATTTCAATGTGCATGTGATAAGAAATGGATTACCTATAATATACATTTTCCAATATGAGTGTACTATCATCGTAATTGAATGTTGAGAATAAATAATGCCAAAAATTATTCAGAATATTAAAGATAATCATAAAAATTATTCGATGCTATAAATAAAGCCATGTGTGCAAAAATTTGATTTGGAATTCACATAAATTATAATGCTCAGAGCTACAACTTTATGCACATGTTTTTTCCTCAATCCTAGTTCTTGAAATTTCTCCTTGTATTTTTGAAAACTATTATCTTTCTTTCTCTCCCTCCCATCTGCAAAACAAAATCATACAATACCCAATAATTCACAAAATAATTGTTTATAAAAATGTAAGTGAACTTTGTTTATTTTTCAGTGTGTTAAGTAACTTCGGAAAGTATTTTTAAGTTATAATGTACCATAACGATACTAACTCACACAATTGTGTCAACACTAGGACACTATTTTTTATCAGCATTAATGATATCATCAAAAAATTTAACAATAGATTGACGAGATTTTTAGATTAAAAACACACGTTTTAACGAAAAAGATGATGCAAATTTGCGTTAGCACTAATTCTAGTGTCAATGTTTTGAATAATTATTGGCGACATTTTCAATATGAAAAATCCATAGGTTTTGACACAAAAAAGTGATGCAAATAATTATAATAAACTTCCTCATGATGCAAGATTTTTAAGAACAAGTGTTAAGATTTTTGGCAGTTTTCAACTAAATTTGACGCACTTTGTGTTAGCAAAAAAATAACACAAATTAGTGTCAAAAATTAGGAAAATATCGAAAAAAAAATCTCAAAATCATTAAACTCTTCTAATAATTGAAATATTGTAAGGTACTTGTTCAATCTCTTTAATACATAGAAGATATCTTGAGTCCAAAAAATGAAATTAAAAGAACGAAAGAACTTAAATTTTTTTGTATTGATGAAAACACCATGAAGAAAAATCTACAACATATCAACAACATCTAAAGAAAATTACTTTAAAAAATCTTACATTTTAAGTTTTTGTTGATTTAGTAAGTGTAATTCATTTTGGAACATAATTTATATTTCATTTGATAGATCAAGCATGGACTAAACTTTTACCTCAATGTCCTATAATTTACATTTGTAAAGAATATGAACACTATTAAATATCATTTGATTGAGTCGTTATGTTGAGAAGGTTTTAGTGCATGTTCATCCATGATAATATTGTTATGTGACGTGTCCTAAAAAAAATGAATTTGGGGAACAAGCTAAATAAAAGTTCGCCACTAATGAAACACATAAGAAGAGCAAATGAATGTTCTAGGTACAAAAATATTCAAATGAAATGGAATAAACAATTATCAATATTATATCATGCACAAACTCTTATGTTTTAATGGCTAGACATATATCTGTTTGAGCTATTAAAAAAATAGTTTACTTAATAAAATAAAAATATATATTTTTAATTCTTCTTATCCATTTCCTCCATCTTACTATCAACATACCCATTACTACTTGGAAATATTCCTAGTGAATAATCCAATGCAGCTCTAAAACTCCCATGTCATGGTTTTCAAATCAATTGTCCAAAATTCAATTTTCCCTTATTAGTGTTGTCAGTTTTTCCGCTATAAAATTCTATGTTGTAAGCACGTTCTACGTAGACAATGAATTTTGCTACACTTTCATACTTAAATTTTAATATAAAATTTATATAAATTGCCGTGGTTTCTTGTGATGTTTTTGTTATGTCTTAATTAGTTATGTCTTTGTTTTTATGATGTTTTGTATTCTTTTTCATTCTTAGACTTCTGTGCTTAGTTTATTTCGTGTTTTTAGAGTGTATTTCCATATGTCCTATCTTTTTTAAATAATCTTGTTTCATTTTACTTGTTAATATAATACAAAATTGTATTCATATAAAATATACAGAATAAACCTCACATCCTTAACAAATTACAATGAATGTCAATGCTACAATTTCATCAATCCTAATTCTACCAACCTGACCCAAAACTCATATCTATCCTGCAATGTGTTGCTCTGTTTCATTGCTACTGATAAAGCAAAGTTTTGTTACACAATATCATTACAACACATCTGATCATCATAATTTGCACAAGCTATAAGAATTTAAAACCTGACATATTTTATATATGTCCAACACAAATGGCAGGCAAACAACTTACAAAACCACAATGGCTAACACATTTTGTCGAACATCCACGTGGGAATTGTATACCATCCATAAGGATACTTTTGAATGAGGCATTTTGTCAAAAGATTAACTCGCCTTTTGTATGCTTCCACTTACATAGGCTTTTATACTAAACCAAAAAATATCCTTTTAACTTTTTATTGGTAAGTCTATATTCCAAGCACTAAATCACCCACAACGTACCATTCAAAGATGTAACATTAATTTCTAAGATTATAATAGACAATTAGATATGTTTTCCACTGATTGTTAAGATTATAATAAATAAGTGGAAATCCACATTGGGTAAAGTATTAATTCAAAAACAAAACAAAACCGGTAAAGAGGGTGATGCACCTCCAATTTATAACACACTCATTTAGGGAGCTTATATTTTATGGAATTGATGCCTATTTTATGATATCAGCTGTCACGGGGTCAGACTAAAGTGAAAATATCTGACACCATGTGTGATTGAGACGCTACCTTTTTTACTCACTGATTGAAGACCAAGCTACTTCAGTAGTCCCAGACTACACCTTGCACCCCCATTTTACTGCATAAACATTCCCAATATCCTCCATCTTCGATGTACAAGTGAACACCTCAAGCACCCTTTGTGATTGCCTATACAACCACTCTAAAAGACCCTTCTCCGAAATCCACGACTACCCATACAACCACCAGAAAAGCTCTCAAATGCCTTCGACTTCCACTTGTGGGAATGCACAACACTTACCTCCTTGACTCATCATTGAACAGGCTCTCCAAACCTCTGTTGGTGGGCCCACTGTCTTGGACACCCAATTGTCTTGCCACAATTCTGCTAAATAACACCACAAATCCTTACTACCTTCTATCTGAGTCTGAGTCTCTCTGAGTTGCACACTAACGCACGATTATAAAGTAAGTATTAAGTTGCATTTCTATGAAGAGGTTTCAGCTCCTTTTTTACCAAGTGCTTATCCTTCATAAAAACTATTGGCTACTTTATTATGAAGTAGGTATTAGGTTGTGTTTCAATAAGCGAGATTTGGCTCCATTTTTACTGCAGCAAAAAGGTCCCATACAATCTTTTGAAGCCACTTATAAGAAATAAAAGAATCTTGCTTTTAATTATAGGAGCTCCACTTTTTTTTACCGTATGTGGTGAGGAGGATGAAAGTTTTCTCCTATAATTTAGTTAATTCTTTGGTCACTTGACATGTAATGTGCATTCTTGCCATCAGTTTTTGTAAGTTTGGATGGAAATTTCAACAACATGGTATAACTATGACAATCAGTTGCATAAAATGTTAAAGCAAATCTAAAAAAAACTTAGACCATGGTGCTACTTGAATTTTTTAAAGAAATCTTAAGAATACCCTCTGAGATGATTAAAAAGCCCCCGTCCATGAAAACACAGCTTTAGCATGACCATGTCTTCAATTCAAATATTAATCTCTAGCAAACTTACTAAGTTTCCAACCTGATAAAATGTTTAGGTTCGAAGCTTTTTTTTCAGGTCCTGAAAATGAAGCCAAATACAGAACAATTGAGGCAGACAAGGTAAAGTTGTTAAGCTTATGGACAAGTGCATCTGGAATGAAAGGAGTGCTGGCCCTCAAGGCCAAAGGCATAAAGTACTAATATGAGGAAGCAGGCCTCTCTAATAAAAGCAAGCAATTCCTTAGCAGCAATCCTCTGTACAGTCAGTTCCCTGTTCTCATTGACGAAAACCACCCCATAGAATTTTCCATGAGAGAAATTGTGAGATTTACTGAATACCAATATGAAGGACGAAATTGTTTATTTTTACACTTTTGTACGTAACTGCTGCTCCAAGAAAGGATTGTTGTATTGAAGAAATGGGAGTGACAATTGAGGGTGGTCTACCCATCATCTACATGGAGGATAAAAGCGGCCTGCTATAGATGGGTATGTATTTTGCTCCCTATGTTGCTCGGTTCGATTCTTGAGATAATCTATTGGGTGAAAGTGAGAAATGTCCATGCTTGCCTACACGGATAAAAACTTGCTGACCAATAGATTGGTGAGGTCAGCAATGCCAGACCCTTCTAAGATGATAACCAATGAACTGGTTAGGTCGAGAATTCTAAACCCTTGTAAATCAATGGATTAAATGTTAAACGTAATGGGTTTGAATGATAATTTCACACTCTTAAAATTTTCAAAAGGTTTTGTTGAGAAAATTTAGGAGTCTTTTTCAAGTTGGTGGTTTTATGGAGAAGTATGCATGAGAAATTTTATGTGAGAAATCATAGAAATGCTGAGCTGCAATGCACAATCTCCATACTAAGGTGCCAAGTGAACAAAAAATACCCTAAACACGGGGGAAACTTCCAAAGTCTCCCAAATAACCTTCAAAAAGAGAAAATTCATTTTCTTCATGTAAGAAGTTGAAATATACTTCTTGGATTGTGCCCTAAATTTTTAGATTTGTTGTGTACCGAAATTAAATTTTTACATTTGTTTCAACAATTTTTTGTTTATTTCTGTAAAAAAAAATCTGAAGTCTTAGTTAGACTTATAAATGTGTTTCAACCGTTATACCATGGAGCTACTCATCATCTTTACTTGTGAGATTTGATGGTGTGTGGGTTGTTGATAAATCTTTTTTAAAACAATTTTGTTTCAATGACCATATAACCAATTGAGCTGCTTTCCATCTTTACTTTCCATATTTAATAGTGTGTGGATTGTTGATAGATCATCTAAAACAAGTGTATTTCTATGGCTGTAAAATTGAGCTACTTGCTATTTTTACTTTCGGGATTAAATAATGTGTGAGTTGTCGATCAAATTTTCCAAAAGCTACTTTCCTTCTCTACTTCTGAGATTTGATAGTGTATGGACTGTGAATAGATATTCTAAAACAAAGAATGTTTCAACCATTATACCATTGAGCTATGATATTCTAAAACAAAGAATGTTTCAACCATTATACCATTGAGCTATGGGCCCTTCTTACTTTCGAAATTTGATGATGTTTAGATGGTGGATAGATCTTTTAAAACAAATGTATTTTAATCGTTATACCATTGAGCTACATGCCCTTCTTACTTTCGAGATTTGACCATGTTTAGATGGCGGATAAGTCTTCTAAAACGAGTGTGTTTCAATGGGAAGCTTATTGCACTCCTTTCCTTCCCATATTTTATGATGTGTAAATTGCGATTGAATCTTCCAAAAAAGGTTTGTTTCAATGGCTTTACCATTGAGCTGCTCACCCTTACCTCTTTCGAAATATGATGCTTTGTGGATAGTGGATAGATCTTCCGAAGTTGTAAGGAGACGTGGCAAATGTGTTTCAGTGACTCTACCTACTTAAGTTCCAGCTTTGATGGTATGTAGAAAATTGATCTTACAATTTTTATTTTTTATAACATAGCCAGAGAATTCATATTGCAAATCTTATGTACATAGCATAGATCCCGATCCCATAATATTGGAAAACTTATTCAAAAGGGAAAATTGAGAAGTGCAGACTTAAATCTAACAAGTACTCTCTATTATATATCAATTATAAGCAAAAGCTGCGACCTGAGTACATAGCAGTGCAGGACTCACTGGGCAGAGTTGAAAACAAGGATATATTGTGCTTAATTAATCTCATTTACAAAGCCTAAGTTAATAATCCCCCATGAAGTTTTAGGCCATGTTTTCTCCTTGGCCTTGTCAA
Source organism: Taxus chinensis (assembly GCA_019776745.2). Lineage (NCBI taxonomy): Eukaryota > Viridiplantae > Streptophyta > Pinopsida > Cupressales > Taxaceae > Taxus > Taxus chinensis. Next base: position 497,616,427 of record CM034155.1, on the reverse strand, counting down.
GCATAACTCTACCCCAAGAAATCCAACTTTCCCAACTCATCCTTTTGTCCCAAATAGTTCCCCATTCCAACAGCAGCTTCAAACCCATCTTAGCCTCCCCTTCGGCTTTCACATATTTCTCTTGAGACAGATATATCTGAGAAAGCACTAGATGAGGTTCCCCAATGAATGTATTGTGAACACAAGCCTTCAGCAAAAGGGTCTCTGCTTCCTCCATAGCACTATCTCCCTTCTTGCAGATGGCTTCCCAGTACAAATCTCTTGCCTGCTTCTCATCCGATGGATTTAGCAGAATTGTGCAGTTATTGAAAACTGGTGGAACCACAAGTCCTATGTATTCAAACCCAAAATTTTCCTGCATACCTTTTCTGAAAATATTTTCTTCCCTTGCAATCAAAGTATAGACAGCCCCCATCCGAGATATAACATTCATCCAGAGACCCGGTTTTCCATCACCAGGCCACAGAGCTCTCCATGTATTTCCAGTAGATTCCAATCTTCCATTGTCATTATCAAACAAAACATCTTGATAACCAAACAACTGGTCACTCAGATCAGCCATGGTTAGCAGCAAAAACAGGGCTACCAATCTTCGTGGTATTCTCAGGTCATCCTCTGTTCTAAAATGCTTTACCACAATCCCCTCTGGAGGCAATATTTCCTGCAATTTGTTTCTCCATCCACTAAATCTAGAGGAGCTTACAGAATCACCCAATTCCAAACTGTTTATATAACTCTGAGAGTCTTTCAAGGCATCCACCAACTCATCATCCTTATATCTCCACAAAACCATGTCATAGATGAGCTTAATCCTGGGCACAATACAAAACAAATGGACAAGTTCTTCTGCTTCTGATCCAATCAGGTCTCTAACTACCTGTCTGTCTATATCCGGCTTGAAAATGGCAAGATTGACTAGGGAATTAGAATAAGCAGAATGAAACAAACCACACCTGGCTACAGATTCGGGAGAATTCCAGCAGTTAAGAACACGATAAACTCCGAGCAAATGGTCAAAGAACGAGCTGTGCTTGTGATAACATTCAGGAGATCTGGCTCTTCTCAAAGCATAAATGCATTGTGGAATTAGTGGGTCGATGTCTTCGTATGTTCCGAGCAACAATGGCAGAGTTTTTGACAGCAGTTCATTGAACGCAGTGTTGGGGTTCTGCGCTTCCATATTTTCCCTGCAACTTTGCTGAGAAAACCAGTCAAAACCGATATGATAGGTATGGGTTTCCTTGTGAACTTTTAAAACTTTCCAAAGTAATGACGTATTGATTTGGTTTGATGTTTCCCCTTCTAAAGTCTCCACCTACTACATTGTTAACTTTATACCATTCAACAAGTAGGACAAAGTGAATGAATGAAATATTTTAATATTAGTAGACTATAGGATAAAGGGTAGTAGTAAGAGAGTTATGTAAAAACAACTTTATAATATAAGGTTGTTTAATTAGTTTTTGTGAAAAGCCCCTTCTTTTTATGATGTGGGATCATTTATTATGGATTTTAATCGAAATTTTTGTTGTTTTGTCAAACCTAAACAAGAAAGTTATGTTGTCAACTTTTAATTTTTCTTTATAGTTGATTTGGATGTTGCTATAGGCTCCACACTCCATAATATAGTGTCATTCTACTTCCACCAACTTGTTGACAAATTTTGCCCCCCATGAGCAAAAAATGGCCAACAGGGTCCCAAAGTGATCCTAAGCTCCCAAATGGGCCCTACAGGTTGCAAACAGGTCACAGGTGGTCTCCAGGGTCTTGGGGAACATTTCTAGGCATTTAGGAATCATTCAAAATAAATTGGGCCATTTAGGGTCATAGTCCGGCTAGCTGCCCCTGTAAGACACCTATCTGTGCCTGTGCAGCAGCAAAGCTGCCCCTGTAATAGCTGTACCTGGCCCCTGAGCTGGTCCCTCTCTGCTATCACACAGCCACCAAGTCTGGCTGTGCGGGCTGTGCTCTCCTCGCAGCTCTCTCTCCTGCCCACCACCACCAAAAAAAAATGCTCCCGTGCAGCCAGCGTCATCCACGGTATCATCTGCCGGCCTCTCTGGCTACCCAATCTGGGTCCACGGGCTGTGGTGCAGGCAGTGGGGCCTCTACATCATCCCTCCGGTACTGAGAAAGGGAGGTGGCTCATCCTGTCGTAGCCCCATCTGCCGTCGTACCCTCTCCAGGGGTATCCGCTCATACTCTCCCTGGCTCCGTCCCGCTATCCAGAATGTATACTGGATCCACTGCAACTGTGATCGGGCTCCTCCTCGGGGGTGATGACCTCTATAAGGTCTCCATACAATATCTAACGCTGTCAGCCCTCTAACATATGTCGGTAAAATATGCCACATCCCGTCCTGCAAGCACTGCTCGTGGCTGGCCCACGACCCCCAACCACCTCTGAAAGCCATATCTATAGATCACCTGTGGCCCTGGCTGCTGGGGCAGCCCTACTGGTCTAATGCATATGATATGCTCATATGCCCAACAGTAGTAAAAACGTCGAGCAAATCCCGAATCGCCTCATCCGGCGATAGCCCCACAGCTCTCGGTATAACTGCACCAGGTATACTGGTGCCCAAGCATAACATGTATGCTCCTCCACCATCTCATGTAAAACCCCCATCAAAGCCCGGGAAAGCGGCCTCCCTTTGAGTCTGGGAGGGTAAAGCAGGTGATGCCGATCATCATCAACACAGAAAGCTGTGTCTCATGTCGGTGGGCACGGTACATATCCCCATACGCGATGCTCGCGCTATGATAGGTCAATAGCGCGGGGCTGCATCCCCGAATACGTGTAGGATGTTGTCCATGGCTGTCTCAGCATCCACCTGAAAGACTGCCTCTCCATCAATCGGTAATCTCAGGATGCGATACACATCCTCCAATGTAATGGTCATCTCTCCAGTCGGGAGATGGAACACATTGGTCGCCGGATCCCATCTCTCGATGAGGGCGACCATCAAACTGTGATCCCTATCATCACTCCCTGTACGCTGGACTCCGCCGAGTCCCACCTCGCGCATGATACCCCACTGCACTGCGGACACGTGTGGCCGCACATCCATCTCAACAGCGGGGGCATCCTGTCCCCGCATCGTCAGCAGCTGCTGACGTGCCTGCAAAAAACCAACTCACTACATTAGCCCTACTCTTATCACAACAACTACTTTACCCTAATACCCCTTACTTACCACCCTACCACCCAACCTTGACTCTACCCCCTACCTATACCCCTACCATCTTACCCTAAAACCTCCCCGATATCCCCCTCCCCTCACACCACACACCACCCCTATCAAAACACCAAACCACCAAACACCCCGTACCAATTTAACACCCTCCAACAAACCCACCACAACCCAAACTTCACCACAAAACAATACCAAACCCTAAAAAAAACCAAACAAACCAAACAAACCAAACAACCCAACAAAACAAACAAAAACAAAAAACCAACCCAAAAACCAAAACACCAAACAACAAACCAAAAACCAAACAACAACAAAACCCAAACCAACAAAAATAAATAACTAAGGACCGGTACGGTCACCCATGACCGACACCGGTCCCCTCACCACACGCCGGTCGCTATACGACCGACACGGTCACCCACAAACCCACCGTCCCCCCAAAAATTTCATGACCGATGCGGTCGCTTAGTGACCGACATCGGTCACTGTAAAATTACCCGGAGCCGAACCCGACGCGGCCCCCCAATTCCATTTTTTTTCCTTTCTCCCTCTATACCCACCAAAAACCCTAAAAAAACCTACCCACCCAGCCGCCTTGGCCTATTTACCTATCTACCCTCTCCTTTTTTCAAAATAATTTCCATTTATTAATTATTTTATCAAAAACTCTAACATTCCTACCCAAAACCCAAATACAGCTAATACACATCAAATTCACACAAATGAGGGGTTTCGAACCTACCGGTACGACGACACGTCGTCGTGGTGGGATGGGTGGTGGTGGTCCAGCTGGTCCAGCACCTCCTGCTCCTCCTGGCTGTGCCATGGCTCTAACTCCCCCTCTGCTGGGTCCTCACCAATCAAAACTGCCTGCCTAATGTGATATATTAATTTCAAATAATCGGGGATGAACATGTTAAACACATCCAGAAAGTCTTAGATGTACTAAGGAAAGAGAAATTGTATTTGAAGATGTCAAAATGTGAATTCAGAAAAACATCTTTAATTTACTTGGGTTATATTGTAGGAAATGGAGAATTGAGAATTGATCCTGCAAAAATAGCGGTTATTGTGAAATGGCCTAGACCCACTAATGTGATGGAAGTTAGGAGTTTTCTAGGTGCAGTTTAGTACTGGAGAAAATTTATTGCTAACTTCTCATATATTGCATCTCCTTTGCATGCTTTGACAAGTATTAAACAGGGCTTTCAGTGGGGAGGAAAACAACAGAAAGCCTTTGATACACTGAAAGAGAAGATAAGTACCGCTCCAATCTTGGCACTTCCAGATTTACAACATTCATTTGAGATTGAGACAGATGCTAGTGACTACGCAATGGGGGCAGTTTTGATGCAGAACAAATGACCAGTGTGTTACCATTCAGAAACCTTTACAAGTGCGGTAAGAAACTATCCAACTTATGATAAAGAGTTGTATGCTTTGGTTCAAAGTGTTAAAAAGTGGAAGCATTAATTAATGGTAAAATAAACAATTATACATACTGACCATCAACCTCTTCAGTACTTACAAACACAAACCAAATTGCAGCAGTCTAGATATTTCAGGTGGATGGGATTTTGCAACAATTTCACCTTGTAATCAGGTATAAAAAAGGTATTCAAAACAAGGTTTCCGACATGTTATCTAGACCACCAGTGGTAGTAGCATCTTTTCTTTTGCAGCATCGTTCTTTGGCTCATGTTAGTTACAAGGAAAAATATGTAAATGATGTTGATTTTAGAGAAGTGTATGAGGATCTAGTAAGTGGGAAACAAGTAGGAGAAAAAGATTATCATTTGCATGAAGGATTGTTATATCATTCTGGTAAACTTTGTATTCCAGAAAATGAACGTGTACATATGATTAGGGAAGCACATGCTTCTCTTATTTTAGGGCATTTTGGTGTTAGTAAGACAGTTGCACATTTACATAAATATTGTTATTGGCCTAGAATGCATGAAGATGTAAATAGGTATATTAAGGGATGTGTTCTTTGTGCCACAAGCAAGCCAAGTAACCGGAAATTAGGAATTTACACTCTTCTTCCTGTTCCAACAAGGCCTTGGGAAAGTGTTTCCATGGACTTTGTAGGAGGCTTGCCCATGACACGGAAGAAACATGATTACTTATATGTGGTAGTGGACAGATTTAGCAAAATGTGTGTGTTGGTTCCATGTACTAAACAAATAACTAGTGAGGGAACTACACATTTATTTTTTCAATTTGTTTGGGTTCATTTTGGTTTACCTACTTCAATTATATCTGATCAGGATTTTAGATTTCTTAGGGAATTTTTGGTCAACATTGTGGGGGGTTAATGGACACAAAACTGAAAAAGAGCACTGCTTTTCATCCACAGATTGATGGTCAAACAGAGGTTGTAAACCGCACAGTGGTATAATTACTTAGGGGCTATAGTATGAAACATCCTAAATTGTGGGATGAACATCTTTATTATGTGCAACATGCTTATAATCGTGCCTGTAGACACCAAATTTGTGTCTTACGACCCCCTGTGCCCCACATCTCATTTCGCAACCTAACCTCATCACCTAAACCTTACACAATTATTTATTAATTACCTTATAATTAATAAATCCACATCGCCATACCTACCACCTCATTTTGCCACCTCATCATGACCTAGTCCTAACCCTAAACTAACCTAATTAAGACCTATAACTTGGTCTACATCCACACCCATGACTAATGACTCCTCACTCGCACCCAAAACCGACCTCGTAATAACTTGACCAAGCCCGCAACTAATCCCTCGGGAGAAAAGGAGGGAAAGTTGGCTATTTTACTAAAAATAGCCCACTTTGACTGAACCGATACCGGTTTCTACTCGACCGCCGTCGGTTACGTAACCGCCATCGGTTCCCTGTAAATGACCTCCTCCAACCAGAAACAAAGGTCGTGGATTTTTGATTAATCGGGATCATCAGAAGTCATTGAAAGGATCCAGATTTTACTTGGGCCGAGCAGAGACAAGTGAAGAAACAAGAAGAGTTTGCAGAGAAGGACATCAAGCCCAGGACTGCAACTGAGTAACCAGAGCCTTGTGACACTCATCTGATCATCGGGAGGGGAGATATCTCATCTTCTGATTGTCAGGTCATCCTACCTGAGTTCTGCCTTTGTCATCATAGTCCTTGGTCCTGCATCCTCATCAATAATCAGTAAGTAGTATCTTGTATGTCCTTTTAATAACATTTCTTGAACTTCTGAATCACAGCCATCATAAGTCTATTCCTAGATCTACTACCCAGCAACACACTACATCTAACTGTCATTCCTCTACCCTTACGTTACCCCAAGAATACCCTCCCCGTACTCTCTGAGTCCCTCTCATCACCCCGTTACCTAACCCCACTCATTTACCAGCCTTATAAACAACACAACCACCCTACAACCAACCCTCACCAAAAGTCCCTAAAACATTGCCCCTACTGATATCGGTTAATAGCAACCGGTACCGGTCACTGTGATTCAAAACCAAAAACCAGCCTTTCCTCTACTTGTTTCAACGAGGTAATTAAATTGTGATTTTACAATCATTTGTGTTAATTCATATTAGCAGGGGAACTGACCACCTTCGAAAGGAAGTTTTATATTTCCTGGGCCCAAGGCAGTTCCCTCATTTATTGTCTAATTAAAATCTGGTGGTCTTGTATTCTTACTTGCAGGTAGTCCTTCCAAGACAAAAAGGAGTTCTTCGCAGTCGATCTGATCTCTCTCTACGGTACGCGCACACCATCTCGACATTCAACAGGTATTCCTCCTAGCCCTAACCCTTATCTGTTTCTCAAAGGAATGAAAGGATAGAAGCAACTCTATTCCCAAAAGCTGAAACATTCTGTGCGAAACATTTTGGCACGCCCGGTGGGACCCATTTCAGGTTTCTTTCTTTCTTGCTTGCTTTCCTATAGGGAGCATACTTGTTGTTTTCTTCTTCTAAAGATATTCACAAGGTATTTTTTTATTTTGGTAAAAGAACTTGCTTTGCTTTTACATCTTTGCATTAGTGAAAGTCATCTCTTTTGCTTCATCGAATATCATTTTTGATTTGGGTTTAAAACACGTGCATCACATTCTTGCTTGTTGTTTTCAATTCTAGTGAACATAGATTAAGTAACAGGTCGTACACGTGGGGGTGATATCCACGGTATTGACAAGAAATTAATCTTACTTTCACTGCACAACACATACCAAATCACAACATAATCAACACAATAGCTCAAAACATCCCCCCTTTTTCCGCGGTATTCCTCCACCCGATTGAGGTAACCTTATAAGCCAAAACAAACTTGACATTTCCCCTAAGTCTTTTGTTTAGGATTCTGACATCATTCTGCGTCTAAGGGCATAAGCTAAAATTGATAAACATTAATCCTAGGGTTAGTCTGTTAATTTGCTTGTGTATCTTGCTTGTTTTCAGTTCTGTTTCTCTGTCATACACTATTTTCTGTGATCACTTCAGAACAGTTTGGTAGGCATACTAAACACTGTTAACCCCAAATCAGCAGCTTCTTACAGTTTCTTATACCAGTCCTATTATACCGACATCGGTTAAGTGACTGACACCGGCTACAGTATAACCGACATCGGTTAGCAGACCGATATCGGTTACAGTCTTTTACAGTCCCTGATAAACCAGCAACCTACCAATTTCAACATTCTGAGGCTGTTTCTGTTCCTGTAGATTGAAACCCTACTGTGTATTCTTGTCCATGGTTGTTATCACTCGGAAGCAAGCCGCTGCCATGGTTTCACATGCCTGCTCTGTGCCTTTTCCTGAATCACCCCCTTCACATTCTATAGGGAACCCTACGGACACCAGTGAGATCCCCAGAATTCCTGTAGGAGATAAAGAATTTGTGAAATTTTTGGATGCTAATCCTAGCGCTGTACAATACTATTTGTCTCATGCCCCTGACCGTACACCTGATGGTCAACTCCTTGTTGGCATGCCTATTAGTATAGCTGCTCATTTAGCTCCTTCTCCGCCTGATAACTCCGCTTTTCCTTCTGCATCCTTAGCCCCGTCTCCCAATCCAGCAGCTTCAGGGGTTCATACGACACAGATTGGCTTTCCTTTGGTTAATCTTGGGCCCCACATATCATTACCGCCGACTGCTCCTACCTCGTCTCTCTTGCAGACTGCTCCGTTCATGACTTGCTCTCTACCACCTATCCACACAAGCTTTCCTTCTCAAGCTCCGCCCACCTTTTCATTCCCACACACGTATCCGGTGACCTCAACATCTTATATAGGACATCCCTATTCGGTCACCTCAACACATTCGTCCTCCATACCTTATCAACATTTAACGCCACCATTGTCTAGTGGAGGCCCTTGGCCCAATCCTCCACCCGTTTACCGCAACCACACCATCATCTCATCCAACCACAGATTTCATCAAACAAATGATGGAAAAAATGTGAAATCTAGAGGCTTCTGTTTCAGGAAGTCGTAGCGCCTTGACATACGAGCAAGTTTGTCGGGAGCCTATCCACCCTTCTGTCCCCCTTCATTCATATCCTCCTCAATGGGAATTACCAAAATTTACTCATTTTAATAGTAAGGAGGATCCTCAACAACACTTGCGATCATTTAGACATGCCTGCTATCTAATTTCTCATGACGATGCCTTACTACTCCGCACCTTTCCCATGTCCTTATCAGGACCCGCCTTGGAGTGGTACAGTGCTTTAACCCAGCACTCAATCTTCTCTTTTAACCAACTAGCCCAATCTTTCTTGGATCATTTCTCCATTAACATTGCCAAGAAAGTATCTATCACCGACCTCTATGCCATCCGACAATTTGAAGATGAATCTATCACAGATTTCGTTGGACGATGGCGGGGCCTTATCAACCAACTTACATATGCCTTGCCTCAGGCCGAACTTATCGAAATTTTTACGCGGGCCTGCGCTAAGCACATCTCTCCTACCCTCCAAATTCAAACTTTCCGCACATTTGACGAGGCCTTTACTATGGCTCGAAAACTAGAGATTCGAGCCTTAGAAGAAGAGAAATTGCGGTTGCGCAACAAAAACCCCAATTTCTGAACTCAAGATTCCACCAATAAACCTAACACCACCACTCCTCACACATCCACTTCTTCGAAATCAAAAGGAGCTGTCCACGTGGTGATGGTCAAATCTCAAGCACCGTCTAATACCCCACCAAAAACCGCCTATAAGTATAAAGCCGAGCCCATCAATTACACTCCCTTGGGAGAAACTTATGGTGTCATCTTGGAAAAATTGCTCAAAGCCGGAGCTATCACCTTGCCTCCTGTTAAACCTCACTCTGGGTTTGACTCCACCCGCGCTATACCTTCTTGGTACAAAGAAAATGACTTCTGTAACTTTCACCGCGTAAAGGGACACAGTCACGAAAACTGCAAGATGTTGAAAAACATAGTGCAGGAAATGGTTGATGCAGGGGATATAACCCTCGATAATCCTAATGCCCCTGCTAACTGAAATTTGAAAATATTCAACAAACCATTCCCGAATCACTCTTCTAACAGTAACATAAACCAAGATATCTTAGCCAAGGAGAGTGTTTATGAGATCCATGCAGTCTTCGACTCCCAGCCAAAAGCCTCTATAAAAAAAATTCTGAATCAAGCTTCATCACTAACATAGGAACCCAAACCCCCTTTAGCACCATCAAGATAAGATGAAATCCTCATTGTTCTCGTTACCCATCAAGGAATTAACCGCCCAGAGTTATCTGCTTACACTGACGAGCCTTCTTACACCACATCCCTGCAAGACTGTGAGCGGATGTTATCTAACTTATCTATTTCCCAAACATCTCCTTCTACCACTCTTGCTACACAAGAGGAGGGCTCGCCACTCCTTTTGTCATCCTTAGAGAGAAACCTCTCGAATCAACATCACCACATTCTTTAATCATGATGGATCCTCACAAACATGCCCTCCTACCTATTAGTTCTTCATCAGCCTAAATCTTTTCAGTGACCGGTTGACCTCTTAACAACCATTGATACAGTGCCTCATCTACCCCCTATATCACACCCACAGTGGACCGGAATCACAACCCACCTTTCTTCCATACAAAGGTTCCAATTCACACCTGAAGACTGTCATTCCCCAGAAGATAGACAAGTCCTATGGGAACGTTTGAGTACCCCCTATTCTACTCAAATGCAGATGATCGATCCAGACACCTCTACCATATACCTGAAGTGTTTACAGAAGCTTAAAATTCCTATGTCCTCATCTTCACCCCCCTCATCTCTACCAAGTATCTCATCCACCTCTATTAGCCTAACCAAATCTTCCCCTACACTTGCGACCTCACCAATACCCAGTCTAACACACCCACCTAAGCGACTAGATTTACCCAAAAATAAAGCCGTCCATCCACTTAGGAGAAAAACTCAATCTCCTCAACCTATGCCTCTATCACAACTAAAACCATTATCGTCACACCTACCTTCCATATTAGGACCTCATCCCTCCACCTTGCATCAATATATCATACCTCCTACATTTTCTCTAAAACGACCTACGCCTTCTGCACCCATACAGCGATCCAAGGGTATATCAATGTCGTCACCCCATGTATCCTGTCCACCCATCAACCCTAAACAAATTTCATCATCAAAGGATTTGTTTGCTGTCACTCCTCTTTTTCTGTCATTGTTTCCTGATATCCACATCATCTGGAGCCTTACCATTTAATCAGCTAAACATGACTTTTGCGCCGAAGAAGCCACATTTAGTTAAAACCACGTCTCAATACCCCTTGGCTAAACCACCACCCATACTAACCAACCATACCCAAATATTACCAAAACCCACCCAATCAATACCCTCATCTTCCTCTGAATTTGACCCGCTCAAAGGGTCGTACGCCAAAATCCTTGCTATGTTGGTGGAGAATGCGACCATTTCCCTACCCCCACTTAGACCTTATGACCCATCTAAATCTTGACCTATAGGTTATGATGAGTCTAAAATCTGCGCTTACCACCGCACACCAGGGCATGATGTAGAGGGATGCAAAGCTTTGAAAGCCATTCTTCGTCAGTCACCTCTCTCAGATAGAAAAGTTAAGAAAGAAAACTTACGAAGGGAGAGACCTTTAGCTTCAATTCCCTCTCCTATACCACCTGTCCCCGCCTCACCAAGATCTATCATTATTACAACCCCACCTCTCGAAGACCATGATTTATCCCGACCATCTTCCTCCTCTCATGTTCACGAGATCAACATGATTAGTGTTGCTACTCGAGGGCAGAAAAACAACGAGAAAGTGAAAGAAAGCACACCTGCGGCCTCTCTTTCTCCGTCCACCATCCCGATTACACCACCACCTAAAGTGGTTATTCGTGGACCCGCCTACCCTGTCTCTAATGGAGTTTCCCACCGAACCATGATCAAACAGCTTCACCAATCACCTGTAAAAATGACACTGTATGATCTCATTCAGACTTCTGAATCTCATCGACAAGCTCTCGTTGAAATCCTTCAAGGGATAGAGGTCTTACCTAATGAAACCTTTCCTGTTACCTCCATTTTAACACCCAATCACGTTGCTTCCCTCACCAAACAACCTACCGCCCCAACCACTTCTGTCTCTGTACAACAAGCCGCTGCTATCAGTTTCTCCGAAGATGAAATTGTTGACTTTGGTGCAGAAGATCCTGACCCTACTCTTTTCATCTCAGCTTACGTCTGGGACATCCGGGTACGTCGTGTTATGATTGACGGGGGCGCTAGTCTAAACATCATCTCTTCAAAAGCCTTCCAACAAATGAATATCCCTTCTAGCTGCATGTGTGCCAACCCCATCATGTTGTGGTCATTCAATGATGCTATTACCTCTACCTTAGGCACCGTGATCCTTAACATTCGTGTAGGACCACGTACTTTACCCGAACTCTTCTATATCCTTGAAGGAGAGTTCTAATACAATATGTTGTTAGGCTGCCCTTGGATCCGGCTATGGGATGCGTTCCCTCCACCTTACATAGATGCATAAAATTTGAGTACGAGGGGAAGTCCTACACCGTAAAAGCTGATCCTCCCCCCTTCAAAACCTGCAATATGTTATATCGCCCTAATGATGTGCTTGTACCAGTCAAGACACCCATTCATCCAACCCAACCATCCACTTCAACCACACCTCTACCATCATCCACCACACCTCTCAACTTCAACACCTACACCTTCAACCAATGAAACCGCCATTACAAATACCACTTCCTTTCCCGCAGCTAACATCCCAACCTCAGACCCCTTAGTAGATGTTTTTCAATGCCTTACGCTGGGGGAGTATCGCCTATATAACGTTAGTTCTTTCCATACCCCACAGGAGTACGGACAGTTACATGCGCATCCTACCTATGACCGTCGTGTGGGGGAAGTAATCCCCTACGGACCACCTCATTGCCGCACCAACCTAACGTATGGGGGTGTCGACGCATCCTCCATTACCCCTGAACCTCCTCTTGGTGTGGTTCCTTTCCAATCCGATTTTCAATACCTGAAAAATCGTCGTTTCGCCCTCACCTTCTTGACTCGCTGTGCTTGGAAAGGCTTTGGTTTTGGTCTTTATGAACAAGGCCGACATACAATCATTCATGTAACTACACACAAGCACAATGATCGTAGTGGTCTCGGATTTCCCAAAACACTTACACCGGAGGAACCTCGTGTCAGTTGTCTCCTGGAAGATGATGACATCACCCCTACCGAACCATCATCACCCATTTTGCCATCATCACCCACAGAGTCGATAGATCCTGAATCTATCCCTCCTAACTTTTTTTTTTCATAAATGCTATCTTCCTAGGTCCTCTCACTTATCAACACGATAATGAGGACCCCTCTTCTCTTCCCCTTCTATATCCAGACATGATCGAAGAGGAATTCACCTTCAATTAATGTTGTTGAGTGCCAGGATGATGACTCCATCCTCACTTACCTTGGTGCGGATGACTCCTATATTCAACGCGCATTACCGTCTAAAACTCAAACCATGTTGAATGAGTCTACTATAGAAATCAACATCCACACAGAGGAGGATCCTCACATTGTGAAGATCGGACAATCCCTTAACTCATCAGAACAAGTCGCCTTTACTACCTTTCTCCGTACCCGCAACCAAGCTTTCGCTTGGTCCTACGCTGACATGCCAGGAATTGATCCTGACATTGCTGTCCATAACATCACCCTAAAACCCGATTCCAAACCAGTCAAACAGAAACTGAGAAAAATGCATCCACACATTGCCCTCTTGGTCAAAGAAGAGCTTCAACGACTCCTTTCTGTTTCCTTCATCCTGCCTATTGACTATCCTCAATGGATTTCTAACATCGTACCTGTCACTAAAGTGACGGGGGGACTTCGGATATGCACAGATTTCCGAGACCTTAACCTCACTTGCCCCAAGGATGACTTCCCCCTCCCAAGTATTGATCAACTTGTTGATCTCACTGCGGGCCATGAGATGCTCTCTCTCATGGATGGCTTTTCGGGATACAACCAAATTTTGGTAGCCCCTGCCGATCAACATAAAACTGCCTTCATAACTCCTTGGGGAACCTTCTGTTATCGTGTCATGCCGTTTGGCCTTAAGAATGCTGGTGCGACCTATCAGTGGGCTATGACTTACATTTTTCATGACATTATGCACACTATCCTTGAGGATTACGTCGATGATCTTCTTGGAAAATCTAAACATCGCAGTGAACATCTCGATGTTTTAACCATTATTTTTGATCACCTGTTACAATATTCTGTCCGTCTTCAACCAAAGAAATGTGTCTTTGGTGTCCTTTCGGGAAAAATTCTTGGTTTTATCGTCTCTTTGCGTGGCATTGAGGTCGATCCATCTAAAGTCAAAGCTATCCTAGAAATGCCCCCACCTACTAACCTCAAACAATTACGTAGTTTGCAAGGTAAACTCCAATCTATCCGGCGTTTCATCTCCCAACTCTCGGATCGATGTCAACCTTTCCATCACCTCCTTAAAAAGGATATTACCTTTCAATGGAGCGAAGAGTGCCACCAAGCCTTTGAGGCTCTCAAATCTTATCTCTTGCAGCCACCCATGCTTATCCCACCTCAGGACGATCGCCCTTTCTACCTTTACCTTTCCGCCACCGACCACGCTGTAGGGGCCATGCTCGCACATCGTGACTCCGAGTATCGAGAACAAGCCATTTATTATATAAGTCGTACTCTGGTATATTATGAGACTAGGTATACACATGTAGAAAATTTGTGCCTAGCCCTATCATTTGTGGCCACCAAACTCCGACACTACCTCCTGAATCACAAAACTTTCTTCATCACCAACACGGACCCCATCCATTATATGTATGCCAAACCTCATCTAAACCAACGCATCGCCCAATGGCTTATGCTCCTTGCTGACCTCGACCTTGAATTTATACACCAGAAGTCAATCAAAGGACAAACCATTTCCGACCAACTCACGGAAGCCCCTTTACCTGGGGCGCAATTTACCAATTTTAATTTCCCCGACGAACTCATCGCCACTCTTTCACTCAGGGAGGAGTCGTATCCAATGACCCTCTTCTTCGATGGATCTAAATGCCAGCGCGGCAGAGGAGCCGGTGTTGTTCTCATTCCTCTTGACGCTGAGCCTATGCCTCTTTCATTCTGACTCGATTTCCCCTGCACTAATAATATAGCAGAATACGAGGCCCTTGTTTTGGGTCTCCAGGTTGCGTTACACTTAGGTGTCAAATCTATCAATATTTTTGGCGACTCTCAATTGGTAGTCAATCAAGTTATGGGCATCTACCAATGTAAAAATGAGGAACTTCAAAAGTACAAACATTACGTGGATTCACTTCTAACCTTATTTACTCATTATTCTATCCAAACCATTCCCCGCTCCACTAACAAATTTGCGGATACTATGGCTTGCTTAGCCTCACAAATTCCTGCTTCATCAACTGACTCTGAAATTTTCGTCTTGGTCCAACAACTCTTTGCCCCATCTTACTTAGCCCCGATTGTTTGTATGATAAATAATGTGTCTGCTAATTCGCAGGATACCTGGTATCACCAATTTCACGACTACCTTACAACCTCTGTTCTCCCACCTGACCTTACCAGTACCGGCAAACGTGCTTTTCTTAAACATGTTTCTCGTTATGTCATCATGGGGGGACTCCTTTATAAACGTGGCTTTGATGGCCTCCTCCTTCGATGTCTAACCGGTGCGGAGGTCACCTATACCATCCAACAGGTCCATGACGGTATTTGTGGTGGACATTTTAGTGGCCTTGCCATGGCCAAACGAATCCTTCACCTAGGTTATTATTGGCCTACTCTTAATAACGACTGCTACGAATATGTTAAGCGTTGTGTTATGTGTCAACAACATGCCAACCTTCAACATACTCCTAGCCATCCGCTACAGGTCGCACGAGATCTTTGGCCTTTCTCACAATGGGGTTTAGACCTTATTGGTGAGATTCATCCACCCTCTTCGCAACGTCACCGATGGATAATCACGGCAACCGAATATTACACAAAATGGGTGGAGGCCATTCCACTCATTTCAACCAAAAAAGAAAAAATTGTAGAGTTCATTAACCACCACATTATCTGTCGTTTTGGTGTTCCTCATCGCCTGATAACAGATAATGGAAAATCTTTCAAAAATAAGTTGTTACAAGACCTTTGTAACAACTTCGGTATCAAACTTAGCTTCTCGTCACCGTACTATCCACAGGCCAATGGTCAGGCCGAATCTTCTAATAAAACCCTGACCAAAATCCTCATGAAAGTTGTTAATGAGTCCGGAAGAAATTGGCATGATCACATCCCCTTTTCCCTTTGGGCTTATCGTACTAGCATTCGTACCTCCACTAATGCCACACCTTTTTCTTTGGTATATGGTACCGAGGTTGTCTTGCCTCTCGAAATACAAATACCCTCCCTCAGAATATCTCTTCAGGATATTCTCACCAACGATGATTTCCACCAAGAGCGGTTAGCCCAATTGGAGCTTCTTGACGAGTGTCGTCTTACAGCTCTTGACCACCTTCAAATCTATCAAAAACGCATCAAGCGTGCTTATGATAAGAGACTTCATGAGCGTACCTTTAAGGTTGGTGATCTTGTCCTCAAAGAGAATCAACATGTAACCAAACTAGAAAAGAGCAAACGTGGAAAATTTTCTCCCAATTGGATTGGGCCTTACATTATCACTCACACTTATGGAACAGGCACTTATTGTTTAGCTTCGCTTAATGGTAAACTTGAGCCTGAACCCCTTAATGCCTTGCATCTTTGACCATTCTACTGTTGAATTTAGTGTTATATCACTTCTTATCTACCTTGCGCTCGTCCCTTGAGCTCATTTACCACCGCATACATTTTGTTTCCTACATCTCAAAATCAAATCAAGCTCACATGGTTTGATTATCACCTCCCTTTAAAGATGCCTTCCCCTTTTTAGTCTAGTCCATGACTTCAAAGTATTAAAATGACACATTCTTAATTAAACACTTATGGGATTTTCTTGAGTCAAACTTCCTACAAAACTAGATGCTTTATGCCAAACAGACATCTAGATCTCTAAATTATATATAGACTGCTCCCTCGAAGGACAACTATATGCCAAACTACTGCTGCTATTATATATATAGACTGCTCCCCCGAAGGACAGCTATACACAAACGCCGCATCTACTACTATAAATAGACTGCTCCCTTGAAGGACAGCTATACACAGTCAGCCTTTATCAGAAGCTTCTCGCATTGATCAACTTCGTGAAGACCTCAAGAGTAATAAAATACATATCCCTTGTAGACTTCCCACATCGATCAGTCTATATTCAGCAAAATAAAGCCGCATTCAAAAGAACTTTTGAGTCATGGACTTGTCTATTTAGGTTAGGTTCTCTTTCGTCAGAATACTCACTTTATAACAAGTTCTCTGTGCCTCAGCTATACCATCCACCTCACCTCACCATTTGTTTTAACAACAAAACTCAAGGGACGTGACGTATACCACGATATATTGTGATTATACAACTCTTTTCACCTATCGACTTCTCGTCTATGCACGGTACCTAGGGGTTCAAGCTCATTCTACGTTATTATGTGGTTTGTTTAGCTCTTTTCACCTACGGAGCACTTTTTCCTCTTTGACTCGAATCTAGGATTATGTGTTGATCTTAATCAGGACATGGTTCCCTACCACTTGGGTAGGCTAACTTTCACTTCACCTATACCTATACCAACATCGCCAATTCCTTACCAACACCAACAACATTACCCTACCAATATCAATATTTTTACCAACCAACAAATTGCCTAACCATACCTAAATTTCCTGAATTCACCTCTCCCTGGTCCTAAGGGAGAACTACATCGGTCTGAGGCCCCTCCTTGCTTTGTGCAATGGGCTATGTAGGCAGCACTTAGGAGATATGGTGTCTCCCAAGGTTAGCTCGACCATCCCCTACCATAACTTAGCATGTGTTGTAAATATACATATTTTTGTGTATTTCTTTTCACCAACATTCATCTTTATCATTTTTCAAAACAAACATTCAAAACACGACCCTTCTCATTATTATAACTCAAATCAACATACATATTCAGTTTTATTTAGATGTTCAACAAATACATCTTCTCTATCATCAACGCACAGGTCGGCATCCTTATTTATTCTTATACCTCTATAACATTCACCTAGACCCTCGCGCCTCATCCCGAACCAGGTGATGATCGTGATCGTCGACGCCTCTCGCCAGGCCTCTCCATCCTCAAAGGCACCACGGCTATTGGTACCGCCCACTGATCTACCAATCTCTCCTGTAACATATGAATACACTCTCTCGCATGGAGGAATCTCACCTCTACTCTCTCCGCTCGTGACTCCGCAACCGCTAACAATCCTCTTGTCTCATTCACCTGCGTTTGGAGCTGATGAAATAAACTCTGCAGATGATCTCTCTCCGCTGTAATCACAGCTATGTCAGGACGATCACGTACACCTCGCAGCTCTGCTACCCACCATAATCTATAGGCCTTTGTCATTCCTACATCCATTACCCTGCGATCGACTGCTATCTCTTCTGGTCCTTCTGGAGGTGTCGGCCGGGGAGGTGAGAATGATGCCTCCGCATCGATCCTCATATATGGTCTATAAGCCAGGGGTATATCCTGCACAAATCCAAATTGTCACCGCACGCGATCTAGAGGAATCCTCTCATACTCACCTGGCCTGTGCCCCGCGATCCACCTCAATCACTCTACACCCCTCAACTCCTCAGCTATGTTCTCTGTTACCATGTAATTCCCGTAAGGCCTCCAACAGATATCCGCAATCGTCACCATCTCCCATACCTACCTATAATACTCAGTGTCACCTGTCACGGCCTGGGATCTTGCCTCTTGTTCTGTCTGGACCCATCGTCTGAATCCCAACCTCTGCACTCCTGTCTCTCCTGACTGGATGGGTCGGCCTATTGGTCGCACACAAACAATGTGCTCATAGGCCCAACAATGTAATAAAAATGAACAATCCAGTGTTGTCCTGTGATTTCTTCTACAAGCCCATAAACCCCTGTATAGCTCCGCCAAATATGCAGGTGCCCATGCAAAAGTCACGTTCCTTTCTATCATTTCCCAAATAACACACATTAATGCTTTTGGAAATCTTCCCCCATCCACCCTCAGTAACTCATAATATCCTACCACTATCATTAATACAACTGCAAACCTTGTGGCCTCAGGGTGTGCTGCATACATTATACCATACGTGAATGTCAAACCTCGCTGTGTCAAATCTCGTGCGTATGGACCAAATACTGCTGTTATCGCTCCCCACTCCACACTAGGTAATGCCTGATTTACTGGTCTTCCTGTAATTGGGAGTCTCAAAATATGGAACACATCTTCCAATGTCACTTTCATCTCCCCTATTGACATATAGAAGGTATTCTTTTTTAGATTCCATCTCTCAATCAATGCTTGCAACATAGCATGGTTACGTGCGATTCATGAATAATAGCAGTATTCCACTTAACCCCAAATGATTTATCAATGCCCATTCAGCTGGTGTTACATCTGCTCAGATTCGTGACAATAATGCTAGCACAGTATCGTTCATCCTTAACCCTACCTCCACTTGCACACATCAAAACGATACATAACCATTCAAAAAAATCGAAATCCCCAAGGGTTTTTCTCACATTCTGGAAATTCCTACAGTAACCGGTATCGGTTATAGATAACTAGTACCGTTTCAGTAACCGATAGCGGTTATCTTTAACCGATATCGGTCACTGTCAATTTTATACAGCCTGCCTAAAGACACCACCTACGAAAAATAATTTGATTGTTTACCCCTCTCTGTACATAAAACATACCCGAAACCCCTGATTACCTACCCCATAACATTCACCTCATCCATAACCATTGCTATCACATTTTCTTTCTCATATCTACCCACTTACACTTCTCTCATCCTATTCACAAAACATGCAAGAATCAAATTACAACCAAATAGTTTACCTCTTGGGACTGCAGTAGCTTGAGGTGGACCCTGTCTTCCCTCTTGTCCTCTCCCTGCTGGATGCTTCTCCTCGTTCAGCCATGTTCACCACCCTCTTCAAATATAACTTGCCGTTTTGCCTTCTGAATCTCATCCCACATTCACTTTCCCTGTCTCTTTCCTCCTTATCACTCAATTCTCTCATGCAATTACCTGTCTCAGTCATCAAACAGCGTCGCATTCGCGTATTTAACTTCTTGCATGGCTCTAAAAATAAGAACTTAAGTTGCCACCCAAGCTTTTCTATTTTTAGAAAAGCTCATTTTTGAATAACCGGTATCGGTTACCTAACCGATATCAGTCTATTGTCTACCGACATCGGTTATCTAACCGATATCGGTCACATACCTACCTTTTTTTAAACATAGTTCTTTTCTTTATTTTCTACCTAATTTTTGTGGCGCCCACCTCTTTTTCCTGCATAACAACACCATTATCCATATTTTTCATCAAATCCATATCTCATCACAATTTCATCAACATCATCTATCTATATTACAAAAAAAACAAAAACAAACAAGCCATCAACAAACGATATCAAAAACCATCAATCTATACACCATTTGGATCCAACTCAGCAGCTACATACATTCAATTTCACAAACCAGCGACAAAACACATACAACATTTCATAACACAACATGTCAATTAAACTCATCATCTATATATACATACATTCCATTTCAAAAAGCCATTAACAAAAGACATCAACACCATCAATATATAAACCATGTGGATCAAACTCATCATACATTAAATATCACAAACCATCGACAAAACACTTAAAACATTTTAAACACAACATGTGGGTCAAAATCATCATATATATCTATATATCAAAGGTTTCAAATATACAACTTACCCTGCATAGGGGCCTTTGTGATCTCATAATAATACAAAGCCGGCACGCAGGCCGCAATAACTGTCATACATCTCGACTCGGCTCGCAGGCCGGTCTCTCATATAAAAAATATACTCGGCTCGCAGGCTGGTATCAACTATACAACTCGTACTTGGCTCGCAGGCCGGTATATACAATAAATGAATAAATGAATGAATACATCATATGTGGGCACGCAGGCCTCTATAAACATAACCGGTTCATAGACCGGTGCCTATATCCAATGTACAAACAAAAAAATCTATCTCCGACCCAGGGATGTCTCAACTCTCCCCACTGCCCTCAGCACCTCTCCCTGTGGGTCCTGGCCCTGGCTCCTGCCTCCTCCCTGTCACTGATCAACCGGCTGTGGCTACACCGCACCTGAGATCTCTGGCTACGTGAGGTCTCAGCTCTATGTGCCGCATATGGCTGATAATCAGCCCCGAGTACCATCAAGAACATCCTGATAATACCAAGCCTCCGCTCTCGCCTCCATATAGCAGGCCCGTGCCACCATCGTTGTTGGGGCTAGTCCCCTGACTCCTAATAATAGTGCCCCCTATGCCAGTGCCTGATGGCTATACTGAGTGCCTGTGCTGGTGCCCGCTATTGGTGCCACTGGTGGTGCCTGTGGCTATACCTGGGGCCTGTGGCTGTACCTGTTCCTAGACTAGCTGTGCCTGTAGGACACCTATTTGTGCCTGTGCAGCAGCAAGCTGCCCATGTAAGACACTTATCTGTGCCTGTGCAGTAACAAGCTACCCCTATAACAACTGCACCTGGCCCCTGAGCTGGTCCCTCTCTGCTATTACAGCCACTTAGTTCTAGCTGTACAAGCTGTGCTCTCCTCACTGCTCTCTCCCCTACCCACCATACCAAAAAAGCTCTTGTGTAGCCGACATTGTCCACAGTATCATCTGCTGGCCTCTCGGCTACCCAATATGGGTCCATGGGCTATGGTTCCGGCAGTGGGGCCTGTACATCATCCCTCCGGTACTGAGGGAAGGGAGGGTGGCTCATCCCGTCATAGCCTCAACTGTCATCGTACCCTCTCTAGGGGTATCTGCTCATGCTCTCCCGGCCTCCGTCTCGCTATCCAGAATGTATACTGGATCCACCGCAACTGTGCTTGGGCTCCTTCCCAAGGCTGATGACCTCTGTAAGGCCTCCATACAATATCCAAAGCCGTCAAGCCCTCTAGATAGATGCCGGTAATATGCTACATCCCGTCCAGCGAGAACTGCTCGTGGTTAGCCCACGACCCCCAACCACCTCTGAAAGCCATATCTATATATCACCTATGGCCCTGGCTGCTGGGGTAGCCCTACTGGTCGAATGTATATGATATGCTCATATGCCTAGCAATGTAACAAAAATGTAGAGCAAATCCCGAATTGCCTCATCCAACGATAGCCCCACAACTCTCAGTATAATTACACCAGGTATACTAGTGCCCAAGCATAGCACGTATGCTCCTCAACCATCTCGTGTAATACCCCCCATCAACACCCGTGGAAAGTAGCCTCCTTCTGAGTCCGGGAGGGCAAAGCATGTGATGCCGATCATCATCAACACAACAAGCTGTGTCTCATGTCGGTGGGCATGATACATGTCCCCATAGGCGATGCTCATGCTGTGATAAGTCAATAGCACGGTTGCATCCCTGAATACCTGTAAAATACTGTCTATGGATGTCTCTGCATCCACCTGGAAGACTACCTCTCCAACAATCGGCAGTCTCAGGATGCGATACACATCCTCTAGTGTAATCGTCATCTCTCTAGTTGGGAGATGGAACACATTGGTCGCCGGATCCCATCTCTCGATGAGGGCAACCATCAGACTGTGATCCCTATCGATCGCCCTATACCGTTAGACTCCGCCGAGTCCCACCTCGCGCATAATGCCCCACTGCGCTGCGGACACGTGTGGCCACATCCGTCTCAACAGCGGGGGCATCCTATCCCACATCGTCAGCTGCTGATGTGCCTGTAAAACCAACTCACTGCATTAGCCCTACTGTTTATCACAACAACTACTTTAACCCTCTATACCCCTTTTTTTATCCACCCGACCACACCCCGACTCTATAACAAACATCTACACCCACCTATCTTCTACAATATCCCCCTCCCTCTTCACACCCAAAACACAAAACCCAATAATAAACAACAACAAATAACACAAAACAACAACCCCAACAAGAACCTAATACCTAAAACCACAACAACAACCAAATCAAACCAACACTAAACAATCCTCAGGATGGGTACCGGTCAACCATGACCGCCACCGGTCCTCCCTCAATATCTCTCCACTGACGCCGGTCGCCATACGACTGACGCCGGTCACTTAGCAAATCACCTCCAACAATGAAAATCGTGACCGATGCCGGTCGCTTAGCGACCGACATCGGTCACTGTTAAAACCCGGAGCCGAACCCGACGTGCCCCCCCCAAAATCTATTTTGCCTATTTATCTCTATCTACCCACCCAAAACACCCTAAAAACCTACCCACCCTGGCGCCTTGGCCTATTTAACGCATTTACCCTCTCCATTTTTCAAATAACTTCAATTTATTCATTATTTTATCAAAACATTGGATTCCTACCCAAACCCCCAAATACTAGCTTAACAGCATCAAATTCATACAATGAAAGGGTTTCAAACCTACTGGTACGATGACACGTTGTCGTGGTCGGATGGGTGGCGGTGGTCCAGCTGGTCCAGCACCTCCTACTCCTCCTAGTTGTGCCATGGCTCTAACTCTCCTCTGCTGGGTCCTCCACCAATCAACTGCTGCCTCCTACTCACTAGGGCCTACCAACCGCTTACTTCTCCACTCAAATAGTGCCACCTCAGCCAAAAAATGCTCAACAATCTCAACAATCCACCTCAGACAACTCAAATTGGGTTTCAAATTGACAATGTGACAATGATAGGACGTATTTTTATTTTTATAGGTTTTTTACCTATAACCGATATCGGTTTTATTCTGCCCTAAGGAACCGGCATCGGTCACCTCACCAATAGCGGTCATATCTAGCTGATATCAGTTTAAATTCCTACCTTCACCCAACTTCTGCCCTTATTCACCAATCTCCCTTTCTCACCACATTGCCTATTCACCACATCACCTATACCCTCCATTGTTAATTAGCCTTTTTTGACTCCATTGGCCCGACCCAAGGCCGCAACCAACTAATCCAGCCCGACCCAAGGCCGCAACCCAACCACTTGGCCCGACCCAAGGGCACCTACCCAAACCATTTGGCCCAACCCAAGGCCTCAACCCAACCATTTGGCCCGACCGAAGGCCGCAACCCAACCCAATTGGCCCGACCCAAGGCCTCACCCCAACTAATTTGGCCTGACCCAAGGCCTCACTCCAAACCACTCGGGCCCGACCCAAGGCCTCACCCCCAGCCAATTAGCCCAACCAAAGGCCGCAACCCAACCACTTGGCTCGACCCAAAGCCGCACTCAACCCATTTGGCCTGAACCCACGGCCCTCCCTAATAAATCGGCCCTGACCCAAGGCCACACCACTTCACTCCCTCACCCAACACAAACAACTTACACTTTTACCCACCTATCCTGTGGCTTTTTGTTCAATTGAGCTCACCGGTTCATGTTTTAGCATGATTAGGATACTTGAATTGCTCAGCCGACCAACTTTACCTAGACCAAGACCGTGACATTTATCTCAACCAAACCAACCATTTGGTACTGCTGAAGATGCCCAAACGTTCCTGTACCTTACCTATTATATCCCCTAGAGCTACTTCCTATGCCTTGGATACCAGGATTATATCACCCTTTTTTGGATAAACTATCGACCTTTGCCTATGCATTGCTTGTTTGCTTTTCAAATCATGTACATTGGTCGCACTACTGCATTTCAACGTGCGTCTGCTTCTTTGGACTTACCCCACCATCTCACCATCATCTCCACACCATTTACCCTTTATCAACCCTATCCCTGATTTCACACTACCTCAATCTGTGATAGATTTGAGGGGGATTACCCATACCCTTAACAAGGGTAGCCACTTTTTATTTATTGTCTGTGCAGCTTTACAAGACAAGCTACATGATAACAAGGGGCTAATGTAGAAACCAAATTTGTGTCTTACGACCTCCCTGTGACCATGCGTCTCATTTTGTAACCTAACCTCATCACCTAAACCATACACAGTTATTTAATAATTACCTTACAATTAATAAATCCATACCACCAAACCTGCCACCCTCATTTCGCTACCTCATCATGACCTAGTCCTAACCCTAAACTAACCTAATTAAGACCTATAACCTTGGTCTACATCCACACCCATGACTAATGACTCCTTACTCGCACCCCAAAACCAACCTTGTAATAAATTGAGCAAGCCCGCAACTAATCCCTCGGGAGAAAAGGAGGGAAAGTGGGATATTTTACTAAAAATAGCCCACTTTGACCTGATCCAATACTGGTCCCTACTCGGCCGCTGTCGGTTAAGTAACCACCATCAGTTCCTTGTAAATGACCTTCCTCTAACCAAAAACAAAGGAGGAGGATTTTTTTGATGAATCTTGATCATCAGAAGTCATCGAAAGAATCCAGATTTTAATTGGCCGAGCAGAGACAAGTGAAGAAATAAGAAGAGTTTATAGAGAAGGACATCAAGCCCAAGACTGCAACTGAGTAACCAGGGCCCTATGACACCCATCTAAACATTAGGGAGAGAAGATAGCTCATCTCCTGAGTGTCATATCATCCTACCTAAGTTCTGCCTTTGTCATCACAGTTCTTGGACCTGCATCCTCGTCAATAACCAGTAAGTAGTATCTGGTATGTCCTCTTTAATAACATTTCTTGGAACTTCTGAATCATAGCCATTATAAGTCTATTCCTAGATCTACTACCCGGTAATACACTACATCTAACTTTCATTCCTCTACCCTTACATTACCCCAAGAACACCCTCCCCATACTCTCGGAGTCCTTTTCATCACCCCATTACCTAACCCCACTCATTTACCAGCCTTATAAACAACACAACTACCCTACAACTAACCTTCACAAAAAGTCCCCTAAAACATTACCCCTACCGATATCAGTTAATCAGCAACCGGTACCGGTGACAGTGACCGACATCGGTTACTGTGACTCAAAACAAAAAACCAGCCTTTTCCCTACTGGTTTCTAGCAAGGCAATTAAAGTGCGATTTTACAATCATTTGTGTTAATTTATATTAGCAGGGGAACTGACCACCTTCGAAAGGAAGTTTTATGTTTCTTGGGCCCAAGGCAGTTCCCTCATTTATTGTCTAATCAAAATCTGGTGGTCTTGTATTCTTACTTGCAGGTAGTCCTTCCAAGACAAAAAGGAGTTCTTCGCAGTTGATCTGATCTCTCTCTACAGTACGCGCACACCATCTCGACATTTAACAGGTATTCCTCCTAGCCCTAACCCTTATCTGTTTCTCAAAGGAATGAAAGGATAGAAGCAACTCTATTCCCAAAAGCTGAAACATTCTGTGCGAAAACAGTGCCTTACATTCTTCTACTTTGAAGTCTCCATTTGAGACTTGTTATGGATATCTTCCTAATTCTCCATTAGATATATATTATGGACATGAAATTTTTGTTAATGGTTCAAGTGATTCTGACAAGGCTAAAAGATTTGTGCAGAGAATAAAATAGGTTCATCAGTATGTTTGTGAATAATTGGAGAAAAGTCAGGCTAAGTACAAAGCTAGGCATGATAAACATATAATTGATCACAAGTTCAAAGATTGTGATTCAGTTTGGCTTCACATCAACAAGGAAAGACTGCCAGGTGAAGGTAAAAAATTGAAACCTATATGGTATGGTCCGTTCCAAATATTGGAAAAAATTGGTAACAACGCTTTCCGGTTGGATTTACCTCCATATATGCAAATCTACTCAGTTGTAAATGTTGAGAATTTAAGATTGTATGAACCACCTATGATTGTTGATCATAATGATGCTAACATAATGCCTTCCATTAATGATTTTGCTCCTGAGTATCTTGATGAGTTGTAGGAAGACATCATTTTGGACAGGAAAGTAATAACTTCGTGAAGGGGTGATATTGAGTATCTTCGTGTTGGGTTCAAAGGCATGCATCTGAACAAGGCTAAATGGATGGAAACCAGAAAGGTGAGGGAGAAATACCCTCACCTATTCACCAATTAAGTTGAATTTTTGGGTCCAAAAGTTTCTCAGTGGGGAGGAATGATCCAGAGGATCCTCACAGAGAAACACCGATCTAAGATCTTCTCATAATAAGTTGCAGTCATTTTTAAAGTATGGAGAAAAATTATACGATTCCGTCGATATCTTGTTTGTAGGAAACAAAGCTCGTTTGCAAAAGTTACAGCCCGCTGAAATTTTCGGGCAACTAGAAAAATTTGGGAGTTTTGTGCAGGATGGGCATGTGCACGCTTTCCAAGTGTTTCAATCATATTGCAACACATGGAAAATTGGTGTGATGGACTAAAAGTGGTTTTTGGAACACCGGTCTTGGACACTCGTTCGTGGACAAATGGACCCCACTATTTACTGGCTGGGGGCCCTCAACTAGGTTCAACACACTTGATTATGGAGGGATGTCTTGGCCTCCTTCTCATATTATCATTATACCAACTTGTGCATATATATGCCTCTGATTGCATTTTTTCTATGCATGTGGGACTAATTGATAAGAGCATATTAAACCAAAGACCAATTCTATATTCCGTGCATTTAATTTAAACCTCCTTAATCATTATTTAAAAAAGGTGCCTAATATTATGTCAATGCATATCCATGCGCAACACTTATCTATCCACCAAGGTGCCCACATCCTAAGCGG
Source organism: Taxus chinensis (assembly GCA_019776745.2). NCBI lineage: Eukaryota > Viridiplantae > Streptophyta > Pinopsida > Cupressales > Taxaceae > Taxus > Taxus chinensis. The sequence continues at coordinate 497,588,884 of CM034155.1, read as the reverse complement.
CTAAGGTGGCTCTAAAACCAATACAAAAGCACCCCCCTTTACATTATTAAATGCCTTCCTTCTTTCACGCACCCATAATGTGGGATAAATCTCTACAAATCCGCCTAAGGAGAAGGAGAGGGAAGTGGAGGGGATTTGAACTACTAACCTCCCATGTAAAAGTTTAGGTGCCTAACCATTGAGCCAGCCGCTTAGAAACATTATAAAAGGAGTGTTATTTTATTTGAATAGCATTCGGGTCTGTGCAAAAATATTGAAATGCTCATAACTTGAGCTAGGAATGGAATTTTGAGGAGATGTAAAAAGCAACCCCTATTATTTTTGACAGAGGAAGACTGTGAGAAGGTCATATTTTTGTATAATTATTTGTAAAGAATAATTTTCAAGATTTTAATAGATCGGTCCCATTCAATCGGACTCGGAGACGTAGGCCTCAAGCGCTGAACTCCGTTATCAATTCTTGTGTCAATTGCTGGTGAATTCTCTTCATTTCTTTAAATATTTGCATAGTACTTGTAGTTTTAATTCTTTTATTAAAAATAAAAAAGGATATAATGCTCAATTTTTACATCAAAAATCAATACAAAGAAAAGAAATGTGTGTGCACAATTGCGAGTTTAATTTGATTTTCAGATCACTAATGAGGATGGAACTGCCAAATTTGATTGAAAGCAACATAGTATTACCTATTAAAAACTCTACTTGGGTGTCCAACTTGGTTTTGATAGGAAAAATAATGGAGAGATATGCATGTGCATAGATTTTAAAGATCTAAACAAATATTCTCTCAAGGACCATCATCCTTGTCTATCCATAGATCGAATTCTATAGAAAGTAGGTGGAGCCTAGAGCTTTCCTATTCTTGATGTTTTTTCTAAGGAAGACCAATTCAAAATTTCCTTCACCACAAAGTGGGGGAAATATGCATATTAAAGGATTCCCTTTGGTTTATCCAATGCCGAAGTAAAATTTCAAACAGAAATGGACAAGGGTTTCAACGACATCATCAATGCCATCATACACTTTTACCTTGAGGATATTACAATGATCTCTAAGAAGTAAGAGGATAATCTGGACCACTTAGAGAAGATATTTAAGAGATGTAGAGATTCTAGGATTTCTCTCAATACAAAGAAGTCAATCTTTATGGTCCCTTTAAAAAATATCCTAGCATACGTCATATCAAAATAATTTCTTTTCATTGATCCTGAAAGAGTACCTACCATCCTCTCCTTATTTATGCTGCTTCGTAGGAAAGCACAACAATCTATCTTAGGGAAGATGAATTTTGTGAGGAAATTCACCTCAAAATTTACATACATCATCCAACCCATCACACACATGTTAAAGAAGGATGAGGATTTTCAATGGATGTAACAAGGAAAAGAGATCTTAAAACAGGTCAAGGAAGACATTTCTCAAGTTGTGATGTTAGCAAACCTGAACTTTGAGAATGATTTCATCTTATATGTATTCAGTGGCCTATAGAAAATAGCCATGGTTCTTAATCAAAAGAACCTATAAGACCTTGGGAAATCTATTGCTTTCACAAGCCAAACAATCAATGATTATGAATCTATAGACACCCTAAAAATACATACCTATTTCTAGACTATCTCTATCCCATTAGAATTAATTAAATTAATTTTATCGTACTAGTACATGCCTTTTTGGGGATTAATTTAAATTCTATCATTTAAATCATAAATCCTTAGAATTTATTCTAATTACATACTCCTACCATTTAAAATTAATTAATTTAATCCTATCATGCCCTTGGAATTAGTTAAATCAATTCCTATTACCCTTTAGCTAATTTAACTAAACATTTATTTAATTAAATGGTTAATTATCCTCTCACACCTCATAAATAATTAAATTAGTTATGTAAATATTTAAATAAGCCTAGTTATCTACTCAACTCTACTCCTAGAACCTTACAAAGGTGCGGGCAATAAGATTGCACATACAACCACCTTCACAAACAAAATCTAAATTTTCATTGCCCTTACAAAGATGCAACAACAAAGACCAAATTCTCTTGCTATTTCAAGAAATTATAATTATGATCATGGAGCTCATCCAAACTATGATCCACTTCTCATGGCCTCACCTTCAACTATAAAAACTAGGCCATTCCTTCGTAAATTATCCCTAGAATATTTGAATTGTAGCCAACTTCTACCAAAATTTTCATCTGCATCCTCGTGTCTATCTAATTATAGCCTTATAGTTTCTACATTTTGATATTGATTCAAGAGCATCCACAACCAAGAACTAAAAGATTCTACAATTTAAATACTTCCATAATCTTATCTAAGGTTGCAAGAAAGATCTTGGAGAAATATTTGTTGCCTTTATTTCTTTATCTTTCACTCATGTTAAATGTTTTTCACCGCTCACATTCTGGCATGCCTAGTAGGACCCCCTCACTTCATTAATCATTTTTAGCTTACATTTTAGTAATCTAATCATTTTTGTGTTTTCCTTATGTGATTCTAACCTTGTTCAAGATTTAAGCTTTTAGGTGCAAAAGAGAGGGAGAAATCCCAAAAAAACTAAGTCTCTGAATGTTTTTATGAGATTCTATCCATTTCCAGGTTACGTGCATTTGCATCATGTGCATGAGAAACATGCTAGTGTGTAAATTTACATGTTAATGTATCACTATGTGCGCTAGCGTAGCTTTACACGTGTTTTTGTAATATTAAATATGTTAAACTTTCTTGTACATGTGTCTGCATATCATTACGTGCGCTACTGTAAAAATTGTTTTTACGCTAATGTAGACATAAAATCATGCACTTGGGTACATTTCTAGGTCCTAAAAGCATACTTTCATTTGTATGATTCCTAAGCGAGAAAACTAGTAATTGATAACTATCTTGACCCTTTTGTTTGTATTTCTTGTATTCTATTTGGCCTTGTACACCCATAGCCCAATTAGAACTTTGCTTACTTATCTTTTATGAATTTGAACACTAGCACCCAAGCGCCCTCGTCCCCTCTGGGAGCCCCTGACCTTTTCCCACCCTACTCCCTCTTTTTGGGATTCTTTTATCTTTTGGGCATCTTATTTTCTTATGGTTCAGCCTTCCAGTTGTCAATTAAAAAATTCAACCAAGGGTATCATATAAATACTAAGATATGTGAACAAAATAAATGATGAATCTCTAAGCATTAGTGTTATCACCTAAGCTTTCACTCAAAAGGAACCTAAAGCACTTGAAAGAATCCATTAGGCATTCAATCAAGCGAAAAGGGACTGCATTTTCTGCATACACAACATAGGAAGTGGAAGTTAATTATTCCATCCACACATCTATCTACATTGGTACATCTAGCTATCACCTGCTATGAAGTGCACTTGCACAAGGGCTTCCTAGGGAATGACTCTATCACACACTCACACGAACTACATGAAGTTTGAGATGTAGTATAACGATCATTCATAAGTTCAATTTTTTAGGTGATCATCAGGGTCATTCTAACACCTCATATTGCATCTTTCTTTTTTGGATTTGATGTGGTATTGTGGGTTTTATAGGTTACAGGTACCTCAGTGATCATACTACGAGATACATGCAATCAACACATAGTATTTGTGACACTTGTGTGACACATTAAAGATCAGGTTTTAACCATTTTCGTAGTCATAGGAACCCAATAGAGGTCATCAGTACCCATACACCCTATCTGTAAACATAAAATCACATACATACTACTATTTTACTATACCACCAAGTATGTTTTTTTATGTATGGATATTGAGAAAGAAAATTATTCACTGGTGACACACTTCTTAGTCCATCCAATTGCTTTGATTGTTTATATTATTTCTATCTCTTACATCTATTGCTTCTACACCCAGTTTTGGTCAGGTCACAAGGATCCTTGTCTGTCAATTTTCTCACATTTTTTTGTCACTTGTCTCAGGGCACTAGTGCCCAGGATTGGACACTAGCACCAAGGGACTCCTTTCCCAACTGGGTGCTCCTGTCCTCTTTTTTTTGTTCACATTTTTAACTTTTGTGGTCATCCTTTTCAATTTTATTACTCCTATCTTGAGGTTCTAGTCAGCATGTCATGTCACTAGTGTCAAAATTCAAACAAGATAGCCCTATATAAACACAACATATATACCATTATAGGGGCATGTAATTTTATCAAGGGTTATCTATCTACATACTATTAAAGGGACTACATTTTGGGATTATTACGCTGCATACACTACATAGGAAAGGGGAAGTTCTAAATTCCATCCACATATTTGTATGTTATCTAGTTTCTAGCCCGCTATCTTGGTGTCATTGGTGTGAGGGAAACCTAAGGACACTATTGCACACATAAACACATAGAATTACGTGGAGTCTGAGATGTAGTGAAGTGACTGGATCATAAGTTCACTCAGTCGAGTGACCGTCGGGGTCAGTCCGAATCCCCATTTTGCATATTTTATTTTTAATAGTTGATGTGTTTAGGGGTTTTACATGATATTATCTAGTTTTTAGGTTACCAACAAACTTGGAAATCTTCCAGTGATCTACATTATCAGGTTTTTCCCTCCTGCGTAGTCATATGTGCCTTTAGGAGGTCTTTGGCACCTAGCTTCCCTCGCCCCTACCTAGATGCCCCAATCTAGGCTATTCTGCAAGTTCTAGAATTTATATTGATCGTTTCCAGTATTCTACCCAACTTGTTCATTAGTTGTTTCAGTTTGGGTATTTTTTGGGATAATTGAAAATTAGATAAGTTCCCCATCGCTCTCATTTTCTTACATAACTACTGTAGACACCTATAATTACAGCCCAAGCAATTTAAATACTTAAATTGCGTTAATTATCCCCTTTCTCGCAAATCAACGACATATCATCAAAAGCGCTCATTTTCTCTCATATCATCATTAATTAATTACACTAAGCTAATTAATTAAGTTGCCTATCCAACAAATACCCTAATTAACGACCTTCCATTAATAAATCACCTCTTCTATTTAGATTAATTAATTAGTCCTCCCCCTCATTTAAGTAGTAAATCAATATTTAATTGATTTAAGCCTTTTTTAATAGCCTAAATCGCACTAATATTCTTCTAATTGGCTTCTATAAGCTTACACCTAAACTTTCTAAGAGAGTGAATGCAAAACATATAAAAAATACTAAGAGCTTGCCTTTTACCCTTTTGAGAGTTCATCATCTTGAAGAGTTAAGCCTCTTTCTTAAGTGCTTAGGTCGTATGAGAGGTGTCAAAGGGGTCTTGTAGCCCAACTTTGATAGGCCCTCATTCCTAGGTTACTTGGCACACTAAGGACAACTATTTTAATAGCCATGGAGCTTACTTAGGTCTATTCATTTATTTATTTTTAGAGAATAGAGGAGTTTAGATATTTAGCATTGTTAGTTTCAAAGTTTGTACTTATAAATGCTAGCATCTAACCCTTGTTTAATTCTTATCTTGATGGTGTTTAGTTTGTTGTTCAATTCTTGCTAAGTTAAAGCTATTTAGGTGTTAGTCTTTACTCATATTAGCATTATTTTAAAAACAACACATGCACACATTTGGAACACCTGGTGGGACTTACTCCATTGTCCTTTGCACTTAATTTCAAGTTTTTGTAGTTAAGTTTCATTTTTGGTTATTAACCCTCTTTTACATATGTTAATCTAACTTGTTTTTTTTAACTTTTTTTGATGAGTTTGCATGTGTTGAGTCTTACTTATATGTATGAAGGAAGTGAAGTGCTATCAAAATTGGAATTAATGGGAAAATTTCAAGATTTCTCCATGTTTTCATTTTTAGAGCTTACTTTTTCAACATTCTACATGCTAGTTTTGTCAATTTCTTGAAAATTTTAAATTCTTGAGCATGTAGGTTAGTTTTTTGATAGTGCCGAGTCTTCTATTTGCATATTAATGTGGTGGGTTGTTATCAAAATTTAATCTTGGTGAGAAAATTTCAATATTTTATCATATTTTTATTTTTAGAGCTTACTTTTTCATCGCTCTACATGTTAGTTTTGTCAATTTCTTGAAAATCTTAAATTCTTGAGCATGTATGTTAATGTTTGATAGCGTTGAGTCTTCTATTCATATATTAATGTGATGGGTTGTTGTCAAAATTGACTCTTGGTTGGAAATTTTTTCCCATTTTGCATATTAAGGGATGTTTCTTTTTGACATTTTTTGAGTGCATGTCAAGTGCATACCCATGAGCATAAGAGAATATGCGTAACCCATCTTCCGAAGGCCATAAATTTTTCTCCCGAACTTGAAATGACTCCATTTTTTTTGCATTGGAAAGGTATTGAAGTTAAATATGCAATGAAAACATAAATTTGAGATTTATACTTACAAAAATCACAATTTTTTCTGTTATTTTAAAACTGGTCATTTTCTAACATGTTTAATGTTTTGATGAATGTTGTATTTCCATGCTTCCTCAATTTAGACCAAAGCATGTGTATGATCTTCTCTTACACCTTTTGGTGATCTTGAGAATCAAACACAACTTTGATCTATATCTTTTTAACATTGGGATTAAACTTGGAAATTTGATTATTCATTTTGCTTAAGGGAATGAACCTTTTACAAAGTCGTTTTCAATGGTCCTTTGATTTGAAGTTTTCTATTTTTATATAGTTGGGATAAAGTTTTTGTATGCTATTCTCTTACACCTTAGGGTGATCTTGAGAATCAAAAGCAATTTTAGTCTTCATTTTATAACATTTGGTAAATTGGAAACTTCATCTTTCACTTTTGGTTTAAGGGAATGAACCTTTTACAAAGCATTTTTCAATGGTCCTTTGATTTGAAGTTTTCCATTTCTATATAGTTGGGATAAAGTTTGTGTATGCTCTTCTCTTTCACCTTAGGGTGATCTTGAGAATCAAAAACAACTTTAGTCTTCATTTTATAACATTTGGTAAATTAGAAACTTCATCTTTCACTTTTGGTTTAGGGGAATAAACATTTATCAAGAATTTTGTATGGTTCATTGATTGAAAAGATTTTCTTTACTTTTTAGTTAGATTATTTGTTGTGTATTCTCTTCTCTTACATCCTTGGATGATCTTGAGAATCAAAAGTAACTCGTAATCCTCTTTTAAATAATGTGGTTTTCTTGGAGAACTACTAATGCTTGAGTGTAGGACCTAAAAATGCTTTTCAAAGAAAGGAGGAATCAAAACGAAATAAAAAAATACTAATACAATTGTTATACAGGTTGCCAAAAGGCGTTCAAGCAAACCACACTTAATTAAACAAGATAAAAAGAACAACATATTTAAAACACTGTATTGCAGGTTTCGGAAAAGGGTACGTCCCTCTCCGCTCAACTGGAACATAACCCCTTTGGCATAATGCCTTAAGCTACAACAATGGGGGTGGTTCCAGGAACCCCAAAGTAGTCCACGTAAGAGGGAACCTTGTGGACGAAATGGGAAGTGCTCCGCACTACCTACTTGACTAGTGATTCCTTTGTGAGATAGCATTATAGGTTGTTTATTGTGGCGACCCCGGTGATAGTACATGTAGATGCACTAGCTATCTACTATTCTTGAAGGGGGTAAAGTAAAGCTGAGATACTCCCAAACTAGTCAATGTGATTTTTTGGGTAAATCGTGCTGGCTCATGGCAACTTTGTAACACCTAGGGCGAGAGAACCACCTAGGAGAATATACTTTGGCCAGGAGCCCACTTTGACCATTCTAAAATAGTGTTGAGTTTTGAACCATATTTTCATTGAGAAATGTGTGATGCAATACTTTCGCCTAGTTTTTACTTGCCTTAGGGCGAGGTGAAACTCTATTGAAGTGAGGCTAGCATTTTTTGTCATTTTTCTTGATTTATTTCCTTCATATTCTTTTGACACTTTGTTGATCAATAGAGGTGTGATTACCTTTGTATTGTCATTCGACTGTTTCTCTATCTTTTATGTCCATTTACGCCCATCCATGTTTGCGGCTAGGTTAGTTAAACGTCTAAAGTGAGTGGAGGCATTTTCACATCATTTAGTAGCCATTGTGATCTTGATACCCACGTCAAGATTGTCATTGTAGTTAGGCGTGGTTCATCACCGCGGACTTCCATAAAAGAGTTATGTCTCATATAATTACAATTTCAATATTTACATCTTATTTCTTGTAAACTTGACATAAATACCTATATTGTATGGTTACGCTGCACACATTCTTAACTATTCCTAGCTATACTTTGAGCTTTTTTGTTTGATTTTATTATTACCTTGATTTCAAAAGGTGCTAGGTGCTACCATTTGTGCGTGTTATATCAATAACACCTCGATATCAATACTTCACTTTCTTGCAAAGTGGGTTAACATATCTTGGTGATATTGTTGTTTCATTCGAAAATCGTAATTGGCACTTTTTGAGATATAGGTCTTAATCAGACTTGAGCTTGCTCATCGTATATCTTGATTGGGAGATTGCATTTAACTTCGTGTATTTACTTACTTCTTGTTCATTCCTTTGAACTTGGCATAAGTGGAGACATATTGTTAATCATCTGGCATCGCAAATTGCTTTGAAACATAGTCTAGAAAGTACTTCATTTGATTAAATTTTGGTACCAAACGATTGTTTCATTGGTGACTTTATCATTCCATCACATTGGTATTCTCACACTGTTAATTTACTCTTAACATGTACATCTTGTGTTTCACTTAGGGGTAGTCATTGAATTTTGAACAAATCTACAACTTACCTTAGTGAAACTTATCACAAAAACATGGCTCCCAAGACGCGTCTAGATTTAAAGAAACAAACATATGAGGAACAACAGGCACAAGCTTGGGAAACCTCTAACAAACAAGGGTCAAACCCATTTATCAGACACAATCTAGGACCACTATTTTCTATAGAAAAGGAAACAGAAGAAATGGTCGACCATAGTGAAAATTAATTAGAGTCACCACGCGTGGAATTTAATTTTGACCCTGCTCTACTATATGAGTTTCTCCTTAGAAAAAAAGATAGAGTTTTGGCACGGGTCATGGAATTAGGGGCCAAATTACCCACTGAGAATGAACCAATATTACCTACAAATGACACTACTAAGGAAGAACGCCCCCTTATCAATATGGAAGATATTTTAACAGTCGGGCATGCTTCCACTTCTTACACATAAAATGATAAAGTGGTAGGGTATAGAACACCCCTCATCAAAGTGCCACGAAGAAACAAGATAGAACATGAGACAAGGGAAGAACCTCCACAATACGAAGAGGAAGAACCTTTAGAAGAAGAAGACACAAACCAAGTCACAATCCAACAATAACTTAGTAACCTAAGCCGACAACTAGCTTTGCTTACTTTCTAGGTAAAGAAAGACACAAACAAGAAAGTTCAAAAGTCAAGGCCTAATTTTAGGATCCACGAACTCCATCGAGAAAACAAAGGAGAAGAAGACACGGGGTATCATCGTGTACACGTCCCCACTTCTCCCACTAGAGAACAATTTCTCACACAAGAATTGCAATCTATGAAAACAACGCTTGCAAGCATATAAGAAAGAAATATAGGGAGTATTAGGAAATACCAATACGAAGAACTATGCCCCTATCCTTTTGACAAGACAATGACCCTTCAACCCTTTCCAAAGAAATTTGATATGCCAAATTTTGAAAAATACAAAGGAAAGGGAGACCCAAGGGATCATGTTAAATATTTCTACACGGCATGTCAAGAGGTGTCTTATAGTGATAATTACCTCATCATACTTTTTCCTAAGAGTCTCGAAGGTCAAGCATTGGAATGGTTTACGCGCTTACCATGAGGATCAATTTTCACCTGGCCAGAATTGGTGGATAGATTTGTGTGTCATTTCTCGTATAACATAGAGAGTGATGTCACCATGGCAGACTTGTGCAGCACAAAACAATGCCCAAATGAGACCTTCGCCAGCTTCCTCCAACAATGGAGAGGGATAGCTAGTCGCTTCCCTTGCACTTTCCCTGAGAAGTAGCTGGTCAGTATTTTCGTCCCTAATCTCAAACCAGATATAGCTTTCCACCTCCAAATTCATTGTGTCCGCACCTTTGAGGAGGTTATCAAGAAATGGATTCAAATAGAAAAGGCTCTCATTGCCAAAGGCACCCTCAAAACCCAATCTAAAGAAAACCAAAGTGTCAAACCTGTTGAAAAGCCAAAGATCTTTAACAAAAATAAATCTGGTGGGAGATGGAATCACTGATTCCAAACATGTTCAAACGGTCAAAACTAGTCAACCTTTTAAACTAACCAAGGGCCCAATTCAACCACCACCAAAGTGACGAACATTCACCTCCCTTAATGAACCGTTGTCCGTCATACTAAAACAGTTGGATGCGGCCCACATGATGACCTATCCTACAATGCAACCATTTGATGACAATGCTCCCAAACCTTCATGGTATAAGGAGCATGAATACTACGAAATGCATCGTGTTAAAGGTCATAAGATAGATAAATGTATGTAGCTTCGCCACTATATTCATGACCTCATTGATAATGGGAAGATAGAGGTGGATAACCCTGGAAAAATGCAAACACCTAACGAGAAAATGGGGATTTATAAGGAACCATTCCCTAAGCATGATAAGTCAGAAAAGACAAAGCCGGATCGGGGAGACTCATCCCAAACCTATAAATTTTCGAATTACTTGTATACCAAAAGAGATAAAAATCATTACGATTCGCTTATCGGATGTATTCACTCTCCTGCTGACCATGTCAATACCATCCGGATCAAGGGAAAGGACTACACTGCGGTAACAAGGGGTGCCCACCTTGTGATTCCGGAACCCTCTCTGTTGACCCTGCAAACTGGTAAATATAACCTTTTAGAACAACTTGAGAGGACACCTGCTAAGATCTCGATCTTAGATCTTCTCAAGATATCCAATGTGCATAAGGACATTTTGTATCAAACTCTTCAGGGGTCAGGAGTGCCTTTAGAACTCGATCCTGCATACCTTTAAGCCATGGTGGCAAATATTGCACCTAGTGAGCATCTCACTTTCAACCATAGGGAGGTCCCTACTAAGAATCCTAAACATAATCTTCCCTTATACATTGAGGTTATTATCACCCACAGGAAAATGAAATGGGTGCTTATGGATAATGGATCTGGATTGAACATCTACACACTTAAATTAGTCAAACAATTGGGACATACAGAGGCAAATCTTGAGTCCCATATCATCACTATCACAGCATACAACAACACAAAAAGAGAGTCAGCAGGCACCATTACGCTGCCCATGTAGGTGGGCCCCACTTGCCATCAGAAAAAGTTTCACATCCTAGACTTGGAACTTCCATATAATATGCTTCTAGGCCGACCATGGATTCATGCCATGTAAACCGTGCCATCAACATTTCATCAATGCATCAAGCTGAAGCATGAGGGACATACGGTTACAATACCAAGAGATTCAGAGCCCTTTGCTCATTATAGAGCTCTTAATAGCTTTGCATGAAAGGGTACATACGCATGTCTCTCCATAGATATAACTGTCCCTCTTCATTCTGAGGCCATGGAATCTCAAGTAGATTCAAATTATCTTAGTTCTTGCGCTCATGGGGCATCTACTTCAACATCTCCATTTAATTCATGGAAGATAAAAATCTTGGAATATGGCTGTGGGGAGTATAATGTACAACAAGCACTCTTGGTTTCTGACCTCTCCTTGTCACCCAAGACTAGAGGTCAACCCAACTACCGCTTCAGGAGACCTAGGGAAGAACACACTATTGGGCCGTTCCTTCCTAGAGGCTTGTTAGCTGAGGAAAAATTGCTTGATCCACCTACTACTTGGATCCCTGAGGACACTCAACCATCTTGTTATCAAACCCCAGAATATGAAAAATCAAGCAGAATGATGTACTCCATGGGCTACAAAGGCCTAGGATGTGTTAAGAATGAACAAGGACAAAGGGAACTAGTCCCTCTCCCCCATTTCAAAACTGAAAGATATGGCATCGGGATTCACCCTTATGGGGCACACCCTAACGATTAATATGTGACTTGTTCATAGCGTGAGGATGGTTCCGATTATCTAGACAGTGATACGGATTCTTGTTATAGCCAATATGAGGATCTGGCCTCCACGAACCTTTTCATGAATAGCGTTGTCCTGATCATAACCCCCACTGAACTAACCCTTGACCTTGTATACCCCTCCCTTGTTGAATGGGACCAATAATGTCACGTGCCAATGAGGCTATTCCGGACTTCATGGGCATAAGCGATACAATTCCCATTGGAGATCACAAGAAGGGTTTCTTTATCGACTTAGACACCTGCGCCTACTTTGACGAGGAGGATGAACTTCTTGGTCAGTAAAATTTAAAGAAAAGTGAGGGAAAGAGTTCTAAAGAAATGCCTTGGCAAAAATTGAATTCCAAGTCACACAGTGAAATCCTCTTTGCGGCACTGGCTGACAAACAAATAAGAAAATCAAAGGACAAACAAAGTGACCACGCCAAGGATGAAAATCTCGTAGAGACATCCTTGGATGAAGATATTAACCTACCTCCTGATCCTACGCGTATGGAGGATTTATCAAAATTGTTAGTTGAAGAAACCATTGATGTCAATATTGGTACCGAAGAAGATCCCAAGATAGTAAAATTGGGAGCATCATTCTCATCCAGAGAACAAAAGACATTCACTATGCTGCTGTGAGAGTTTATTGATGTGTTCGCATGGTCTTACAAAGACATGCCTGGATTAGATCTAAATTTGGTCGTGCACAACCTGGTTGTGCACTCAGACACTAAGCCTATCAAACAAAAGCTCTGAAAGATGCACCCAAGAGTGGCCTTGTTAGTTAAAGAAGAGTTGGAAAGGTTGCTTGTAGTAGGATTCATCAAGCCAATTGATTATTCTAAATGGATATCGAATAGAAGAAACCTATCGGTATCTGAATCTGCACAGATTTTACGGACATCAATAAAGATTTCCCTAAAGATGACTTTCCATTGCCCAACATTGACATGATTGTTGACTCAACTACAGGGTACGAAATGCTATCGCTTATGGATAGATTTTCGGGTTATAATCAAATTAAGATCGCTGAGGGAGACCAACACAAAACAACTTTCACAACTCCTTGGGGCACCTTCTGTTATCAGGTGATGCCATTTGGCCTTAAGAATGTGGGAGAAACTTATCAGCGGGCCATGATAGTAATATTTCACGATATGATTCATGACATCATGGAAGACTTCATAGACAACATCCTGGGAAAGTCCAAAACAAGACAGGATCATCCTATCATTTTGCGGCGTATCTTTGAACACCTATGTGAATACAAAGTCAGGCTGAATCCAAAGAATTGTGTCTTTGGTGTGCTATCTGGGAAACTATTAGGCTTCATCGTGTCAAGATGAGGTATTAAGGTAGACCCTACTAAAGTGTTTGCCATCACAGAAATGCCTCCACCTAAGAATATCAAGCAACTGCGTAGCTTGTAGGGGAAAATTCAAGCCATTCGCCGCTTTATCTCCCAACTTGCAGATAAATGTCACTCATTTTCTTAAGAAGGATGTCACTTTCATCTGGGGACCCGAGCAACAACAAGCCTTTTCTTTGCTTAAACAGTACTTGGCTAATCCACCTGTCCTCATGCCTCCCACTCCGGGAGAGCCAATTTTGCTTTATATTTCCGCTACGCAATACACTATTGGTGCACTGCTCGCCCAATATGACCTTAGCCATGAATAGCAAGTAGTGTACTATCTGAGTCGCACCCTCATCGCCTATGAATGTAATTATCCTCAAATTGAAAAGGCTTACTTGACTGTTGTTTTTACCTTTTAGAAACTTTGCCATTACCTGCTAAATACTAAGACCAAGCTCATATCTAAGATCGACCCACTCAAGTATTTTTTGTCCAAACCCGCCCTCACAGGTAGAATGGCTAATTGGATCATTCTACTAAGTGAGTTTGATATATAATTTGTCCATCAAAAATTATTTAAAGGACAAGCACTTGCCGACCAGCTAGTGGAAGCACCTTTGTAAAGCACAGAACCTTTGAGTCTGGATCTGCCAGATGCATCTTTGCTCTACATTGAAGAATCTGTCGTATGGTAGATAAATTTTGATGGATCTTTTATGTTTCATGGTTCATGTGTAGGAGTGGTCCTTATTACTCCTTCGGGTGATCCTATACCATAGGCTTTCCACCTGGCCTTCCCTTGCACGAACAACATTACGGAATATGAAGCACTCATTGCAGGGATGAAGCTAGCCATCAAGTGGAATATTCAACATGTTAAGGTTGTAGGTGATTCATAGCTAATCATCAAATAGGTTAATGATGAGTATAAAGTTAAGGATGATAAGCTCATACCTTACAAGAAGTTGGTGGAAACTCTGAAGGAGTATTTTATGTGCATTACCTTTGAGCAGATCCCAAGAGCGTAGAATAGATCGACAGATGCTATGGCAATGATGGAATCTATGCTTCGTATTCTGCTAGGGAACAATGATATGCCATTTTTCGTAGAAAAGCTACACCAGCCCGCATATGACGTGCCGGAATCTTTCCTAGCTTGTGAGGTTGTTGGTCCCTATTCCCTGTGGTATGAACCCAGTTTCACCTATCTTAAGGACAACACTTTCCCTCCCAATATCTCCCATTCTGAAAAGAAAATCTTGATTCGCCAGATAGCCCATTACACTCTTTTAGGAGGTACACTTTATCATCGTGGCTATGATGGGAATCTATTACATTGTCTGGATGTGACGGAGTCAATCCAGGCAATTGAAGAAGTACACGAAAGAGTATGCAGAGCACATATAAACAGAATGGTTTTGGCTAAGAAACTGTTAAGAGTAGGTTACTATTGGCCCACCATGGAAACTCATTGTTGTAATTATGTTAGAAAATGTGTGCTTTGCCAAAAGTATGGAAATTTCATCCATGCTCCATCGCAACCATTGCAACCAATCACTACCCCGTGGCCATTCTCTAAGTGGGGACTTGATCTAATAGGGAAGCTTACTCCTACCTCATCTGATGGTCATCCACATATCATCACAGCTACAGAATACTTTACAAAATGGGTGGAGGTTGTCCCTTTAACCTATGTCATAGGAGCATAGATTTATAAATTCATCATGAATCACATTATTTTCCGATATGGTATCCCTGCAGCGATTGTCACAGATAATGGGAAGTCATTTAAGAACAAAACTGTGAAAGGTATTTGCCAACGGTTCCAAATCAGATTGAAATGGTCCATGCCATATTACCCTCAGGGTAATGGACAAGCTGAGGCAACAAACAAGACTTTGGTAAGGATAATGGAGAAGATGGTTAGCAAAACCGGTCAAAACTGGCACCTACAAATCCACCCAGCCCTCTGGGCCTACTAAACATCAATTCGCACTCCTACGGGTGCGACGCCATATTCCCTAGTGTGTAGGATAGAATCTATTATCCCTTTAGAGATTGAACTCCCATCCCTGCGAATTTCTCTTCAGGACTATTTGGATAAGGATGAAGATTATCGAGTGGCAAGATTGGCTGAGTTAGAGCTCCTAGATGAGAGGTGCATTTGCGCTCTTAATCACCTGAAGGTCTATCAACATAGAATCTCCCGCAACTACAACAAGATAATTATCCCTCACCAGTTTGAGGTGGGTGATTTAGTTATGAAGGATAACCAGTTCAACACCAGAGCAGAGTGAGAAAAGAAAGGGAAGTTTGAACCACATTGGTTAGGACCCTATGTCATAGTTGCCAAGTACGGCACCGGGGCATACAAATTGGCTCACCCCAATGGTGATGAGCTCCGAGATCCAATGAACACCATGCATATTAAGAAGTTCTATGCTTGAACATGGCACAAAAATCAAAAAAATAAAAAAATACAAAAATACAAAAACATCAAAACAAAATCAAATAAAGAAAAAGATAAAACAGGTCGTCCAGTAGTGAAAACCATGTAATTGTGGCACTTTGGACAAGTCCTTGGGTGCAAATCGGTTTCCGATGCCTCGGGAGGATTCGTTGTTCACAAGCATTCTGTATTAGAAGGGTAGTTGTCTTTGTCCTATACCTGGTTCTACCTTCGAGTTTCCTTGTGCACACCATCTAGTCCAGCCTTGATCCAGCTTTGCCTTCTTCTATTCGTTTGTAAGGGACATGGTCTTTCATTATTTCCCATCTTACGCTGGGGGCAAATCAACGAATTCACATTCTTATTCATAAGCGCGTGGCTTCTGCCCTTGTATATTCCCCACCTAACGCTGGGGGCATCCATGCTTTCTTGGTTACCTACACATAGCTTTGGAAAACTTT
This sequence comes from Taxus chinensis, assembly GCA_019776745.2. Lineage (NCBI taxonomy): Eukaryota > Viridiplantae > Streptophyta > Pinopsida > Cupressales > Taxaceae > Taxus > Taxus chinensis. Next base: position 497,572,573 of record CM034155.1, on the reverse strand, counting down.
TTAAAAAACAAAAACAATAGAAAATTGTTTCGAGAAAAAACAAAAACAATAGAAAATTGTTTCAAGGAAAAAACAAAAACAATAGAACACTGTTTTGAGAAAACAAAAAAACAATAGAAAATTGTTTCAAGGAAAAAACAAAAACAATAGAACATTGTTTTGAGAAAACACAAAAATAATAGAAAATTGTTTCAAAAAACACAAAAACAATATAAAATTGTTTCACAAAAACCTAAACAATAGAAAATCGGTTTATGAAAACATATCTTACAAAAACATTTACTTGCATTGTCTTATTTTCTTGCTTTACTTGTTGTTTGTATAGTGTTTTATGTGCTTGCTTTTGAGTTGTTTGTTGCTTTGGTGTACTTTGTCATAGTTTATCTTCTCTTGCTTAGAATAGATTCATTCTTTCTTACACATATTGTAGTGGGTTTCGACATGTTAGTGTGTTAATTCTTTATTTCTTTCTTAATGCATTTGGTTGTGTTTTGTTACTTGTTAATAAGACATGGTGATTCATGGTGTATTACATTAATTCCTAGTGTTCTTTGTAGCATTTGGCTATGTTTCTTACATGTGCTCTATTTTTTTATCATTCACATCACATTTACTATCACTATCATCACATCTAGCATCATCTATACATCATATATAAACAAAAATGCTAAGTTTTACATCATGCATGTATGCTAAGCTAATCATCATATAGCATATCATCAACGGGGGCAAGAGGGGTTGTGCATAATAAAAAATATATCCCCCCCCTCCGCAACAATATCATCATATCATCCCGTCCATATACATCAAAATAACACTTGAAAACAACATTTCATATTGTCTACAGATCTATCATCTACAATCTACAGCATGCCTCAAACGATCACATGCGATCACCATCTCTCTTGAGTTTCAGAGCCTCACGGTAAGTTTTCTAAACTGAGCAGTTAAAATGAACTGATTGCAATGTTTTTACCCCCCTGGGGGGGTATATTAACCTATTTTTCACCGATCAAATGGTCGGGACACCCATTTAGCTCACCGTTTTCTCCTCTGTTCACTGTGGAATAATTATTTTTAATTAAATAATTATTTTTCTCTTATTTATCATCGTATTAGGGTATTTTTTGTCAAATAACCCTTTCTTCTCCCCCAAACAATTTTATTTCTTCCTGGCAATTTTTATTCTTCTTCGCACCCTCGTAAATAATTATTTTTTCTTAATTTTTCCACTAAACAAGGACATTATTTGTCGTTTATTTCTCTTTTCTTCCACCTAGGATACTTTTTGTTGCCCCTAGGCCCTTCTTTTTCTTCTTCTCCTTTCTTCTATTGTTTATCACGATTTAGAAAGCCAAAACAATACAAACATTTACTATATTAAAAAAAAAAAAAAAAAAAATCCAAAAACAAGGCAATGTTTTTTTTTTAAATTCCTAAAAAGTAAAACACCCTACAAAATGGTAACTTGCTTCTTACGGCTGAAAATTGTGTCTTGCGCATGGATTTTTCTCCATATCCTGTTGGTTTGTCTCACATCTTCCCCGATTAATATGACTCGCGGATCACTGGATTCACAACCATTCACAAAATCTAGTTGCTTTCTTCGTCTGTACTCTGGGGCACTTTTGGTTGCCTGGTGCTGTTTCGTTGCGTACAAACACTTTTTATGGACCCTGTGTCCATTTTCATTTCCCCTTGCATGTATCTTTGCTTGGGGCATAATTTTTAACCCTTGTCTTCAATCACGAACTTGTGGATCTCTTCAGCACTGATAACAAAACATTTGTACAACTGTCTTGACTATTGTTGGGTTGGATATGTGCGTTCATACTTGTTTTCCCTGTTATATGAGCTTGTTTCCTTCTCGTATTGCATTGCATTATTGTATGTTGCATGGAGTTGGTACTTTCAACAATGGAAAATTGTTCGTAGTAAGGCTTTTCATGTCATTCTACCTTTTTCATATGCTTATATTTTTCATAAGGACTGATGATGTAGTTCCTATGGAAATATGATGACATCAAATTTGTTCCAAACAAATAAGTGGCTAGAGGTTAAGCTCTTCTCTCCCCTTGTCCATATTTCTTGTACACAACTTCCCTTTTACCCCTAATTCTCCATCTCATTGAGGCATCCTACCTCGTCCCCCTTCTTCTGCATATATCTCACCTTTTTCAATCGTTGATCGGCTTCTTCCCTCACCCCATCGACACTCAAGGGGGCATCTCTCCCTCCTAATTTTTCTTTTATCCCTTCAAAATCTCTTCTATCTACTATCCTTGAAGTGGCATCACTTACGCCACCCCAAAGAGGGGCAAATATAGACACCTATAATTACACCCAAGCAATTTAAATACTTAAATTGCGCTAATTATCCCATTTCTCACAAATCAACGACATATCATCATTAATTAATTACACTAAGCTAATTAATTAAGTTTCCTATCCAACAAATACCCTAATTAACGACCTTCCGTTAATAAATCACCTCTTCTATCTAGATTAATTAATTATTATTAATTAATTAGTCTTCCCCTTCATTTAACTAGTAAATCAATATTTAATTGATTTAATCCCTTTTTAATAGCCTAAATTGCACTAATATTCTTCTAATTGGCTTCTAAAAGCTTACACCTAAACTTTCTAAGAGAGTGAATGCAAAGCATATAGCAAAGACTAAGAGTTTGCCTTTTACCCTTTTGAGAGTTCATCATCTTGAAGAGTTAAGCCTCTTTCTTAAGTGCTTAGGTCATATGGGAGGTGTCAAAGGGGTCTTGTAGCCCAACTTTGATAGGCCCTCATTCATAGGTTACTTGGCATACTAAGGATAACTATTTTGATAGCCATGGAGCTTACTTAGGTCCATTCATTTATTTTTTGTTAGAGAATAGAGGAGTTTAGATATTTAGCATTGTTAGTTTCAAAGTTTGTACTTATGAATGCTAGCATCTAACCCTTGTTTAATTCTTATCTTGATGGTGTTTAGTTTGTTGTTCAATTCTTGCTAAGTTAAGGCTATTTAGGTGTTAGTTTTTACTCATATTAGCATTATTTTGAAAACAACACATGCACACAACTACATCTTTAGAGTTCTTAACATATTGTATACTGTTGTATATCATTGTAGTGACTTAGAAATTAGATTTAATAATAATTCATATTTTATTAAATCATTTTGGTGAACCCGTCTCTTAAAACGCCTTTCCCTAGGATCCACTAAACCCTAATGACTTCCTCTCCTAGGCAAGCTATTCCTCATGAGAGTTTTAATCCTATCCTTGATGACGTTGTTGAGGTTGAACTTCTTGATTTTTATTGCAATGTTCAATTTGATGACAATGTTCAAATATTTCTTATTGCTAAGGAAAACAAAGTTCCTACTAGTTTTGCCCACTCTTCTCTCAACATTGTTTCTAAGGATTAAATATTTTTTGGATGTAATCCTTGTTATTCTATAAGCACCAAGTCTACTTCACCTTCTTCTATTTATGCCGAGGCTCTTGATGATGTTATTATCAATTATATGCTTTGTCTTGATTGTGCTACTATAGATAAAAATCATGCTACTTCCAATGATGAAAATGTACATGCGCATGATGTTGTTTCTCATACTAGTCAGGATGAGTGTAAAATCGTATCTAATGCTTCTTCTATTTCTAAAAATGTTCTTACTTATTGTAAAGATATATCTTATGATAGTTCTTCTCCCACTTCTCTATATGTTGATGAATCGCTTGATGAGATACTTGCATGTGAAACTTTGTTTGATAATTATTATATTTCGGAACATGAACATATTAGTGATACTTATACTTCTCTTAAGAATATTGAATGTGAATTTTCCACTCCACTTTCATCTACTTCTAAGGTTGTTTCTGATGGAATTCATGATGCTTCTTCCATTCCTATTGGCTCACCTCTTATATTTTATTTTGATATTGCATGTTCTTCTCCCCCTCTTTCTTCTTCTTCTTCTCTTGATGATATTCATGTTTCTTCTTCTAGTATACCACCTCTTATTTCTTCCACATATAGTGTGCCCATAACATATTCATCTTTTGCTTCTTCTTCTCACATTCCCATGATCACTCAAAATGGAAAGCTTTAACCTCTTAATGTGCCTCTTACATCTCCTATGCTTTATCCACATGATATTTTGTCACTCATGCATGTTGTTGGCCAATTACAATCTCAAGTTCAATCTCTCACTCTTGAAATAAATGCCTATTATGCTTATATTGATAATAACTATTCATGAAAATCCTATTATAGGAGAAATTTCACAATTCAACATTTCCTAAGGATTTCATCATGCCTACATTTTCATGTTTCAAAGGCACTGTTAACCCATATATGCATCTTAAGCATTATCATTTAGTTATGGCTTCTCATTCAAATGATAGACTATTGCTAAAATACATCCACCATGGTCTTGTCGATGATGCTATTCAATGGTACACTCATTTTCCTTTTGGATATATTAACACATATAGTGAAATGAAAGATGCTTTTCTTAGTTGTTTTATGCTTAACAATGGTCCTAGAGTCACATATGATCGATTTCCTAGCTTGCATCAGGGAAAGAAAGAACATATTTGAGATTACATTTTACGCTTCAATTCTTGCATGCATCAATTAGTATTTTAGTCTATTGAATTAGAAAATAAATGCATCTTTTGTCGTGGCTTGATTCCCGCTTTAAAAGAATAATTGTAATATGATACATGTGAATCATTTACACTTTAATGCTATAAGGTTATGAATCTAGTACAATATTTAATTACTTTACATATCATAGATCCTCCTTCTACTCCTTCTACTACCCCATCATCTCCTACTTCTTATCCTCTTCTATATGTCAAGCATCTACCAAGGTCTCCATCTCCTCTACCTCAAAAGCATGTTCCATCTCCTCCACCACATAAGTGTCCTCCATCTCCACCACCACTTTGCTCTCCACCTAAGTCTTTGCCATCCCCTACTCGTGAGCCATTGCATTTCTCACATATTGCTAAGCCTCATGATGTCTTGCATTATCTTCTTGATAAGTGCTTAATTCATTTTCCTTCTAATCAAAATCATTCACCTCACCTCTTGCACCACCATCGTGATTTTCCTTATTACAATTATCACCGCATCAACGGTGATCATGAAAATGATCGTTGCATCCTTCATGATAAATTACAATAATTAGAAGACAAGGGTTTCATTTCCTTTGGTTCTTGTTCTCATGTGTAGTCTATTTCTCCAATTCCACACAAGCGTGTTGTTACTTCGGTTCACTTGTTTCCTCCTCCCACTCCTTAGGTCATCATTCATCCACCACCTAAATTCATTATTCATGTATGACCTCCACCTCGCTCATCCATTGATGCATCATCTCATCCACCGTACAACGCTCCTACTTCACATTGGATTCCTAAGCTATCAACATCTGTGCTACCTACCATTACTTTTCCCATCCTTTGCACCATCTCATCCGATATTCAGTTTGGCTCATACACTCATGGTGCTTTCACTTCACATGCTTCCACCACTCCTCACTGGCATCTTCATCTTTCGTAGGTGGATTTTCTCACCTCACTACCTGATAACGCACTCATGTTCTTACGGTTCTTACATGATTGTTGAGGGATCTGTTAAAATAATAACCCCACTACATATTTAAGCTATACACTTCATTTATCTATCTATCTAGCGTACATTGTCAAACCATTTCCTGATGATACACTCTTGTTCTATGGTTCATTTCTTATTTCTGAGGGGTCTTATATAAATGAACCTCATCTCCTTACACATAGGTTAGGGTGCATCTCTCTTCTTCCCCCCTCTTTATCATACTTACATGCGATTACATGAATTATTACCATCATTTTAATCACACTATTATCTCACATTTTTCATTTCATACATACACCTATTTCCATTTATCACATTGTTATTCATACGTATAATCCAATTTCCAATCATTACCTATCTCTCTCTGTCTGAATTAACATCATCATCCACACAATCATTTACGCAATACAAATCAAACAATTACAAAAAGAACAACAATCATCACCTCACATATCAAGAACACATCAACGAAACACAATAATACCAATCATCCATCTATCTATATATCGTCAAAAATCATAGTTACAAAATACAATCACTAGGGGTCAAGCCCTCATGCATCACTACATCAATACATATCATACATCATCATCACTGTTACTATATACAATTGTGGGAGATCTAGAACTTGAGGCTTCACTGCTCAATCTACGTCATTGGTCGCAACCCCTATATCTCTCAACTTGCCTTCGCAGTAACATTAACTCAATTGAATTCTCCACAAATTAGCCCTGTAACTCTACATTATTCATGAACACATCCTACGATAGGGCTCCTCCTCCTATAGCCTCCCTAGCTTGCTGAGTCACCACCCACGTCTTGTCATGCTCACTCAATAATACAATACATGTAGTCATTGTTATTGCCACTAGCTTGAACAGATGGGCATGCTCACCTGCGATAACATCCACTCACTCCAACATACCACCTCCCACGATCACATCTAGAGGTACATTCCACGTCAACATGTGGATTGATGACTCAACGATCAATGACCAATACACATCACTTGAAACCACATAGTGCCACATTAGTTATTACACATGATGACCATAATTCAACAACTAAGTGATAATAAAAAACTAACAATACACAATACTCACGCTGCATTACCGTTGTTGTTATATGATCACCATTAGGGGCATGTTCATATTCTTCTGCAACTCTAGCTGGTGGTGTACTCACTGTATCTATGACAATCAGAAACAATATCACCCATTAGTACACTTCCCACCACACACTATATAACTATGTACATCCTGCATCGTCAACTTGTATTGACTCTATGGCCACATCCATCTCACCTAAACTAGGTGACACTATTTGTGCTCCTATAATTCCTGGTCTCACTCCCAGCCTCCTCCACAGTCTCATCACTCACACCCATACATATGGCTCTAGGGGCACATCTTGAGCCATTCCAAACTTCCTTGACACATGGTTTGGATGAAATAACTCAGTCACTCAAGGAAACCGGTCCTCTAGCCACATAGTACATTAGATACATCGTAGCTCTACTCCATCCTCTAGTCACCTTCTATAGGCTCGATATGGCCTCCATAAAATATCCCTTGGTCCCATATGATTAAACATAGACATATATGTAGTAATATCTAGTCTCCTACTATGTGTGCCTGTCCACCTCGATGCCAAACTATTAAGCCTCACCCAATTGGCCCGTTGATCAGGGGATCATTTCTGAAAGTTACCTAAACATCTCTAAATGGTGTCAGTGCAGAAGATCATCTCGAGAGATTTCCAACGACTGTGAGAACGCGACAAACGGGCATCGGGAGCTCTTGATATGTTCGGTCAAAGTTCAGTCAATAGGAAAGTCAACTCTGGTCAACTGGTCAATATTGGACCGAATCGCACTGTGACACGTGGCTTGCCAACACTCGTCGAATTCGCTCGATTTTCCTATCGAGAGACGACAAGTGGACTACAAGATTATTTCTATTCCATCTTTGTATGGGTCGAAATAATATTATTTTGGTAAGGCCATTTTTCCAAAAGCCACATGTAAATATATTAATGTTTAAAACATTAGTATTAAACCCTAACCGCCAAATGTCTACGTGGAGGAGGGATGAAGCAGTGGTATGGGGGCATTAGACCCATGCATAGAGACTGTTCCACGTGGCAGAAGGAGGTTTGAAGCGGTTGTTGGGGGGGCGGTTTTAAACCCAACGTGGTCTTTGACCACTATATGCGCGTGGAAAGGCTATTTAAAGCCTTAAACAATATTGCTCCCTCCTTAAGCGCTTCCTATGGGATTTAATCCCATTAAATAAACAAATGTCGCGCCAAAATATGTGGGGAATTATCCAAATGCGGTTCCTCATGGGATTTTTATCCTATTTTAAAAATATATCCGCCCACATAGGGATTTAATCCCATTTTTTATGTACGGGTGAAGGCTAAGGTTTAATAATAGCCTATGGATAATATTTTATTCCATTATTTTGGGGCCCTATTTTTGTATAAATAGGGGACCCCTCTCCTTTGGAAAAACACACACGGGACACACATTCCACACACCGAAGCCATGGAGAAGCTCATTGCTAGAGCACGGAAAAGGTGGACACGGGACACAACACGAGCTTATTATTTGTTAAGCTTGTTGTGGACATTGGTGCAACGGAGACACCGATCCCGAGCTTATTATTTGTTAAGCTTATTTGCGGGATGTGTCGACAAGTATTGTCTATTGGCCTATTATTTTAGGCAATATTAGATGAAATATTTGTGGCTAGGAGTTATTCAAACTACCTAGTCGGCCCATAGCGCCACACCATTTACTTGTAAATAACCGGGAGCGCTAGCTTCACATTATAAGGAAGGCCGATCACAGAAGGAGATTGTACGCCAAGAAGGTTTCCTATTTTTCACCCTTGTCGACCGAAGAACTCTAGTAGGCAAGTAATCCTGGATTGTCGACCGGAGCGCTAGCTTCACATTATTCACGTCAGGAAGGCCGATCACAGCCGAAGGAGATTGTACGCCAAGAAGGTGGAAGTCGGGTGCTATTTTTCACCCTTGTCGTCCGAAGAACTGGTGTACTAGTAGGCAAGTAAAATTCCATTAGGTTTTCTTGTGAAAGTACTATTGTAACTTACAAGTTTTGACTAGTGGAACAGTTCGATCACGAACCTGGAGACGTAGGCAATTGCCGAACTCCGTAATCAATCTGTGTGCAATTGTCATTTTTGTCTTGCATTATTTTAAATTGATTACTTAAAAGGAGTAAATTATCGGCAAATAATCAAAGCCTATAAGGGTCCGAGATCAGATCGTAATAATATGATTATTTTTGGATCACCCGTGGCACACTGAGTGGCCTCAATATCACAATGTGCTCATAAGCCCATACATGAAACAAAGTGGTGGCTCCAAGTCCACCCCGCTTGGTATTATTATGTGAACCAGGATAGATCTATGTGAAAATGCGCTAATACACATTGATCCCATGAAAATATAGTCCCATCCTCCTCTATGCACCAACAGATATTATGTATCTTATATAAGATGCCCACTCCACCACCCTCCACTACCACTGATGAAGCAATAATAACTATAATGAACTTTTGCAATCACATAACATTTGATCTCAATATGGAATCCAAGATAATATGGGTCTCTTTCTGTACCTATTTCTCTGTAAAGTATCATCCAACTGCTCTCATCTACCTCTGAGCATCCTCTACAACCATCACCTAGACTCTCTCTCCCACCACTAGTAGTCGTAAAATACGATAAACATCCTCTAGGGTCACAATCATCTCCCCTATAGGAAACAAAACAGTACAAGTGTTTGCACACAACCTCTCACATAATGCGGTAATCATCAACATATTATGGGGTACTTCCCCCAGTCTTTCTATGTGCTACAGGCCGACATGGTCTAGTATATCCCACTCAACATAAAATAGGCCCAAATTCAACAATGTACTCAAGTGTTGACATCCACATAACTCCCTTGAATGAATATACCTTTGAACAATACAAAACACCAAACAAAATTGTGACATTAACACCTCATATATAGGTTCAAAATAACAACTCATACTACAAAAAGTTAACAAATTCCACATAATTCACATTTTGCGGTCAAAACAACCTTCTAGATCACCAGTTCCCAGGAGCAGGATGTGGGTTCCTAGGAGTAGGTCATCAGTGCCTGGATCTGGGCAATGGCATCCTGAAGGAGGTTAGTGTCTTGCCTCTCTCGCCCAGGTCAGAAATGTCCAAAAATTCAAAAATCCAATTTTTCTAAAAAATCAACAAACGTGAACCACTTTCATCACATTTTTCAAAAATAATCACACTTACTAACTCATTTGTCATTTGTACTACCACAACCTCCGCCACCATCTCGAACATAGTCAACCTTGCCGCTCTAATTTGTGGCATATTTGCAAGCTCAAAGCTCAAATTCTCATCAATCAAGGTTCAAATGAAGTCACTATTTAATTTTTACCATTACTATTTATAACACTTTTCTCAATTGCCAAATTACTATAGTTACCATTCGTGCTCATTTTCCAACTAATACACGATACACGATTTTGCTCATATCTTGAGCTTTTCTAATCCATTTTCTACCCCGTCTATGCCATTCGGTTTATAATTTCTCCCACCATCATAATGTACACATCTCACAATTCTAAAGTCTAATTTGGAACATTTCTAACTCGATATACACACATTTTTTTGATGGTTACTATAATTCATTTTTCTCACTATTACATCATTTCACATTTTCTTTCGACTCAGCATTCATTCTTACTACCACTCTCTGTTTCAATGAAGGGGGGAATACAATCAGGATCACCTTACGATCCCACTAAGGCTACTATGGGATCTCTACACACTCATAATACATATTTATCAAAAATTTACTCATACAACATGCGACATTTTCTACTAATTTCTATCTATCCCCTTCCTAATGACCTAATATGGGGGTAAAAAGTGAAACATCTCTGCTATACATTCAATCTCAAAACAAGCATTCAATATCTGAATCAATTCAATCAATTGATACAAGCATCACTTCATTATTCCTCCTAGATGACTTAACATAGTAATCAATTTTACATCGCTTCTAGATGAGGAAACATGGAATCCATCTAGCAATATATATATCATGACACTCGTGGAGTGAAGGAAATGAGACATTGTTGTCTTTCCTATACTTCTCCTATATGGGTTATTCAACATGGATCGAAATGGACCAATATTTCATCTTTATTCCTCTACAACACTTGAACCTCCTGAGGATGTAGTCATAGTTGGATGGTAAAACTAGACTTCTCTCCTTAACACTCTTCCTCTGGTGGAAGGATGCCTAAATCCTTCAGTTTTTTAAACATACAAAATCGGGTTGGGAATTAATCACTCCTCACCCCTTCGAATCACCATTATCAACAAGAAAAATATCCAAATCAATCGAAAACAAATTGTCAATTTCTCAAAGTGCTCCTTACAATAGTTCATTGTCTCTATTTACGCCACATACCTCAACAAATTGATCCACGGTTTTCCAAGCTATATGTTCACAAATTCTACACGTACTTCTTCAATAGGGATTCTCCAGACTTCTCATAGGTATGTTCCTTACTTCCTTTATGCTACTTGAATTTCATTCAAAAAACATGAAGGGGAAGAAAATATAAACACAAAATCACACACATAAAACTATTTTACTATACTGCCAAATATGTTGTTTTATGTATGGATCTTGAGTAAGAAAAATGAAATGTGACTTTTTCCCTTGACTAAATTCTACTAATTCTTGATAAAATCTTAAGTAGTGAAAGAGTAATATGTTTTCTAAATTCATATACAACTAAAACTGAAAAAACTATGGTCGAATTATCGATCTATAAGATTTTAATGTCATTCTATTTAAATTGACAAGTAAAACAAATTACAGTCACATTTTATCAATAAAACAACAAATAACCTTTAAATCTACATTTTACAACTAACCAGATTAATTAAGATTAAAAAAATGATTGATTAACTGGGATTAATCAAAAGAAACGTGGCTTAATTCTAGGTATTTTCTTAATAATTCCATCTCACGGACATAAGGTCCTGGAATTAACCAACGACTAAATAAATTCAGGTCCGAACAAATTTGTGAAAACAAAGGACAAAGACAGGCGTCGTCACGTATAATGGTAAATGAAATCTAAGACTGACCCTGCAAAAGTCCTGTGTACATGGCTCTTTGCTATTAGTTCACACTTCACAGTGCATCATACAAGTCAACAGATCAATTAATAACAAGACAATGTATTAAACCATACATACATGGAACTATTTAATTCATTCACGTTTCACACTGACATAGTTCTAACAAATAATACACCATATGTGAAGGAAGGTGGGAAAATTCTATTGGTTCATGGAATGACAAGATAAATTATATGAAAAACAACGTGGTCAAATTCTTTTGGTTCACATATTGACAACTTTGAAAAAGGATTATGACATGCGAAAATTGGTGGCTTAACCTAATTGGTTACAACTTGAAAGACTGTTAAACAACTGACAAAACGAAATGTGACAGGACTTGGAACTATCCTATTGGGTCAGGTTTCGCATTCGACATAGATCGATTAGACAAAGTTTGAATGTGTGAAGGATGTGGAATGATCTAATTAGATCATACTTCATAAAAATCATAAGATATTGACACAAGCTTGACATTGTGAAATTGTATGGCGTTATCTCATTGGTTAAATCTTCATAATAGTTAGTAAGTTGACAAGTCACTACCACACAGACTAATATGATGGGATAAAAAATTGCAAAGGTACCAAGACTCTAACCCCGTAAAGCACACATGGAACAATTTAATTGGCTTAAACTTCACAATTTTATATATTACATTGTGTCGGGGCGGATTTAGAACATATAATTAACTACAATTAATGGGAATTTCGGGTTCAAGACATAAAATACAGTAATACGACTATGAAGATACAGAAACATAGCAGACATGACTATAAAATATAGAGTATAGATAATTTAGCTTGAAATTCCATTAAAATCGCAAGATTACTTCAAACACGATCAATAAAATTAATACAGTCTTGTTCCATATCAATTTAAATAGGATTTTCATTAAAAATAGACACATATAACTAAAATGGCATATTTTATTGAATTATTTATATAATTCATCATATTTATTAATACAAACATGTATTTTTATAAATATACATAGCCACATATGTAGAATTCATTCCTTTGCACGTTTTTAACAACATAAACAAAAGAATTAATCTTCCTTTTATTAACTTTTGATGTTTACAGAGATTTTATAGACAAAATACTTATCTGAGACAATTCACATGAATTATTCTACCAAATTCCAATCCAGACTTAGGAAATAGACACTAGACTATGGCCACACTTGAGAGGAATGTGTTATACACTATGTGTATGTTCACCTTTCCATGGCCATGACCATTTAAGGTTGTTCTCTTTACCCCCGGTTAGGAAACCGTTGGTGCCCCTCTCTTTTCCCACCACTTTCCTATACCTAGTTAGCCTTGGAATTTATTTCCATGGACTTAATTCATAAGATTCTTTAGAATCTGTGTCAATATTATTTCTTAGAATCATAATTACAATTTCTTGTCTTAGAATCAAAATTATTCAAATAATGTTCATCCTTTCAGTTTGACATGCCTTTTATAGTTTTTCATTAGTAGTTAATAACCATCACATTGGTTATTCACACTTTTCATAAATACATTAAACATATTTAATCAAAAGCTTATGAACTTATTTACATCAATAGTTATTTACTTTGTCTTTTTCTTAATTCAAACTTGATTATTAATAATCCATAAGTCTATAATTATTTTTTAAGCCTTGAGGATATAGTAACATAACATTTCTCCCCTTCTTGAATATGCTACTTCCATTAGCAGTGCCAAGTCTATGCTGAAAATCATAGAAAAAAAGTCATTAGCTAAACAAATTAGGATATTTCTCTTTCAAGAAATCTTCTCTTTTCCAAGTAACACTTTCCACATCACAAAAAGTCCATTTTGCTTTAAATTATTTAATTCCTGTATTTCTAAGGTTCATATTCCTTCTTTCAAAAATAATTTCAAGTTCAATTTTGAATTCACATGTAGGCTCAATAGCTATATTTTTCCAATCAATAACATGATTAACATCTTACACATATTTATTTAACAAACATACATGAAACACATTATGAATTCTAGAAAATTCAGGAGGTAAATCAAGTCTATAAGTAATATTTTTTATTCTTTCTATAATTTGAAATGGTCCACAATAACAAGGAGATAAATTAGCATATTTTCCTAATTTCATAGAACTCTTCTTAGGTTTAACTCTAAGAAATACTTGATCACCTATTGAAAATTCTCTAACATACCTTTTTGAATCAACCCATTGTTTATACCCATCTTGGGCAGCCTTCATGTTTTGTTTGGCTTTGTTTATGATTTCTTCCATTTCCTTGAAGTTATCATTAGCATACCAAGATCTATGTTCAGTATTAGACCATGAAATAGGATTAGTACAATTCCTACCATACACAACTTCAAAAGGTGTCATTTTTGTTGTACTATGATAAATTTGATTATGATACTTCTTAATGTCTTGTTTCATCCTAGGCTAGAAATAATTCTTTTTGACTGACAAGTAAGTATTTTGAAAACTAGGATGTCTAGCTATGGGAATGTCAGGGGAATCTCTCAAAATTTGTTGTTTCAAACTAGGAAGATTAGGAATACGTAATCTACATTTATAATACAACAATCCATTCACACCAAGCAAATAAGAAATAAACCTATCTTTTAAATGCACATTTGAAATTCCATTTTTCAATCCAAAATATAATTCAACAAAATAGCTATAAGTAGGTGACACATCTCTTATTTCTTGATCAAATTGTCTCCTTTCTAAAGGCGAAGCATTTGCAAACATTCTTTCCCTACTTAAAGCATCAACTAAATTTTCTTTACCAATAACATATTGTATATCAAAATCATACTGACTTAGCAATTTTATTCATCTTCTTTGTCTCATATTTAGTAATGGTTGAGTAAAATTATACTGCAGACCTCTATGATCATTTTTTAAGAAAATATTTCGACCAGTAAAATAATGTCTCCAAATTTTCAAAGCATGAATTATCCCTAATAATTATAAATCATGAGTAGGATAATTATGTTCAGCACGCAACAATTTTATAGACCCAAAACACAAAACTCTACCATTTTGCATTAATACACAACCAATACCAAAACTACAAACATCAATAGCAATAGAAAAAGGTTTGGAAAAATCAGGAATACATAACATTGGTGCACTACTTAAAGCTTCCTTCAATTTATTAAAGGAAATTTCACATTCCTTATACCAATGATAGGAGTTATTCTTATTTTTCAAGTCTGTGAGAGGAGTGGCTATTTTAAAATAGTTTTTAATAAATCTTCTATAGAACCCAGAAAAACCAAGAAAACTTTTAATTTCTTGTACATATTTGGTTATATCCCAATCTTGTAATTATTTTACTTTGGAAGGGTCAGGTGCAATTCCTTTTTTCAGAGATAATATGACCTAGGTAAGAGACTTCAATTTTTTTAAAAATCACATTTTCTTAATTTACCATACATCTGATGTTTTCTTGAAGTTTCAATCACTAACCTACCATGTATCTCATGTTCTTCCTCATTTTTAGAAGAGATAAAAATATCATCTAGAAATATAATCACAAACACATCTAGAAAAGGTCTAAAAACATCATGCATCAAGGTCATGAAAGTGGCTAGAGCATTTGTTAAACCAAAAGGCATAACAATAAACTCATGATGACCATATCTAGTGCTAAACGTAGTCTTTGAAATATCAACATCCTTTATTATAATATGATGGTATCCAGAATGTAAATCAATTTTGGAAAAACATCTAGCACCATTCAATGATCTAAAAAATCATCAACTCTAGGAAAATGATACTTATTTTTGATAGTTATCTTGTTTAGTTGTCTATAGTCTATAAAAATCCTTATAGTGCCATCTTTTTTTTTAACAAACAACACTAGGTCTGATTTTTTCCTATTTTAACAATTCAGTCAATTATATCTTAAGCTCAACTAATTCAGGTATAGACTGCCTATAGGGTGCTTTAGACATTGTTTCATCTCCAAGAATCAGGGCAATGGCATGTTCTACAGATCTCCTAAGTGATAATTCTTCCACATCAAATGGAAAGACATCCATAAATTCTTGAACTACATGATGAAAAAATATATCTAGTTTAAGTTTATCATTATGAGTAATCAAAGCACAAAAAACTTTACATTTTTCTTTTAGACGCCTCTTAAGTTGGACAACATAAATAGTTTTCAAAGTTAATTGTCTTTTAGTTCCCTGCAAAATATGAGTGTTTGCATATGGATATTGAATACAAAATCACTTATTTTCATAGTTAATGAGGGCATGATGATTTTTTCGCTAAATCATCCCTAAAATAACATCATATTGACCTAAGTTTAGCACATGAAAAGTTTCACTCGATACAATATTATCTATTTGAAAATCTAAATCTTCAACCAAAGATCTTGTTTTCCTTATTATTCTTCCATTAGCCATTTCTACAACTACTGGTTCAATTTTTCTAGAAAAAAATCAATTTGTCAACCAATTTACAAGATATAAAACTATGGCTACTACCATAATTAATCAAGAAAACAAGGGTTGCATTTTTAATAAACCATTTTACTTCAATAAAAGACACTTGCTTATGCATTGTACATGTATCAACAACATCATAAACCTTCATATTTTTATTTTCTTCTTTAGGTTTATCATCTATATTCTTATCTCTATTCTTATCCCAAATTTTATTTCTTTGGGATAACCCCTAGCAAAGTGGTTACCTCCACAATTCCAACATTTTACCTCTTTTGGTTTAGATTTGACATATTCTTATTTATTTCCGATTTGAGTATTTTTGCATTTAACAGTTTTACTGAATGGTATTTTTCTATCTTAAAATGAAAATTAGAATTATTTTTCTTATAGTATTCTTTATTTTGATGCAAAATAGTCTTATATTTTTCAAATTGTTCAGTAATTTGAGCAGCCTCATCTACTGAAGTAGGTTTTCCACACCACACACTAGCCTTATATTCTTCTCTTAGACCATTTATAAATCTAACATCCTTGTCTGTTCCAGAGATAAAAGGCACAAATCTATTCAAGTTTTCAAAGGCTTGTTTATACTCATTCACAATTTTAAAACATTGCTTTAGATAAAATAATTCATTTTTTCTTTGTTGCAAGAAATGTTCAGAAAAATATTTATTTTAAAACAATTTCTTAAAATTTCTCCAAGAGACTTTATGGGCTTTAAGTTTCTCAGACCTTAATGTGTCTTCCCACCAGTTAAGGGAAACATTATTCAACTAATACAATGGTATTTGTGTCATTCTTAGCTTATAAGTTTTCTATAATTCAAAATATCTCTCTAAGCTAGATAGCCAAGTTTCAGTCTGTTCCCCTGTTTCTACTTCCCTTACATATTTAGGCAATTTTATTTCCCTAGCAAATTTTTCAATTTCTTTAGATTTCTTACTTGAACTTGCTTACTCATTGCTAAAGGAATCAAAAGAACAAGAAGAATCAGAGGATTCATTTTCCTTATTAGAAACAAAATCATCATTAGAAGAAGAGTGTTCTCTCTTTCTTAATTTCTTTTCTGACTTAGTACTCTTATATGATTTATCAGACTTATAAGTTTTAAAAATCCTAGCTTCTGCAAATTTTCTTTTCAAAGTCTCTAATTGCTCAAAAAGATAGGTTACTTCCCTGCCCAATTGTTGGTTTTGTTGTTCTAATTCATTGTAGTCCATGCCATTCTATGAATCCATACCATATAAATTTGATTTTTCTTCCATTCTCTATGTATATACACTATTTTTATCGTTGTGAGAAAATCACCATAATATTTTACTTCATAGCATATTTACTTCCCTTTACCACTTTAACAACAAAATGTCTTTTAATGAGGATAATTAGCTCTGATACCATATGAAATGAAACTTTTTCCCTTGACTAAATTCTACTAATTCTTGACAAATATTAAGTAGCGGAAGAATGACACGTTTTCTAAATTCATATACAACTAAAACTGAAGAAACTATGGTTGAATTACTTATGTATAATCTTTCAATGACAGTCTATTTATATTAACAAGCAAAACAACTTACAGTCACATTTTATTAATAAAACCGTAAAGAACATTTAAATCTACAGTTTACAGCTAACCAAATTAATTAAGATTAAAAAATATGATTAATTAATTGAGATCAACCAGAAGACACATGGCTTGATTCCGTGTATTTTTTAATAAATCTGTCTCACGGACATAAGGTCCCGAAATTAACCAAAGACTAAATAAATTTGGGTCCGAATAGATTTGTAAAAAAAGGAAAAAGACAGGTGTCGTCATGTTTAATGGTAAATGACATCTAATATTGACCCTGTAAAATACATGTGTATGTGGCCCTTTGCTATTAGTTTGTACTTTGCAGTACATCATACAAGCAAGTAGACCAATTAATAGCAAGGAAGTGCATTAAATCGTACATACATGAAACTATTTAATTAGTTCACATTTCACACTGACATGATTCTGACAAAGAATAAACCATATGTGAAGGAACTGTCGACACTAAAATTTTCCTCCGTAATTTCTATTTCATTAATGTATGTATTAGGAATAGGATGTTGTTAAGTATAATTAGTAGTAGCGTCTGATAGAAGATAACGGCGCCATCAATATGGTGCCACCAATAATGTGGAGTACGGTAACAGTCAAAGTACAATAGGAATGTTGTAAAAAGTAAATATTTGTCGTAAGTGGTCCGGTAATGTTAAAATGTCAAAGTTTGGGTAATTAGAGAAGTAGGGTCTACATGATTAGGAATTAGAAAAATTATATTGGTAATAAGGACAAGGAGTGAGGTCATAAATATTGTGTATTTTATTTGTAAAAAGTCTTAAAATGTGGAACCCATGTAAAATGATAAGGTTTATCTTATCTTAAAAGATAAGCTTACATACACAGATAAGAGTTAAGGTATGGAATATGATTCGTCAGAGTGGATTTTTTATCCTATCTTAGAGATAAGATGGATAATTCTGGAAGTTTTATAAATAGAGAGGCCACCCCTCCTCATTTAGCATAGAAGGAAGTAGTGAGAAATATTGTAGGAAGTGTGCGAAGGAAGCCATCAGTTAAAGGTGTGTTGAAGAAGCCATTAAGAGGTATAATTGTAAAGTTTCTCCCATAGTCTTGGTGAAAGGAAAGTGAAGTCAATAACACTTGAAGTACCTCATGGGTGAGATTGTAACAATTTCATGTTAATATTATAATTTACTTTGATATTTCAGATTTTTCATCATTCCGTCTTATCATAGTCGATGGTATTCTTGTGTTATGTTGTTGTTTTGTTTCTAGATTACATCCACCAAACTAAAGGCTGTGCATTAGTAAATAATCATAGCACGAGGAGTTCCCGGTGAAGAATTATCATAGTGCCAGATTGGTGATGACATTTTGGTTCCATTGCCGGGACCATTCCTCGTTGGTGGATTTTCTGGAGAGATATTCCCACTTAGTAGAAAATCAATTGGAGGGTAACCTTATTTGTACTGTGCATAGTAGTTACCATGGTAAAGTCATTTTTGCTGTGAATAGTAGTTACCATGGTAAAGTCATTTTTGCTAGGAATAGTATTTACCGCAGTAAAGTCACTTTTTACCATGAATAGTATTTACCGCAGTAACTTCACTTTTTACCGTGAATAGTGTTTACCACAGTAAAGTCAGTTTTTACCGCAGTAAGTCAATTTTTACCATAGTTTACCGTGGTCATTTATATTTTACTATAGAAAGGTGTAAAGTCACTTTCTAGTATAGTGATTCCAATTATTTGTGCAGATAAGTCTTATTGATTGTACTTGTGGTTGGTATTTTATGGTGGTTACTTTTGAAAATGGGGAAGATTCTTATTTTTTCAGCCCAATCTAATGAATATGCTTCCTCTTTCATTCAAGAGTTTAAACGATCTTGTATTTGTAATGGCCTTATAAGAAGGGAACAATGGACTGAATTTTTTCCTATCTTTTTGGATGGTTCATCCCTTAGGTGGTGTGAAACACTAGGTGATAATGTGAAAAAATCATGGGATTTATTAACTGAAAGTTTTCTTGAAGAATTTGGTGAACAATAGAGATATGTAGATCTCATGATCGATATCACAAAGCTAACCCAAGGAGAGAAGGAGAAGATAAGGGATTATCATGCTCATGTTCTAGAGCTAAGGAGGAAGCTCGACGCCCAGATCCGGAAGGAAGGATTAGCGGATGGGTTGATGAATGGCGTGGATAATCTCCTATGTAAGCACTTCATTCTTGGGCTAAAACTAGAGATCAGACAATGAGTGAAGTATGACCGCCCAGCTACCATTGAACAAGCAAAGGAGATTGCAAGAAGGCAAGAAGAAATCATGGAAGAGGAGCCCAAAGAAATTGTTGCTAAAGTAAAGCCTACACCAGCACCTTTGGTCCAAAATCCACAACCACTCCCAGTGAGCACAAATATTTCTCCTAGTACATCTACTAAGTATGAAGATTTGCTCAAAAAGATGGGTCAGTTAACTATTAATCTTCTTCAAGGAAAGGAATTTAGTTCTCAGGGAGGAGATAGAGGTCCAAAAAGAAATATTTCTGAAGTTGTATGTTATGGTTGTTATAAAAAGGGTCATTATAAGTATAATTATCCAGATAGAGCTTCTACATCTGGTAAAGGAGATAATGATAAAGGAAAAGCACCTGTGAATTATTTTGATGTAGTAGATAAGAGCAGAAATAATGAAGTAGATGTGTTTGTAACAAAAAGAAAGAAAGAAAAAGATAATTAAGATGGAAATAAACTTAAGAAGATGAAAGGATAAACTAGTAAGAAACATAGGAGAAGAAAGTTGGGTGTGTAGGATTTTCTGATTTCACAGGGGCAAGGACCATACTCCATCTTGGAAGATCTGTCCAAAAGGCCTGCAAATATTACATATGGTCAACTCTTGGCTATGTCTTCTAAGAAGAGGCAGAAGCTACGAAGTGGACTCAATGCTCGACGAAGAAAGGAGGTTGAAGTCCCTATTTTGGAGGCAGAGGTAGATACCTATGCTCCACAAGCTAAGGTATTATGTAATGGTATTTCAATTCATGATGTCTTAGTTGATGGAGGTGCTGCAGTTAATGTAATGACCGAGTCTGTAATGAATATGTTGGGTTTAAAAATTTATCGCCCTTCAACACTTATGTTAAGGTCATTAAATAAAGGAAAAACTAAACCAGAAGGTGTAGTTTCAAATGTGGCAATATCTGTTATGGGTGTTGTATGTGTGGTAGACTTTCAGGTGATGAAAAATGGTAATGTTGCGTACCCAATGTTGCTGGGAAGACCATGGCTAAGGAGAGTTCATGTAAGAAACTACTGGAATGAAGGTTTCATGACACTTGGACATGGTAGAGAGAGGGTGAAGATAAACGTGATCCCTCGACATCATAAGGTAGAACCTGTGGATTCAAGTGATGAAAATGATGATTAGACATCCTCTGATTACTCTAGTACCAGTGAAGTGGACACTGAAGATGAAGAAAGTGAGGTTGATGTTTCAGTCATGGATATCCTTCAAGTCACACCAACTCATGAAACCATAAAATTATCTGAAGAAGAAATTGATGATCGTCTCTAACAAATAAATATTGGTGATGCTATGATGGAGATTGAGAAGGAATCCTACCTACAGTTCTTTTGAAGGTACATACACATATTCACTTTTGATTACAAGGAACTTCGTCAAGTAAGTTGGGTAGAGCATTCTATTGAGCTAGTAGATGGTGTTAAGCCCATAAAGCAAATGCCATATAGAATGAATCCTAATTTTTCTAAGACTGTAAAAGAAGAAATAGATAAGTTTCTTGATGCAGGATTCATATTTGTTGTGGAGAATTCAGAATGGGTTTCTCCCATTGTGATCTCAATAAAAAATAATGGGAAGCTATGCATTTGTGTTGACTACAGGAAGCTCAATAAGGGAACAAAGAAGGATCATTACCCTCTTCCATTTTCAGATCAGATCTTGGACGAAGTAGCTGGCTAGGAGTGCTATAGTTTTTCTAATGGATATAGTGGCTACAACCAAGTTCATATAGCAGAGAAAGATCAACTGAAGACCACGTTCACCACTCCTTGGGGAACATTTGCTTATAGAGTTATGCCTTTTGGGTTGTGTAATGCTCCAGCAACATTCCAATGTTTGATGAATAGGGTGTTCAAACCCTACATTGGGACCTTCATCAGAGTATTTCTGGATGATTTTTGCATCTATGGGAGCAAGTTGGACCACCTGCACCAGATGGAGACAACATTTCAAAGGTTAGATGAAGCACAAGCCTCACTAAACCCTACAAAGTGTTTCTTTGGATGTTCTAAAGGCGTTTTGTTAGGGCATGTTGTATCCAGAGATGGTATTGGTACTGATCCTGATAAAGTTTCAAAAATCAAATATTTACCATTTCCTATGAATAGAAGTAAGTTGAGATCATTTTTAGGCCATATGGGTTACTATAGAAGGTTCATCAAGAATTTCTCAAAGATTGCACAGCCATTAACCCAGTTCTTGAAGAAGGATGTTACTTATGAACCAGGAAATAAGGCGCATGAAGCTTTTGGACAAATGAAGGAAACCCTGGTGTCTTACCTGTTTTAAAGAATCCAGACTGCAGCAAGCCATTCATTGTGTACACTAATGCCTCAGATGTAGCACTAGGAAGTACTTTGAGCCAAAAGGATGAAAATTGGAATGAGCATCCAATTTACTTTGGGAGCAGACAAATGAGCAGTGCTGAGGTAAATTATACTGTAACTGAAAAAGAGGCTCTGGCTATCATTTTTGCTATAAAGAAGTTTAGAAATTACTTGCTAGGGTAAAAATTTCTAGTTGTAACAGATCATCAAGCTCTAAAATATATTGTAAATAAGCCTAACCCATCAGGGAGAATAGCAAGATGGATAATTTTGCTACAAGAATTTGAATTTGATATTATAGATAGGCCAGGAAAGAAGCATGTCAATGCAGATGCAATCTCTCGAGCCTATGATGGTTTAGGATCATCTTGTGATGATGATTATTTCCCTGATGCAGCATTATTATCCCTTGACACAATCCCTAGTGAATACATAGATATTTGGAATTATCTGAATGAATTCAAGTTTCCTGATAGTGCCAATGCAAAGACTAAGAGAAAGATTACTCAAGCCAGTCGTCCATATTCTATTCTGCATGGAGTATTATTTCGAATAGGACCTGATGGACAGTACAAGAGGGCAGTTGGACGTGATCAAGGGAAGGAACTACTTGAAGAATTCCACAACGGTACATGTGGAGGGCACTTCTTTGGAAAAATTACACTAAGAAGGATCTTGGATGCAGGTTATCACTGGCCTACTCTTTTTAAAAATTGTTATAATTATTGTAAGACATGTGATATTTGTCAAACACATGGTAACCGTAAGACTTCATCAGCTCCATTATGCCCTATTCTTCCACTTGGTCCCTTTGAAAAGTGGAGAATAGACATTGTAGGTCCACTTCCAACTACCTCACGCCAAAATAAGTATATTGTGGTTGCCATAGATTATTTAACCAAGTGGGTTGAAGCTAGGCCATTGAAAACAACTTCCATGGATGAAGTGGCAAGGATCATATATGAACACATTATCACCAGATTTGGTTGTCCATTAGAAATTGTAACAAATCAAGGAAGCCACTTCATTAATGAGGTGGTAGAAGCCCTAGTCAATAAGTTTTCTATTAAGCACAGGAAGGCAACAACATGCAAACCAAGCACAAATGGACAGGTGGAACGAATTTTTTTTGTGTTGTGTCAAATTCTAGCAAAAGATGCAGCCTTGCAGGTACATAAATGGGATAAGAGGATTCATGCAGCATTGTGGGCATATAGGGCAACATCAAAGTCAGCAACAGGATACTCCCCATTTCAGTTGGCTTATGGCATTGATCCAGTTCTTCCTATTGAGTTTGATATTCCCACGGTCAGAGTAATAAAAAATAAAAGAATGGATGAAAGTGATTCAGTAAAAGAAAGGTTGGTACATCTTCATTTGTTAGAGGAAATGAGGGAAATAGCTAAGGATACAAGCTATAAGAAGAAAATGAAGCAGAAGGAATACTTTGATCAAAAGATCCGGTGGTCTCCATTTCATGTGAATGACTTGGTTCTAGTATATGATTCCAGATACAAAAAAGAAGATAGAGAAAATTTCTTCCAAAATGGATGGGGCCCTACAAAATAACAGCTATGCATGAAAATGGTATGTACCGACTGGAGGAATTGGATGGCACTCCCATTACGAAATGGGTCAACCACGACAAGTTGAAGATTTTCCAAGCACCAGAATAAGTCTACTCTGAGGACGGAGTAGAAGCTAGGAAGGGGGAAGATGTCGACACTAAAATTTTCCTCCGTAATTTCTATTTCATTAATGTATGTATTAGGAATAGGATGTTGTTAAGTATAATTAGTAGTAGCATCTGATAGAAGATAACGGTGCCGTCAGTATGGTGCCACCAATAATGTGGAGTACGGTAACAGTCAAAGTACAATAGGAATGTTGTAAAAAGTAAATATTTGTCGTAAGTGGTCCGGTAATGTTAAAATGTCAAAGTTTGGGTAATTAGAGAAGTAGGGTCTATATGATTAGGAATTAGAAATATTATATTAGTAATAAGGACAAGGAGTGAGGTCATAAATATTGTGTATTTTATTTGTAAAAAGTCTTAAAATGTGGAACCCATGTAAAATGATAAGGTTTATCTTATCTTAAAAGATAAGCTTACATATACAGATAAGAGTTAAGGTATGGAATATGATTCGTCAGAGTGGATTTCTTATCCTATCTTAGAGATAAGATGGATAAGATTGAAAGTTCTATAAATAGAGAGGCCACCCCCCCTCATTTAGCATAGAAGGAAGTAGTGATAAATATTGTAGGAAGTGTGCGAAGGAAGCCATCAGTTAAAGGTGTGTTGAAGAAGCCATTAAGAGGTGTAATTGTAAAGTTTCTCCCATAGTCTTGGTGAAAGGAAAGTGAAGTCAATAACACTTGAAGTACCTCATGGGTGAGATTGTAACAATTTCATGTTAATATTATAATTTACTTTGATATTTCAGATTTTTCATCATTCCGTCTTATCATAGTCGATGGTATTCTTGTGTTATGTTGTTGTTTTGTTTCCAGATTACATCCACCAAACTAAAGCCTGTGCATTAGTAAATAATCATAGCACGAGGAGTTCCCGCTGAAGAATTATCATAGTGCCAGATTGGTGATGAAAGAACGTGGGAAAATTCTATTGGTTTGCGGACTGGAAAGATAAATAATATGTGAAACAATGTGGTAAAATTCTATTGGTTCACATGCTAATAACTCTAACAAAGGATTATGACATGCAAAAATTGGTGGCTTAACCTAATTGGTTACAATTGGCAAGACTGTCAAATGACTGA
The DNA here is from genome assembly GCA_019776745.2 of Taxus chinensis. Taxonomy (NCBI): domain Eukaryota; kingdom Viridiplantae; phylum Streptophyta; class Pinopsida; order Cupressales; family Taxaceae; genus Taxus; species Taxus chinensis. Next base: position 497,547,288 of record CM034155.1, on the reverse strand, counting down.
CAATGCAAAATGTGACAAGACTTCAAACAATCCTATTGGGTTAGGTTTCACATTCAACAAAGATCGATTAGAAACATTATGAACCTGCAAAGGATGTGGAATGATCTAATTGGATCATACTTTGCAAAACTCAAAAGAGTCTGACACGAGTCTGAAATTGTGAAACTTTATGGCGATATCTCATTGGTTAAACCTTTGCAGTAATCAGTACGTTGACAAGTCAATAACATATGTATTTCTCTAATTGGCTAAAAATTTGCAAAGGTACCAAGAATCTAACCCCGTGAAGCACACATGGAACATTTGAATTGGATCAAACTTCACAATTTTGTATATTGCACTATGTTGGGGTGGATTTAGAACATAAAATTAACTACATTTAAGGGGACTTTTAGGTTAAAGACATAAAATATAGTAATACGACTGCGAAGAGACATAAACAAAAAATAAATGACTATAAAATACAGAAGATACATAATTTAGCTCGAAACACCATTAAAATTTTGAGATTACTTCAAACATGATCAATAACATTAATACAGTCTTGTTCCATATCAATTTAAATAGGTTTTTCATTAAAAATAAACACATATATCTAAAATTATGTATTTTATTGACTTATTTATATAATTCATCATTCTTATTAGTATAAGCATGCATTTTTAATAAATATACATAGCCACATATGCAGAACTCATTCCTTTGCATGTTTTTAACAACATAAACAAAAGAATTAATTTTCCTTTTATTAGCTTTTGATGTTTACATACGTTTAACAAAAAAATTATAGAGCTTTTATAGATAGAATACTTATTTGAGACAATTAACATGAATTATTGTACCAAATTCCAATTCAAACTCAGGAAACAGAAACTAGACTATGGCCACACTTGAGAGGATTGTGTTATACACCCCATGTATGTTCACCTTACCCTGGCCACGACCATCCAAGGTTGTACTTTGTGCCCTTGGTTAGGACACTGCTAGTGCCCCTCTCTCTGCCCACTGCTTTCATGTACTTAGTCAGCCTTGGAATTTACTTCCACAAACTCAATTCATATTATTCTTCAGACTCTTTGTCAATATTCTTTCTTAGAATCAAAATTACAAATTCTTGTCTCAAAATCACAATGATTCAAATAATTTCCTTCCTTTTAGTTTGACATGCCTTTTAGAGTTTTTCATTGGCAGTTAATAACCATCACGTTGGTTGTTCACAGCTTTTCATTAATACATTAAACATATTTAATCAAAATCTCGTGACATTATTTACATCAATAGTTATTTACATTGTATTTTGCTTAATTAAAACTTGATATTTAATAATCCATAAGTCTTTAATTATTTTTTAAGCCTCGGGGATATAGTTACATAATAAAAGTAGTCACTAGTGACACACTTCCTAGTCCATTTGTTTGCTTTGATTTTTTCTATTGTTTCTATCTCTCATATCTATCACTTCTACACCCAGTTCTGGTCAGCTCACAGGGATCCATATCTGTCAGTATTCTCACATTTTCATTAATTTTCTTAGGACACTAACGTCCAAGTGCTCCTATCCAAACTAGGTGCTCATGTCCTCTTTGTTTTTGTTAATATTTTTGACTTTTGTGGTTGTCCTTTTCAGTTTTCTTACTCCTATCCTGAGGTCCTAGTTAACATGTCGTGTCACTAGTATTGGAATTCAAACAAGATATTCCCATATAAACACAACATACATACCATTATAGGGGCGGGCAATTTTATCAAGGGCTATCTATCTACATACTATCAAAGGGACTAAATTTTGGGCTTATTAATCTACATACACTGCATAGGAAAGGGGAAGTTATTAATTCCATCTACACATTTGTATTCTATCTAGATTCTATCCCATTATCTTGGCATCATTGGTGCAAGGGAAACCTAAGGACACTATTGCACACACAAACACATAGAAATATCTGGAGTCTCAGATGTAGTGCAACACCCGAATCATAAGTTCATTCAGTCAAGTGACTGTCGGGGTCATTAGGACTCCCCATTTTACATATTTTCTTTTTAAGAGTTGATGTGTTTTGGGATTTTACATGATATTATATATTTTTTAGGTTGCTGACGAACTTGTCCATCTTCTAGTGATCTACATGCGATCAATAGTGAGGAGTAGAGAAACCCTAGCGACACTAGAAAAATTAGGTTCCACCCTCTTGCATAGTCACAGGCGCCTACAGGATGTCTCTGGCACCCAACCGCCCTTTCCCCTTCTCATGTGCCCTAGTTTAGGCTATTTTGCAAGTTCCAGATCTTATATCGAGCATTTCCAACATTCTTCCCAACTTTTTCATCAGTTGTTTTAGTTTAGGTATACTTCGGGATGCGTGAAAATCAGATAAATGCCCTAGCTCTCTCATTTTCTTACATAGTTACATCTTTAGAGTGCTTGACATATTGTATACTGTTGTATATCATTGTAGTGACTTTGAAATCAGATTTAATAATAATTCAGATTTTATTAAATCACTTCCCTACCCTAGGCGCCCGTGTCTTGGCTAATACCTGCAGTCTACAATTTATATTAAGCATTTGCAACAGTCTTCACTTCCTGTTCAATAGTTTTCCCATCTTGCATCAGTCCCATAACAAATACAAATAAGATAATTTTATTCCTCTCTCTCTCTCTCTTGAACTTAGGGTTTCATAATTTATTATAATATTGCTTGTGTAAATTATGTATTGCATCATTTATTTATCATACCTGACTCTGCAATTAGGGTTTAGCATAATTCTATTTTTGTTAAATCAGTTAGTGCATCTACTTGTATTCTAGTGCACCTACTTACACGCTAGCACACTCAACAAAAATCCTTTGTTACACTAATGCATTCAATTTCATGTTGTAACATATCAGTGAGAGTGCGAGTGTAACCTATCTTCCGGAGGCCATAACGTTTTCTCCCAAACTTGAAATGAATTTGTTTTTATTGAGATGGAAAAGTCTCGTAAAGAACTATGAAATGAATACAACATAAGTTATGGATTTTAATTTATAGAAAATTTATGGTTTCCTTTCTCCCAACATTTGTCTTTTTTCCATGTTAGATTCATTTTTTGTTCCAAATTACTAAATCTTGTGCATAGGCTTCCATATTTACTTTCAAAAGACAATTTTCTCAAAATAGTGCTTATATTTGAAGTATTTGTAAAAATTTTATTTGTTTTTGTTTAGATCAAACCTCAAGCATATGCTCTTCTCTCACACTTTTTATAAGTCATTTTGAGGCTCAGAAGTGAGTTTGTTTTTATTGTTTTCTCTTGTGTTTACCTCATAAATTCCAACTCTTTATTTTTAGGACCATTCTTACAAGGATTGTTCTTAAAAATAATATTAGTGTGATATCACCGCACCCTCAAATGAGTCATGGATATGATTTTCTAAGGCAGGGTCATTTGGTGTGATTTGCATAAGATGGGACCATCTCTCAAGTTGTGAGACTTGCGGACTTGAGATGGCCCTCCGGAGAGAGCCAACTTCTTCTTCCTGATCCTAATGTTAAAATACTCCTAATGTAGAAATGACGTCTAACTACACCTATCCTAACAATGCCAAGGAGATAGGGAGAGAGAAAGTGCATAAAGAGGGAAATCCTACACTAATGAGGTGATAGCACTAAGAAAAGGGAAGTGTTGATCATCTATCAAAACAACCATGAAATGAAGGGAGGTGAGGTGAGCAATGGAGAGGATGGACATCAACATCACAGACCAAATGTCAGATTAACGTAGAACTCCATTTTTGATCCCCATGAACACAACCCAGATCTATAAATGAAACGTCCAAAACATGCACGGAATACTCAAGAATGATGAGAGGCAAGAAGATGCAAGGAAAACAAGTGAAGGATGGACAAACACATCACAAAAATCAGTTTTATTGCTTCAGAAATTTACACAGAGCATCATACATGAGCAAGAGCCAAATAACGCCATTTATAGAGTAGGGGAGGAGATTCAAACTCCATTTTTGACCCTGGGGAAGAAAAGAAGAGGGGAGGCAGAGAAGAAGAATGAACAACAACTTTTACAATGAATCCTGCCCCCGTATTTATAGATTCAGCCTAAAAGAAGAAAAGAGAGAGAAGCGGGAAAATTAGGTTGAAGTTCAACCACCACTATTAATGCCTTTGATGAAATATCTCCCCAAATCTGTCTTTTCTGCATCGATCCTTGGTTTGGCACCTTGAAGGAAGAGGAAACAATGAAACAGATAAAAATCTGATCTAGTTGTTGAAGCAATAAGATCCCGCATTAAAAGCCCAAATACGTTTCCTCCATTCTTCTTCACTTAACCTCCTCAAAATTAAAGTTTCAAACCTCCGTGGTATGGGTGAGGCCGAGATCTTTCCAACGATGTCAGATTTGTAATATCCCGAGCCTTGAGTCGAAAGATACGCCTCTTGAAGTTTGTATCGGGTCTGTACAGAAGGGTGGGAAAATAACTTGAAAAATGGGTCCCCTTTTGATATCGGACATGTGGCAGCCATATTGGAACAAAAATTTGGGTCCATGGCCCACAATTTACCTTTTGGCCCTTTGCGAAAAAAAAAACTCAAAAACCTCTGCAACCATCTGGACACGTGTCAATCTGGCACTCATTTGGAAACCTTCTCTTCATTCAATCTTTGAATCATTGCAATTAAGACACTTGGCAACCTCTGCTGGCATGTTTGTGCATTGACTATTCAAATGAATCTGCCCCCGTTGGAATGACATGAGGAGGCACCACACTCATTTGGGTCTCCACCTTTGGACCGACTCTTGGAAATGCGCCAGGCTAACATTATGCACTCTCCGCTTACACATTTATACTTAGCCAATTTTTTGAGGCCTGCCCTGTCTACCTTTGACTCTGTTTGACCATTTGACCCTACCTCCATTCTACACTGGGACATGTGGAGGTGCAGCGATTGTTTGAGCCTCTATATTTGGATCCATCTTTGGAGAAGTGTCGTGAGGACACGTGGTCTCTTCCACTACCTCCTCCATACTTACTCGATTTTGGACCCTTTCCTGAACTGTTCAAGCCCGAAAACTTCTAGAATTCACTGTTTCTTTTATTTCTCACATCTAGTCTATTTAAAATTGTCTCCTCTTTCTTCTCTGCCCCTGCCATTCCATTATTGAGTACTCCCTCGACCCTTTAAATAGATTTAGGAAGTGGAAACGCTCAAAAGAACCGTTTCTTCTATTTCTTCTTGTGCAGGGTTGAATTTGACTCTCTCAAGATTTTGTTTTTCACTTTGCCTGGTTTTGGGACGTGAGCTCGTGGGTCTATATCATTTCCCTTCATGTTTTCTTTATTTGTAAGGCTTTTTCTGACCAAAATTTCCAGTGGGAAATTTGGGATGACAATTTGGTGACTCACGGGTACATCTACCTACTAGATGAAGAGACCAGTGGCCTTGAAGCATCCATTGGGCATGGATTCTACTTGATAACATGGAACTTATCCTTGAGCCACTAGGAGCCTGACTGTAAGCCTTTTTTATGTTTCATTTGTCTCTGAGTCTGCCCGTGCATCTGCACTCTCAATTTTCATAAGAGAACCTTGGAAATGGAGTTTCTTAGAGTAGAAAATTGTTTTGACCTAGGGCTTCAATCTGTCCCTTAAATGGACTATCTCGAAACGGCTTTTAGTTGCTCTGTATTTGTTCCCTATTTCAACTTACAACTGTCACAGGAAAACATGAGCCTTCTTTCCTTAAATAGTTAAGAGTTTGGCCTCATGCCCCTCTGAAACAATACAAACAAAATTTATATACAAATACCAAATCATACATGATTCAAATGAGACATGCAGAGTGTGCATACACCCTTCTTCTGATAGAAACAAACCTACCTACTCTACTCTAACCAAGAGAAAAGGGAGCTCAAACAAAGGCTACAACTGGCATGGAGAAATAGCTTCCCTTCCTTAAAAAATGGTAGCCATGCAACTGATTTGGCACTGAACGCGGCTGGTTAGATGAGTGAAAAACTGACAATAAGTTGGTCCTCCACCCAAATCATCAAGGTATCAACATTAATGGAAAATAACTCTTCAAGCTGACCTACATTGGACTCCTGGAGGTATTGATGGTGACCCTTGGTACTTTGATGATCATCCTCATGCCCATAAGTAGGCATGACTGATTTTGGTCTCTCCTTTGGCTCTAATGAAGCCAAGTACCTAACTGGGCACGGTCTGATCCTTTGGATGTGCCCATTTCTTTGAAATTCAACTCCAAAATAGGATTCTTCTTGTGGACCTTCTTGGGTGGATGGTGTGAGAGAAATGATGACATCCTCCTTCCTTTTCTCTTCTTCCTCCTTTGAAGAACATGGAAGAGTCATGTCTTCCAATCTTGGTTCCAGAGGGCTATTATGGAGTGCAGGCTGTTGTTCCTGAATGTTATCCTCCATGGCAGCATGATCATGTGCTTGGGATGTGAGAGATGGAGGAAAAAATGATGTGATCTCCATGGGTTCCTCTCCATCAAGGTAATATTCCAAGTCAAATAGATAATCTTCCTCCTCATTGTCCTGTTGTGTGTGTTCGACCTCCTCCATGGTGTCCTTCGAATCTGTAATTTTCTTACCATGGTTCCCCTCATCCTCAAACATGAAGTTTAAAAGTTCAAACTCTTCCTCAACATCAGAGCTTGAAGGGGATGAAGTGGGAGGAAGAACTGAAGGTTCTTCTGTGGCCTGCTCTACACTTGGAGCCTCTTAAACTATATGGTCCTCCTCCACAGCTAGAATGTACTCCTCTTCTTTTAGATTAGGAGTAGCTCCTTCTTCCCCTGCTTGCATTGTAGCTAGAGCTTCCACCACTTGACCTCAACCTCTTCCATAGGCTTAACCAACAAGGGAACCTTTGAAAACTCAAATTTAGTAGCCCAACTCTTCAGATTTTCTATCATTTCTTCTTTGTTGGGTTCCTCTATTTGATGTTCTCCTTGGCTGGTTTTTGGAGTCTCTTACCAACAAGGACTTGAGAAGGCAAGAGGAGTGGTGGGTGGGGTCTGTACTAGTTGTTTCCTTGTTTGTGGTGGAGGTGAAGGCGTTGTTTTTGGATCGTGTATAGGGGAATTGGATTTGGAAGGGAAAAGAGAAGAGAAACTGAGGTGAGGTGGAAGACTAGGAGATGGAGAAATGAAATCAACACTTGGGGCAGCAAGTGAGGGGCTTGACTCTTACCTTTGCTGAAATGATAAATATTGAGGAAGAGAAATTGACAGACAGGGAGCTAGTGATTGACTTACCTATTGACAAGGTTGTCCTGTACTTTTCTCATAAGCCCTAATCTCCACTGTCCATTGTGTAAGTTGGGGTAGCATTTCAATCATGAAGTCCAGCTTCTCCTGAGGGCTATAGTGTTTTGGAAAAGGGCCTTCCCATGGACAAGGTGCCCTACAACTGATGCTGAAAGCCCTCATTTGAATTGTTGCCCTTAATTAAACTATGACAGCCTCCATTTTTTGAATATTTTCCAGCAAAACAACATCTTCTGCATAATTATCGCCATCATATGTGTCCCCTTGTTCTTGATAAGCTTCATAGTCTAACTATTTTTAACACTATTCATATGGGTAAGCATAATAGTCCTAGATCTGATTATAACGTTGATCTGGAGGAGTTGGGAAATACATTGGAGGTGGACTATATTGCTGTAAGTGTGAGTTCCATGAAGGGAATGAAGCCATGATTGCACAACCTCATGGAATGGGAGAAAATGAAAGAGATGGAGGAATAAATGGATGAAATTAGTAGAAATGGATGGAAAAGGTCTACAACTCAGAGAATGGGTTTTTGACCAGATGGAGTCGCCAGATGTGCTTGAATGTGCCTGCAAAGGCTGAAATCTTCACCAAGAGCACATCAAACCTAATGAAGTGAAATGGTAAGATGCTTTAGATCTATCCCACCGGGCATGCCAAAAATCTTAGTGCAAAATCACAGCACCCCCAAATGAGTCATGGATCTACTTTTCTAAAGCAGGGTCATTTGGTGTGGTTTGCATAACATGGGACCATCTCTCAAGATGTGGGACTTGTGGACTTGAGATGGCCCTCTCGAGAAATTCAACTTCTTATTCCTGATCCTAATGCTAAACTACTCCTAATGTAGAAATGACGTCTAACTACACCTATCCTAATAATGCCAAGGAGACAGGGAGAGAGAAAGTGCATAAAGATTGAAATCCTACACTAACGAGGTGATAGCACCAAGAAAAGGGAAGTGTCGATCATCTATCAAAACGACCATGAAATGAAGGGATGTGAGGTGAGCAATGAAGAGGATGGACAACAACATCACAGACCAAATGTCAGATTCACATAGAACTCCATTTCTAATCCCCATGAACACAGATCCTAGATCTGCAAATGAAACATCCAAAACATGCATGGAATACTCTAGAATGATGAGAGGCAAGAAGATGCAATGAAAAAAAGTGAAGGATGGACAAACGCATCGCAAAAACGAGTTTTATTTCTTCAGAAATTTGCACAGAGCATCATACACAAGTAAGAGGCAAAGAATGCCATTTATAGAGTAGGGGAGGAGATTCAAAATCCATTTTCAACCTTGGGGAAGAAAAGAAGAGGGGAGGTAGAGAAGAAGAATGAACAATAACTTTTATAATGAATCCTACCCCAGTATTTATAGATTCAGCCTAAAAAAAGAAAAGAGAGAGAAACGGGAAAAGCAGGTTGAAGGTCAACCACCGATGTTAATGCCTCTGATGAAATATCTCCCCAAATCTGTCTTTTTTGCATCAATCCTTGGTTCAACACCTTGAAGGAAGAGGAAACAACGAAACAAATCAAAATCTGATTTGGTTGTTGAGGCAATAATATCCCGCATTGAAATCCCAAAGATGTTTCTTCTATTTTTCTTCACCTAACCTCTACAAAATTAAAGTTTCGGACCTCCGTGGCATGGGTGAGGCCGATATCTTTCCAACGGTGTCAGATATGTAATATCTCGAGCCCTGAATCGAAAGATACGCCTCTTGAAGTTTGTATCGGGTCTGTACATGAGGGTGGGAAAACAACTTGACAAATGGATCCCCTTTTGATATAAGAAACGTGGAAGCCATATTGGAACAACAATTCAGGTCCATGGGCCCACAATTTACCTTTTGGCCCTTTACACAAAAAATGCAAAACTCAAAAACCTCTGCAGCCCCAAAACTATGTCTGGACACACATCTGTCTGGCACTCATTTGGAAACCTTCTCTTCATTTAATCTTTGAATCAGTGCCATTAAGACACTTGGCAGCCTCCTCTGGCATGTTTGTGCATTGACTATTCAAATGACTTTGCCCCCATTGGAATGACACATGGAGGTACCGCACTCATTTGGGTCTTTTCCTTTGGACTGAATCTTGAAAATGCGCTACGTTGACACTTAGCACTCTCCGTTTGCACATTAATACTTAGCCAATTTTTTGAGACCCACCCTGTCTGCCTTTGACTCTATTTGACCCTGCCTCCATTCCACCTTGGGACACATGGAGGTGCGGTGCTTGTTTGATCCTCTCTATTTGGATCCATATTTGGAGAAGCGCCATAAGGACACGTGATCTCTTCCACTTCCTCCTCCATACTTAGTCAAATTTGGATCCTTTCTTGAAATGTTCAAGCCCGAAAAATTCCAGACTTCACCGTTTCTTCTATTTCTTGCATCTGGTCTCTTTAAAACTGTCTCCTCTTTCTTCTCTACCCCCACCACTCCATTGTTGAGTCCTCTGAAAACCCTTTAAATAGATTTATGATGTGGAAACTCTCAAAAGAACTATTTCTTCTTGTGTAGGGTCAAATTTGACTATCTCGGGCTTCTATTTTTCACTTTTCTTGGTCCTGAGACGTGATCTCGTGGGTTTGTATCATTTCCCTTCATGTTTTCTTTATGTGTAAGGATTTTTCTGACCAAAATTTCTAGTGGGAAATTTGAGATAAAAACTACTAACTACAGGTTTTCATTGGTCGTCGATTCAAGAAAACCTTTATCACCCTTTTTATTACATTTTTAAATAAAAATCTCTTAATTAATTTTTTAGAGAAGGGTTTAGTCCCCCTTTGACTGTATCTGTGGGAAGTGTATGGAAAAGGGCCATAAAATCATTGTGAGAAGCTATAGGAACCCCAAAGTAGTCGGCACCTTGAGTGAACTAGCTGACGAAACGTGATCCCCACCTTATATGACTAGTATGCCCTTGTGAGAGATTAAAGTCTAAGTTATCCTTAGTGGCATCCCCGATTTTATCCTTTAAGTGGATTAAATTATTGTATCAAGGGGGTAAACTAAATCTAACAACTAGAAATAATACCATGCTCGATCATATAATTTTTGAAATTTAGGGACAAAAATTTATTCTAGGAATTCATACCTTGACCAAACCAATCTAAGTTAGAGGTCCACCTTCCATAAACATCATTTTCATCTATTTTTATTTTTACGTGTTAGTGAGTTTGTGTTCCATACTCATATCATACACTCTCTATCTTCATCTCTTTTTTGAATCTTCCAAATCTCCTTCATTTGAATTTTTCATCATCGCTTTTCAAATTTTCCTAATCTCATTCATTTGGATTTTTCACCACATATTTTCGGAACTTCCAAATATTCCTTCATTTGGATTCTTCACCATCTATTTTCTAAGCTTCCAAATATCTATCATTTCAATTTTTCTTCACCTCTTTGCGAAATTACCAAATTCCTTCATTTGGATTTTTCATCTCAATTTCATTTTATCTTACCCTAGTCTTAAGTCTTTGGATCATTTTCCCAAAGTTTAAGCAACTTATTTCCCATGAAAGTTAATCCTTGATTTGTGGATACCCACGTCTTTACTCATGCACCTTCATTCACAATCTAAGTCATGAAAAGATCTTATCATTCATCAAGATCTTATTGTTTTATCTTTCTCCTACATCTTTTATTTTGACATAGAACTTGTTAAACTATAAACTCTCGCCCATCTTACGTCTACAAGTTTAACATTTAATTTGGTAAATTTTTAGGCATAATCATTCCTATACCTCTTATTTCAATATTCACATTGTTGATATTTGAGTATTACCCTTTCATCACCAAGCCTCATCTATCTTAACATTCGCTTTGTTAAGATTCGAGCACATCAATCATATTTTCCATTATCTTCTATCTTAGCATTCACGTTGCTAAGGGTTGAGAAATCAAATTTCATTTTCAACCTCTTCCATTCTAGCATTCACTTTTCTAGAGGTTGAGTAAACACTTTAGACACTAAATCATGCACTTTGGGTACATTTCTAGGTCCTGATCACATGCTACTATTCATATGATTCCTAAGTGGGAAGTACTAATTGATCACTATCTTTGGACTCTTTGTTTTCTTTCTGGTTTTCATCTTGGTCTTACATACCCCACTGACCAGACTGACCTTTGATACTTCACCTTTTTTGAGTCTAGACACCAGCGGCCAACCAAGATGCCAATGCCCAAGCACCCTCATCCCCTCTGGGCGCCCCCAACATCTTTGTATCTTGCTCACATCTTTTGGGTATTTTATAGTTGTTGGGCATCTTAGTTTTTTAGTGGTCAAAATTTTAGTGATCAGTTACTGTGACACCACATTTTTTCCATGTCAAACCACACCAAAACTATATCACATTACTTAGAAAATTACAACAATTTTTTTAATGATACAAGGTTAATATACATTAGTTATGTTTGTTTAATTCCCCGTCTATTAAATACTACGCTCCCCTAAAGGAGTCGGAACCAAATTAATAATTAAATAACATTATTTAATTCCCCAAAATTATTACAAAGTTAAATCCTCCTCCTAAGTTCCTATTAATTTTATTTAAAATATTTCCTAAATTAATTTTGTTTATTTTTATCCACTTAAATTCCTATTACATTTATTAAAAATCATTTCCTAAGTTAAATTTAACGTTATTTCCCTAAGTAGATAATGCCCTTGCCACTCATTTATTTATTTAGCTACACATTTAACTTTATTCGTTTTAATCCCCTTAAATAATTTATTTAAAGCACCCATGTACAACATTTGTTTTTCTACCCATAATTAAAATATCACAATATGATCTAAATCCACTATTACCCGTGAATAAAATACCCTAAGGTTTCCTATTAATTAAATTTACCCATACACTTAATAAAACATCAATTTCCCATCCCCTTCAAGTTTGAAGATTAAATATGGGCAATTGGATAAATTTAATCCTCTCCCTAGATCCTAGGAATTAAATAAAAACCTAATCCTCCCTTATCTCTCCCTTTTATTCTTTTGTTTTCCCTAATGTGCCTCCATTTGGACAAGTTGGGTTTGCAGGAAGGAGAAGATGGAGGCCATGGAAGCTTGTGGAGATCTATGGTGATTTTCTTTTTGATCCAGATTTTGCAACTAGGGGGAAACTCTTCCCATATTTCCTTTACTCTCTATTTGTATTTAAACCATAGGATGTACATTTATGTTCTGGTTTATTTTCCAAGATTCTCTGGTTATGGGTATTGTATTTACCCTGAAATATTTTTTTATTTATTATTTGATAGAGATAGGTCTGATTTTTTTCAAAATACGTATACTTCTACATTTTATATACATGTCTAATATATTATTCTTTTGTTTTTACAAAATGGGGCACCCAAATTTGGGTTATGTACAGGTTAAAGGTGCAGGCCACAAGGGCCTGGCCATGGCTATTGGTGAGGGGCACGGGGTGGGGGAGTATGAAGTGTGAGGGTGGGGGCTCACTGCAACCTATGCCCCCCCTCCCACTATATACTTCCCATTTTAAAAGGAGTGGGGAGGAGGCTAAGTAGCCCCTCCCCACCATTTTTTTTTTGTTTTTATTTATTCCTAAAATCTATTCTATACAAATCGATTCCATCCTTTAATAACATACTTTTTAAAATCTTATATATGATTACAGTTGTGTGTTTGTGTGTGTGTGTGTGTGTGTGTGTGTGTGTGTTTTCTGGTTTACATCCTCACAAAGTATTTCACGTAGTACCGGGTTTACATTTTAATAAAAAGGCACACAAATGAAGGAGGTAGATTTATTTTTGAATTAAACAAGAAATATTTGATATGGATCTTTGTGACATTATACAAGTATAATAGTGTTACTTTATCTTAAAATTTTCCTTATTACACAAACATACAATGAAAATTTATTCTAAGGTCTATTATAAAAAACCATCAGAAGGCAGAACTATATTACAATCACCATAAATCCACATTCCTAACAAAGGATTTCACATTTAATTGAAGGAGAACTTGCAGCCCCAAAACAGACTTCCACCACTTTGAAACAACATTCCAAAAGAGAACAAAATATATATTTCAACACATTTGTAATTCAAGAACAATTTCAAATTTTAGCCTACACTATGATGCAAATTTCAAATAAATTACAAACTTTCCAATTAAGTTGCAGATTTACATTATGAAGCAGATTCTAAAATAAAATAAAATGCAGATTTTCAATATCCTTCTTCAACCATCTATATTTCATAAGTCAAAAATACATAACAAACATATTAAAATTCCTTTATAAGGAAGATTGAAAATAAAATACAAGTGTATAAGCCCTCCACCTAAGAGTGGAGATAACATGCCAATTTTTTAAACTTTTCCCTAATTTCATCCTACAACTTCAATTCTCCAAGCTAAGTTTGAAATTCAAATCTTCTCCATCTCCAACACATCAACAAAGGGTAAGGAGCTAGGCAACACTCACCTCCCAACCAAAATCCAATGAGAAGGTGAATCCTAGCTTCTCATTGGCCCCCGAGCCCCAAAAATGGAGGAATGGGGGTGTTCACAACCATGAAATCCCTCACAAGAATGGCTTCAAACAACACATACACACGCACAACAAAATCTGCACACACAAAGAACCATGACAATATAAGATCCACAACATTACAATTTTACATAAACTCAAAATTTGAGCCAAATGAGAAGGGAAACATGACATCCATCTCCTTATACCTCACAAGTGGGATAGGGATCCACCAAAGCCTCCAAGTGTACTATACACACACACAAAACCCCTTATCTCTCCATTTAAAATATACATAATGATATAATTTCCTTGTAACTCCACAAAGGCGGATTTCCCTTCCCACACTCCCTCAAAAAAACCTCACAAACTCCCTTTTACCTCCACCATGGCCCCATTTCCCTTTCCCTACACCATTCCTATGGCCAATTCTACCCAAACCCTTACAAAATCACATTCATTCACACAATTCACAACTCAATACACAAACAAGAAAACAAAATACCAAGTATAAGATCCTACCTTGCCATTGATAGTTCCTTCAACCTTTAAGCAACCAAGATCTGACCTATTTCCATAATGCCAACCAACTCCTATGCAAGCTCTCGAAAAATTCCCCAAGAAAGTAACCCCCAAAACCACTAAAAGACTCCAATAAATAGAAAATGGTGGGGAAGATGGTGAGGTTGCTCCATGTAGAATTCCATCTCATTTATCCTCATTCCACCTCACAAACCCAACACACAAACCAATGCTCCATAAATGGGGAAGGTGAGACATGACACATTCCTTCTCATACACAATCCCTCACTCCACATTTTAAGAATTCAAATTTAGGGAATAAGAAAAGGGTGGCATTAACTGCCTATTTTCCCTCAAAGCACGTACTAGGGGATAAATTTGACCCCTCATAGCATAGGTTGGGTTGGTTGTTGAAGGGGCTTAAGAGTGTGAGAGAACGTAAGTAGCTCCAAAAATGGCCAAAGCCTTAAAAGATAAGTTTTGGAGATGGGGATGGGCACACAAACCAAGATAAAATAAAATCCATCGAAGATCATGAAGAAAATAAGGAATATCCAACACATTCATTTCCCCCATTGCCGCATCACCCAATTAGTGTAATCCACATAGTTAATTGACTTAATTAAGGGGCACACTAATAACACAAGGACATGGGAAAACATTAGAATTCAATAAAAACACATAATCAAATAAGACAATAAATAGAAGGAAAAATATGACATATACACTCATGGCCACTTATGAGCTGTTCCCCCTTGGAGACCTCCTAACAAATATGACAAGAAAAACGAAACGTTACACACACAAGGAGGCTAACAAAGGTGACCCATGTTTGTTAAAAACCACACTGGCATCCTCAATATGTTGGTCTTCCTAGTCCCTCATTGTTTTTTGGGTGATTTCATTTCTTGCAACAACCAAGACAATACCACCTTCA